>OU015493.1:108143574-108743574 GCA_907164885.2 Dolomedes plantarius
TTATTAATAAGAAGCTCGGAATTACAGCTTCTCGGGGCAGTGTACAGAACGAATATATATATATATATATATATATATATATATATGTATATATATATATATATATATATATATATATATATATATATATATATATATATATATGTATATATATATATATATATATATATATATATATATATATATATATATATATATATATATATATATATACATATATATATATATATATATATATATATATATATATATATATATATATATATATATATATATATATATATATATATATACATATATATATATATACATATATATATATATATATATATATATATATATATATATATATATATATATATATATAATATATATATATATATATATATATATATATATATATATATATATATATATATATATATATATATATATATATATATATATATATATATATATATATATATATATATATATATATAAATATACTTCTTCCTAGTAAAAATAATGCAAGTTACTAAGATATTTAGTAAAAGAACGAGGAGTGATTATACGATCTCCTTTTGAGACATTTCAAGAGCTGTTTTAAGGATATATTGGCAAATGTTTATTCACATTCTAATAATCTCTGAAACGTCATGGAGAAAAGGTTGCTATAATTCCAACTACACTGCTGGCCACCCAAATTGCAACACCAAGAAAGACAAGAGATATCACAACAAAATTTATTTTGTAGATAACATGTTGACCAAGTATCAAATGATTAAATTTATAGACTTCTGTGAAGTGTGGTTCCTGCCAAAATCAGTAGCCAGAGTAGCCGCCATTGTTGGAGATCCCCGCTGCCACACTCCTCGGCATTGATTCAAAGAGACTTTGGATGAGTTCTTGGGGTACAGCAGACCAAGCAGCTTACACACGTTGCCAAAGTTGATCTGCCGTGGCAGCTGGGGATGGAATCTGGGTCAATCGTAGAGCAACCATGGACCACGTGTTTTCTATCGGCGAAAGATCCGGAGAGCGAGGCGGCCAGGGAAGCAATTCAATCTGGCGATTGACGAAGAACCGTTGGACAATGCGTGCCATGTGTGGTCGCGCATTATCCTGTTGAAATATGGCTGTGGGCAAGCCCTAAAGCTAAGGAAGGACAACTGGCTCCAACACCTCGGAGATGTAGCGCTGGCTGTTTAAAGTACCGGCAATGCGTACTAGAGGTGTGCGAGAGTGATATCCAATACCGCCCGATACCATAATACCCGGTGCAGGACCAGTGTGGCGGTGCATAACGCAGCTGTTCAGCATCCTCTCTTCACGGTGTCTCCAGACTCGAATGCGACCATCGTGGTGTTGCAGACAGAAGCGTGACTCGTCAGTTAAGACAATTTCATTCCATTCTCCCGTCCACATCCTTCTGCCATCGCACCATTGGAGGCGGAGACGTCTGTGGTTCTGCGTCAAGGGTAGACAAAGCAATGGACGTCTTGCGGACAGACCACTCTGCTGTAAACGGCGTCGAATGGTACGCGCAGACACTGGATGATGCGTTACAGACTGCATGTGCTGTGCTATGGTTCGTGATGTGACTGAGCGATCCGTCACTGCCATGCGCTCAATTTGCCTGTCATCACGTGAAGTGGTGCGCTGAGGTGGATGCGATCGAACACGCCGGTCCGTCGTACCCTCCTGCATCCAACGATCACATATCCGCATTACAGTTGTTTGGTTTCATCCAACAAGACTACCAATTTCCCTGAAAGATAATATACAATCTCGGTAGGCCACTATCCTTCCTCTGTCGAACTCGGATACTTGATCAAAAGATGATCGCTGTTTTCGACGAGGCATAATTGATCGTTTTTTTGAAAAAACCACAAGAAAAACACAATTGCCGAACTTGAAATCGTCGAAATCTCCAAGCCTTAAATAACGCTTTGAAGTGGCGCCACAGACGCGCGTGATGTGCGTCTGCGCTGCAATTCTAATCATTTGTATATCTCACCTCCGCTAATGCATGTTGAAAATTTCATGTTATTTGCATGTTTCCTTCAGGGTGTTGCATTTACAGTGGCCAGCAGTGTATATACTATTCGTAAGTCGTAATGAAAAGCATCTCTTAATATTTGGAAATGAATTCAAGAGTAATATAGTTTTTAATAAAAGATACCAAAAATTCAGTAATAATTGGAAGTTTTTAAGATATATGCACATATGGATATTATAAGTTATATACATTTATTTAAATGAAAATTTATGATGCCGTAAATATTCATAAAACGAAATTGAAGTGATTTTAAAATTATATTTTTAGAATTACCTAAAATCCTCGCATTTCCTTTACTTGAGTCTAACTGAATTATTTATTTATGAATAATTTATTCATTTATTTAAAGTCCCCTACGTAAAATGAAAGCCATTTAGTTTTAAATAGTCCAGTAACAAACGAATGACTGCATTAATAACTACTGACTTTATTTTCTTAGAGCGAGAAGGAACTGAATCAAATTATCTCTACCACACTTCGAGATCTGATGATGATTTTTTATGGTGGTAGTTAATGAAAAATATGTCAATTGTAAAATTTAATTTCATATATTTTGAAAGATAGAGAAAATATATTTTACCCAAAAAAAAATTTAGATGATATTTTACGTATCGTGTTCAAAATTACTTACAAATAAAACGTTTTTCTATGTTATTTATTTTAAGAAACATGATTTTATAATATTATTATCTGATCGAGACAAAGCATATCATTTTATTTTTAATAACTATCATCCTTAAAATTTCAAAGGAAAAAATTATAGCTGAGGAAAAATTTATGTGTTTTTAAGGATATTTTAAACTATCCTTGATTTAGAACTTGATAAGCTTTCTGAATTTCGGCTGAGAAAAATAATATTTCGGTATATGTCAGTATTTCAATGCTAACTTGTTTTCATAAAGCTTCAAATAACTAGTTTCTACTTGAACACTATAGAAGGTTCTTCAATTTTTTTAAATAATAGACACGTTCAGAGAAAAATGACTATTTCCGGTTAACATATCATATTAATTTTTCAACTTATTATAGAATTTTAGGGTGACTTACGCTTTTTATGTTATACTGAATTTATACCTGATATATATAAAGCTTTATTCAACTATACAGTGCTCTATAAAATAGTTTATGATATACTTCACAGTACGAGAGATTGTGTTCTAGTTAGTATTGACTTCAGAAAATATGTTGTAAACTCAAGTGAGCGATAAACTGGAGAGCGTAAAGCAATAAAATTTGTAGAGTTGAGTATTTCATATTTATTTTTACATTTGCCCGTCAACCATTGAAAGTAAAATAAGCTGTAAATTTATTTTAACCATTATGCTAACTCGCATAAACTCTAAGGTATCATTTTATCCCGTGAAAGAAATTTTTTAAGATAGTTATGTACTCGAATATCTTTCATTAGTAATATAGTTATTGGATAATATTTCAGGAATGGGAAGTACTTTAGTTTGCAGCACTGTCACACAATTTCATAGAGTTATTATAAAGTTAAATAAATTACAAGTCAGCTATACTTTCATAGTTAGAGGATTGTGTGATTGCAAGTGTCTATAATTAGTGTCACGTGATAGAAAAATAAAATGATACAGAAAAGATTACATCTCTTGAGGGAAATATAGTTTTTAAAAGGTATATAAACAACCGATGCTTTGGTAGTGATAAATCGGTCTCTCAAATTCGATTTTCTTTAAAAGTAAATCAAACTATAAAGCATTATCCTAGTTAAAATCACTTTGCTGTTTGAGAAATTGTATTATCCTCCGGTATTTTTTATTCTCCATTTATACTTTCTAATTTGGCGATTATTTATTTATGGCATAACACACAGATTTGAGATTGCATATTTTAAATAGTTGAAAGCAATTTAAATTACCCTATAACCGATATATCAACCCATAATTCCCTTTTTATATTATTTTTCATAAAAGAAATAAATACAAGGTATAGAGTCGACTCCTCTTAATATTAATAACAAAAATAACTTCCAAGTCATCAAATTTGGGTTTGTTTACATACAATCCATATGTTGTCGACTTGACTTACAACCCAATTTTATTTACACTATACCCAATTTATCAATCTATAATTGCCTTTTTATACATTAAAAAAACATAATTACAAGGTATAGAATCGACTGTTATAATAATATTAATAACAAAAAAGCACTTCCGAGTCATCAAATTTGGGTTTGTTTACATACAATCCCTAGGTTAAACATTTGACTTAGAACCGAATTTTATTTACACTATACCCAACTTATCAACTCATAATTTCCTTGTTGTATATTAAAACACATAATTACATGGTATAGAGTCGACTCTTAATAATATTAATATCAAAAAACAACTCCCAAGTCATCAAATTTGGGTTTCCTTACATACAATCCCTAGAATGCATATTTTACTTAGAACCCAATTTAAATTACCCTATACCCAACTTATCAACCCATAATTCCTTTTTATATTTTTTTGATAAAAAAATAATTACAAGGTATAGAGTAGACTGCTAATAATATTAATAACAAAGAAACAAATTCCAAGTCACGAAATTTGGGTTCGTTTACATACAATCCATAGGTTGCATATTTTACTTAGAACCCAATTTAAATTACCCTATACTCAACTTACCAACCCATAATTTCCTTTTTGAATTTTTCAATTTCCTTTTTGTATTTTTTGATAAAAAAATAATTGAAAGGTATACAGTGTTGCCAAGGTACTTTTTTGTCCGCGGGCCAAAAAGGTTAAAACAGTGTTACTTAAGGAATGACGTGCTGGCTAACTTATTAATAGAAAAAGGAAGAATCTTTATAAAATATTAATATTAATTATAGGAGATTTTATCATGATATCGACCAAAAAAATTATCAAAGGTATAATGATAACATTTTCTCTTAAAATAAACATTATGTAGATTAAATTTATTTTTTATGTAATCGAATATTAGTCTTAAAATGTTTTATATCAGCCTTATATTTTTTAGATCTCAGTACAATAAAGACATGACAAACTAGATTAATTTTTGTGTCTATTTCTGAATTTATCTTTTATAAAACTCAATTCAGATGGTAAAGGCCCTCACGCACATGTGATAAAGAAGACTGCCAACAAAGCAACAGCTCATTTTTTAAAAAGAAACTTAAGTTTCCTGGAATCATGATTCTATGTTTGCTATTTTTCCAAATACTCGCATTCAGTTGATTTCATATGATTTCTGAAACAGATAAACTCTCTTGTTTTCATAAAAATCTTGACTGAAAACCTATTAATCTCATTTCAATGCCTTTTAAATCGTCAGATTAAGTTTATATAATATCATTACATCAGGTTCGATAAATTTTGAAGTTTCTGAAGACTGCATTTACTGTGGGATTGTTGGAGCAAACCCGTTGATTATCGAATTGAAAGCCGATAAAAACTGTTGCATTAGTTGCAATTTCATAAAATTCCAGACAGTGATAAATTCGGAAAATTTCTGAAGCTGTTCGCTGTTATTTATTATTTTCCTTGAAATGATTGAATCAAATATGATACGACTTTAACACTCTTACTTGATACAACGAAGTTCAGCATTTAATTCATTTAAAAGTAAGAAAAATTTTTCCAAAAATTTTTACATATACAGTCATGAGTTTGCAGTTACGGAAGATATATATATATATATATATATATATATATATATATATATATATATATATATATATATATATACAGTCGAACCCCGTTATAACGAACTTCAAGAGACCAAAGGTTTTGTTCGCTTTATCCGGTGGTTCGCTATATCCGAACCGTTAAGAATACTGCTACAGTTCACAAAATGTATATCTCATTACTTGCAATGTGTATTCAATGATGATGTATTAAAAAATTATAAAATCTATTAAAAATGACAATTAATGAGTTAAATCGACTAAAATCGATTTTGGTATAATATTGATTTTTGATATTATAACAAAATCAAAAATCGATAATGATGTAATTTAATTAGTAATCTGACACAATATTAATTAAATTACAGTCGAACCCCGTTATAACTATCTTCAAGAATCTAAAGGTTTTGTTCGCTTTATCCGGTGGTTCGATATATCCCAACCGTTAAGAAAAATGCTAGAGTTCTCAAAATGTATAACTCATTAGTTGCAATGTGTATTCAATAATGATGTATTTAAAAAGTGATAAATCTATTTAAAATGATCATTCATGAATTAATCGATTAAAATCGATTACATTAAACTGACACAATACTATGATAATTAAATTACGTATAATAGGAAAACGACGGGACCAAAATTTTCGTTCGTTATATACCGGATTCGCTATAACGGGGTTTGACAGTATATATATATATATATATATATATATATATATATATATATATATATATATATATATATATATATATATATATATATATATATATATATATATATATATATATATATATTTATATATATACCCAACAAACACAGAGGCATCGGGCCGGGGCCGGATAATTCCGGCCAGCCGATTTCTCCATTGCCGGGCCGGCGCATTAGGTCAGTATCGGATCCGTCACGGGCTTGTCCTCTCGCCCGCGACTTCCCCGTCGAGTGCTGGGCCACTTCCGGCAACAATGAAGCTATCGTGCATCCGACTGCGTACCGTGATTGAACCGCGAAGTTCCCGTCGATGTGGACATACCGCCTCACCATTGCCGGAGGCTGACGGGTCGGTTACGGGAGCAATAATTCGTGTCGACAGGCCGTCAAATACCCATCTCGAAACCATCAAAGCGCCGTCGATCAGGGTTACTTTCCAGTGCTGGGCCATAATTGGAATTCCGACAGATTTTCTAAGTTTTTCTTAGACCCCTTCCTTTCACATGCTTTTTATTTTTATTAATGAGATCGTTTATGATAACAGTACTTGTGATAACAGTGTTTATGATAACATTTGATATACATCAGATGATATATATCTGATATATATCTGTAGATATCAGATGTTATATATATAATACTTGATATATATAACATCTGATATCTACCCTTACACTTTATTTCTTTTTTTTCTGGCTCTCCATGTATAACTAGTATTAATATTTTTAACTTTTCTCTTTTTCTCGTGTATTTTCAGGTAATAGAAAATATCAATCTCTGCTAAAACCTAAAATTTTTGTTCAGAATAATCCCTTAAAATTATATTTTGTACATGTTATTTTAAGTAAAGTTCGTAAATGTTCTCGAGATAAGAAAATTATAATATTTTCCATAGAGGAAATTTATTTCATTCTTCTCAAAGTTAAAAGTGAGGTGTATTATATATTTGAAAACCAGGAATTACCCGATTATACAACTTTAATTGTTATAATTTATTTGAAAATGATTTAAAATTAAAATTGAAAGTAGTTCAATGTTTTATAAATTTTGTTCAGTACTTTTTTAGTAGTTGACAAGTGAAAAAATTTCATAGTTTTGCATATCAAAGAATGGTTCATTGTTAAAGCTTAGCTGTTCAAGAAATATTTTGTTTTGAGACATCTTCAAATACGTCTTGATAAGTTTATTCTTTGGTGATAAAAATAATAATATTCTGTCATCCTACAGTCTTATATTGCTGAATACGATAAGACTGAAAAAAGGACTGAACAAAATTTATAAAACATTGAACTACATTCAATTTTAATTTTAAATCATTTTCAAATAAATTATATAAATTAAGATTATATAATCGGGTAATTCGTGATTTTCAAATATATATTACACCTCACTTTTAACTTTGAGAAGAATGAAATAAATTTCCTCTATAGAAAATATTATAATTTTCTTTTCTCGAGAAAATTTACGAAGTTTACTTAAAATAACAAGTAAAAAATATAAACATACCTCTCGGTCAATGTCCAATGACGGTATATTAAAAAATATGTTGGAAATAAAGAAAATCCCACACAGTCGAGCATCGGAGAGATAGAAAATTTTCAACCATGTAGAGAACTGCAGACATTAACTATGTCGGAATATAATTGGCATAAATAGCGTGCGCCATAGGTTTCGCCAAAACAACATCGCCAATTTTTATACGTCCTGTATAAAGATTGGCGACTGCCCAAAGAGCATTCCCGTCTATTTTTAGAATTACCACCCCCACCCCCCCACCCCCCACACACACACACATACTCTTTCTGAGAAAACGGTCCTGCTACTTGCACCTGCAAATGTCCACGGAGGGACATTTTTACCCTCCGTTGACACAGGGAGAACAAAGGAATGTCACCACCCCAAGCGAGGCACAGCACACAGCTGGAAAGTCGAGAGGGGGAGGAGGTGGGGGGGGGGCGGATGCGCGGTTAAAAAAACTTAAAACTAATTTATTAGTAAAATAATGAATATAAAAATATTATCATTATGCTAGATAACTACTTAGAGTTAAAAATGAATTTTACAAGTATAACTGGAAATAAACAAAACTACATTGGTTTTAAAAACGGTACTCCACGTAGCAACCAGTTGGGAAATACATTTTTCGTTTTTGTTTTAACACGTTTTAACCCATCAAATAGCGTCGGTTAGGGCGGTTTTTGTCAGGTTGCTGGAAAATACTATTTTATGCCCTGAGCCTATAAATCACGGCCCGGGATAATTTGCACTATATTAATTTTGAACGTGTCCACCTCAACAACTGAAAAACAAAGCTTTTTGTCTCTAATTTTTGTGCTGGATTTTGTGATTGCTGACCAATAAAAATATTTCACAGGTAAGGAAACTTGATGATATTTTTTCATTAAAATATCAGAGCACCTCACTAGAATCAGCAGAAATCCATCAAATATGCCTCATTATTTACAGTGGCTCCCAAAAGTGTTCGTACACTTACGATTTTCAATGAAATAGGGGTCTATCCATTAATTAAAATGAATATTTCAGAATGCGTATTTAACAATAAGATGTATAATCTATTCTTAACAAAACTACATGAAATATTTTAAAAACATAGTAAAACTTTATTTTTAAGAAACCAGTAATCAAAAAGTAACAAAAACTTTATCCCACAACAGTCATCGAACACTTGTAAAAAAATCTCTACTTATAAGAAAATATTCTAATTTTTCGTTAAATTAATATTTAGTAGGATATCCTTTAGCATCAACAACAGCTTTTAAACGTCTGGGAATAGATTGCACTAGTTCTTTTGTAATTTCTGCATCAATGTTCATCCATTCTTCCATCATAATTGTTTTTAGTTCGCTTTTTCTTTTAAAAATGTCGTGTTTTCGTACTCGAACCTCCAGTTCTCTCCAAAAATGTTCTATTGAGTTTAAATCTGGCGATTGAGGTGGTGTTTTCAAAACTTGTGGACAATTATAGAGACACCAGAGGCGAACGTTGAGAGCCGTGGGCTTAGGATCGTTATCTTGATTTAAAAAAAATTAAAAATTTCAAATACCCAAATTTTAGGCTGATAATTTTAAATTGTCTCTTAAAATATTTATATAAACAGCAAGATTCATTATGCCATCAATAAATACCAAATTACTTAGTCCTGATGTTGACATGCACTCCCACACAAGGACACCTCCACCGCCATGCTTAACTGTTTCTACTAAGTTCTTAGGATTAAGTTCCTCATTTTTCCTTCTCCATACAATTATACGCCCATCGGAACCAAAAATGATAAACTTGCTTTCATCGGCAAATAAGACATTATTCCAATAGGTTTGGGGCTTATTAATCACTGATAGTGCGAAGGAAAACCCGAGCTTTCTGTTTTTCTCACTCACAAAAAAAATTCTACGGGCAGAACGCCCATATAATCCAGCTGCTCTGAGAACTCGTCGAACAGTTTCAGGTGAAATTGAAGTAGAAAATGTTTCATTAAATTCTGCAGAAAGTTTTACAGCACTCAAACGTAGATTTTTCACAAATTTTCTAATTAAAAATCTCTCATCACGTTTTGTTAACTTTGCCGGACGACCTTTTCTTATCTTGATTTTGATCGGATTTTCTTCTTTAAAGCGTTTTATCACATACTGCACAGTATAATGGAATAAATTAAGTAATTTAGCAACATTCCGAACTGATTTACCACAACTATGATGAAAAATAATCAATTTTCGATCAATGCTGTTTGTTGTTTCTTTGCAAGCCATTTTTAAATAATAAATAGAATATTACGGAATAGGCAAGCAAAAATTAAAGCCAATTGATATTTGAAATGCCACCACAATTCAAAAATAAAAATAAAGCGCCAGGCGATAATTTTAGTTATGAATTTATCCGAAAATATTTCAGTGTACGATGACTTTTGTGAGATAGTTTTTGTTACTTTTTGATTATTGGTGTTTTAAAAATAAAGTTTTACTATGTTTTCAAAATATTTCATATAGTTTTGTTAAGAATAGATTATAAATCTTATTATTAAATGCCCATTCTGTAATATTCATTTTAATTAATGGATAGATCCCTATTTCATTGAAAATCGTAAGTGTACGAACACATTTTGGAGCCACTGTAGGTCTTCATATTCAAAATGAACTATTTCCCTTTTGGAACAAAAAATAAGAAATGAAATAATATCACTCTTAAAATTTTGTAAATATTATTCTACTATTTTAGATTCCACCCCTGATCTAAGCAACCAAGACCGACTTACTCTTGTAGTAAGATTTGTTCTATTAAGTAATAAATCAAAGCAAATGGAAATTAGGGAGCATTTTTGGGGGATTTATTTCAATATCAGATTTCCTTGAAACAGATAAATCAAATAGGTCTACAAAATGTAAATATGTGGAAAGTATGTTACATGATCCATTTAAAAACGAAAAATATATTATAGCTGAAGATTTATGCAATGAAACTGACAACATTGCCCTCTATATTTCTCTTGAAATGAACGCGTTAAATGTGATTCAATACCTATTTACAAACAACCTCAATCTATCTGTGTCCAAATTTAGTGATTACCATACAAATTTTATTAACATTGCCTGTGACTGTGGCTAGCGGGGAAAGAAGCTTTTCAAAACTTAAAATAATAAAAAATTATTTGAGGTCTACAATGGGACAAGAAAGGCTTTCAGACTTATCTATTATTAGCATCGAAAAGGACATTTCGGAAGATATAGATGATCAGATATTATAACAGAATTTGCATTAAAAAAAGCAAGGAAAGCAAAGATTATCTTTTTGACTGACTTATTAAGTATATGTATTAATAGATATGTGTTGTATGTATTTAATATAACGTATTCATTTAGTTGTTATATCAATACATTAATAATTATTATGTTAGGTTATAAAATTAAAAAATAAACTGAATTTATAATATTTTCTGTAATTCGTTGTTTCATTTAAGGTAAAAATATTCCAGAGAAATTTCAATTAATCCATACGGTATGAGGGGGGGGGGGAATTATTCTCGCACACGTATGACAGCTACCCTAGAAACTGCCCTGTATTTACTAGCACATTAAAAGCTACTAAATTACTGTCAACATTTACATACATACAAACACACACTTTCTAATTTTATCTCTGATGAGATGGAGTTTGTTTTTATGAAGCATATTCGAAAAATATGAATACAGTTCATATCAATGGGTGTTAAAACTTATAAAGTATTTGTACCTACATTTACATATACGTTGGTCTGCTATATGAAATTTATTTTCAGTCATCAATTATTTTTATTTCATTTCCTAGATTCATTCTTTATTGTTCTATACATCACTAGCTATAAAGTATGCGAATAAATACTGTAAAAATGACGAATAAAATTCAATGTACCTCAATATTTTAATAACAATATTATGACTGTATAGAGGTTTAAAAATGTATGATATGTTTTTAGTGTTTAATCTGTTAAACATTTATTGAAATGCATTCGGACGCAATTTCATTTAAAAGAGAACTGTCACTCGAAGTATTTTACTTTATGCTATGAATATATCTATCTTCTGATAAATAAAAACGGTCATGTTATTCATTACAAAATCAATATACTTACCCCCCCCCCCGCGAAAAAAAAGTGCCGAAAATAAGCTAAAATGGTCATGTTTCTATAAAAAAATGGCTCCAATTCCTGCGTCACGAAATATTTAAATCATGAAATAATTATCAACACCATCACCGAAAAATTTGAAGTCCAAATAAGTGTAACCCAGCGGTCTACCAAAAAACGAAATGTAGAGCCTAACGAAATTGATATTGGCCCAATGCAACTGGTGGTAGGGTTGCCAAGTAAATCGCAGAGAACCTGAGTATGAAATGAAGCGCCAGATAGATACCCGCTTTGGCATCCAAGAGAGTCTGCCGAAAAGTCCGTCTTAATCAAAATGAAAAACAAATTTAGGCAGGTACTACTCTTTACTCTCTTGTGTATAAACTCTTGATCGAAAAAATTATCCATTTGTAAGTGGATGTTTATTTCATTTCTATATAAAAGCCAAAAATAAATTAATATAATCTAACAATAGTTGATGTCTGTCGAAACACGACGGCTAGATAGTAAATGAATGTACTAATACACAAATTATATTCAACACATCATTGTCAAATGTTGAAAATCATAATAATGCGCAGAAACAAATTGTGATTAAGCGGCTTCGCGCTTAGTGAGTATCTAAAGACAGATTTAAAAATATCACTGAGCATGTGCAGAAAGCAATTTTTTTAAATTGTAAATTATCGCTAACTAAACAGCAAGAAATAAACAATTTCCATGAGGTTTACTGTTGTATTTCACAAATATAATTATCATAAAAATAAATAAGGCAGAGATAGAGACTTCTCGGAATAAACGTGTTTACCATTAAAACATGTCACTGAGCGTGCGCGGAAACAGTGAGTTTCTAAAGACAGATTTAAACATGCCACTGAGCATGCGTAAAAATCAATTGTAAATTATCGCTAATTAATGGAAATTGCTGTCACAAAAACCAAATTTAACAAATCTACAGATTACAATCTTTCGTTTAAGACCAAAATGAAGTAAATTGATGCAGTAGTTTTCTCTCACGGACTGCCCAAAAAGTCGGCTTAGCAAATTAAATATATAGATGATATATATTATGCATATATCACATAGTATAACCGAAAGATTATATTATGTCAGCCGTATACTTCTGATATAATTCAATCTTTTCATACAAGGAAAATTATGTGAATTTTTCGTGCAAAAGAAGTTGAGAAAGTTCACAAAAGTGAAATAAATATTTATGAAAAGTCTGTTTAATCTAATCTTCGCCTTCCCTTTCAAATCCATAATTCTGATGCAGATTTCTGTTACTTGTGGTTACGAATCGGACTATCGATTCCGGGACGTTACAGGGAGAGTGGTTTCGGGTAGATTCCTATCCAACCATCACCGGCCCTCAAACGGGTACACGCTACGGGATTCCGCGTCGGAGATTCGTAAATCACCCGGCAACGGTACGGATCATTTTCCCCGAGCCTATCGTTCTACCGGCGCCTCCAGAACCGGCCCGTCAAGTTGCCGTCAGTCTTGTGTTTGTTGGGTATATATATATATATATATATATATATATATATATATATATATATATATATATATATATATATATATATATATATTTATATATATATATATATATATATATATATATATATATATATATTTATATATATATATATATATATATATATATATATATATATATATATATATATATATATATATATATATATATAGTGTAATACTTTCCATGACGAAGCTTGTAACTCGAACTACTCGTATGTCAAATCAATTGAAATGAATTGAAATATGATTAATCTGTTCCGCCCCTCACCCTCCTCCGACGAAAAAAAACCCACCGCGATTCTTTGTTACATGTTTTTAAATAAGAAAAATATATTTATAAATAGCATATTTTGTATGAAAACTCAATACAATAGACTGTTCAGCAATAAACTGGTTTTGTTAAGTATAATGTACAACATTTACTGTGGAGATCAGACGACTTCAAGATGCTCACGGAGGGGAAGGAGAAAGAATGAACTGAAAAATAGAATCTTCTTCGCCGATTTTTGCTCTTTTCACCACGCTTTACTCACTTTCCCCTGCAGGGGTTTTTCAATAAAAAAGTTGTCCTATGAGGTCTTTGTCATCACCCCTTTCAGAATGTTTTTGAAATGAAAGGTTAGACGCTGTTCGGTTTCGAACGACTACTGAAGTGTGGGCAGGGAAAGCTGTTCCGTATGATAATTGTTGAGAGTTAATCTCTTGGTTTAAGACTGAAAAGTTGTCGTGGAATAATATGTATATAACTGTATAAGAACTGTACACAAAGATTGTAAATATTACATGTTTCTCGTGCGCTCATTTGACGAGAACGTTTCATGGCGTTCGTTCCGCAAACTATTGATGGGGTATTTGAAGCTGGCTCGTAACCCGAATTTTAGCTCTCAACTCAAGTCAAAAAAATGGCTGAGAAACTTCTCGTATCTCAAAAAACTCGTAGGTCAAGGTACCATTGTATAACTTATAAGTCGTCCGGATGCCACCTCTAGCAAGCGTGTCCCTTTCACCCTCTAAGATAAATACAATTAATTCATTAGCTATCGTCATGATGAATCAATATGAAACTTGATTAAGAACTCTTTCATATTCTTTCTAGATAAATATGCGTATGAAATGTTTGAAAGAAATTTTTTCATGCATTTTAGGTTAAAGTGTCTGTTCTACTACACGTTAAGAAAAAAATTGCAAAGAATTGAATAGGTAGGTTGATTTCTTAAAAAAGTTTCCAGATTAACAGCGGTATTTTCATTAGCTCTACTTCTCCCACTTATTACAGACTAGATTTTGAGATGGGGAAAGCGGTTCAGTGTAACATCGATAAACTGCAGAAATGATCAGTAAATAATGAATATTCATACTAACTCAGACTAGCAACATTGGAGTTCTAGGCACTTTATCAATCTTAAAATACCGCTAACAATCCAGTAAACGACATGACGTCTCTACTCGTTTACTTCAAAGAATGACAGTTTTCATTACTAAAAGCGATAATTTTGCTTTTAAATGGCGCAGTGTTCTTAGTTCATAATCCATGTGCTCTTTTTCCTATTTCCTGCTATTGTGCCAATAGCTTTAATAATGGTCCAGACAATATAGTTATTTATTAATTATTTTGTTAATTACTTAAAGTTATTACTCAAACGTTAATTATGTTCCCTTAGAAATAGTTGTCATTTATTTTCATTCCTGAATTCAAGTAGTTATCTCTATTACGCTATTATTTTATAAATCTATGTTATATAATACAATGTGTATTAATTAATATTGTTTAACTTCAGTGATAATTACAAAGATTTATATTCTAATTGAATTAATAAATTTATCCCGTGTTTATAATCAACGCTTCAGGGAGCATGTTCTTTAATTATGCAAATTGTCGAAACAAACCGCTGAATTTTGTCTAGTAAAATTTTTTTTAATTAACTCATTTTTTATGTATCTAACCTTTATTAAAAAGTATTTCATTTCATGATACAAAGTCTGTTTTCCTTCAAACGGATGAAGATAATATATTATGCAGCAGAATCTGTACTGGCATGTAAGTAAATAAATTATAATTATGTTAACAAATATGTGCATTGAAACTGAGGATAATTTATTTTCATTACATCCGTATTGTTCCTCTATTGGTTTTGCCTTTTAATGGGCTTCGTTAAATACAAAAATTGGATTATGAGTTAATCTAATAAGTAAAAGGTTCATTATTCTGAAACTAAGGAATATCGTATGACATTATGAAAGTTAATGAGTGACACCATATATTGATAAAGGGAAATGTGTTATATTTGAATATAGACATTAAAATGAAAAATGGGAATCAGTGGCTGACATTAGAAAATATGTCCTGAGATGTAAATTATTAACCTCAAATTGAAAAGATATAGAAGTTACAATGGGGAAAGACAGCGTGAAGAGCATCACATAAATATAACATAAAGCCATAGGGCGTGATCGGCAATAAAGAAATGTCTATTTTCATATGAATTCAATATTACATTATGACGACACTATGACGTCTCACCGTGACAACGCTATATACCTCACACCAAATGATGTGTTTTAAAACATACTTCGTCGTCATGGCAATGTTACAATATAGCCTCAATGAGGTCCCAAGGGGATTAAAAGGGAACCGGATTAAAGGGTTGTTTCGAGTACAAATGCGATGAGACTTTTGCGAGAGGCACGCACAAAAAAAGCAACACACATCAAAGGGAAGCATTGCAATGTGAATCAGAGGAATGTTTCTGCCAATATGTTTACCGCATGGGAAGGGACAGTAAAGGGATATTATCTACATATATAATTCTATTTGAATTTGGTCTATTTTAACATATATTCATTAGAGACATGAACTCATAGATTTCTGTTTTTAATATTCATAAGCAGAAATAAAGCTCTTTTTTATATAATGGTAAGTACAGTAATTTCTCAAACAACACTAAAGTAAAAAAATATAATTCTAATAAAAGTTTAAAAATAAATGAAACTACGTCTTGTAGTTTAATTTATTTTTAAACTTTTATTAAAAAAATTCAGTTACGGGCCTTGTAAAGATGACGGTTGAAACCTAGTTAGTTTATGACTTGCACACATTGGGAACTTCCGCAGTTAAGCATAACGATTTTTTTATATGACCTCAGTATTTTCTCGTATAAGTTATAATAAAACTCGAATTATCTACTTACACGATTTTTAAAAATCACATGTCGTAAAATAGTTGATAAAATTACAAGCAATATTATTGATTATGAATATTTTTTTTCTACGCGGCAAGCAATTGTCTTCACAGTATTTGCTCATCCAAAACGCGTTGGATAAGTTATTACGGGAGCTCTATAGAGGTGAACCAGCATTGTTCTCCCTCAAAGAACATCACAAAATCGTACTTGCCACAGTCGAGATTTTTCGCTCGACGTAAACCCACCATTCGATATGAGTGGCTGAATACGAATATAATTGTTAAGAAAATCGATAACATAGAATGCTTTGCAAAAGAACGTATGGCAACGTTTGAAAATGCAGCATAATAGGCATAGTAAGAGAGGAATAGTATGTTATACGTATATACCCTTGAAGACTCATTTTATCCTATATACAATACTAGAGTCAAAAGGTTCTTTTAATTTTTCAGTCACATGATATCTGTTTTTGGTACTAAAGATTACAGACAAAATTCATACAAAATGTTATATATTGTATTATTTTCCTGTGTTTTTAATTGTTGCTCAACGTCTTGCCTTGCATACAATGTACGCAATGTTCCACTCTTGTATGGTTTCACCAGTATGAAATAATTTTGAGTTTTTTTCTTCTTGGAGAAAGTATCAGGTACCGAGTGATTCCGATGTCCCGTTGTTCATGGTATGCCGCTGCCATAAGGGCGCAGCAACCTTTTATTTTGTAGTAGTTCATGTACTTCTCTAGCTAAGGCTTACAGGGTAACTCGAACTACATTAGTGGAAGAGATCCTAAACAGTATATGCTTCAGCTTTTCCTAATGCGACTGGCAGGCCGGGAAAACTGAAGAGTTAATCTAGTGAAACCGGAATAGGTAGCGGTTCTGGACTCCGCAGCAAACATTGCCATAGTTAGAGGGGCTTCGTGATAGAATCTCGGATTCACAGGCGTCAGTTGAATGCGGTATAGCAATTGACCATTGCTCCCCATCATCCACTTAAAAGTCTATTCTTGTCGAATCACGCTTAATGCTGCCTTTTTACATCCCGTTAAATATCACTGAGGAGGCTGCTACGGATCCATAAGAAGTTTTAAGTTACTAATTTTGAGTTTGCTTAAACTAACTTTTGAGTCTAAAGTTTTAGTTACTAGACAGCTTCTTGTAGTAAAGCGCTTTTAAATAAAAAGCTGGCTTTATTACATGTTTGCGATAAAAGTCGGAATCAAATTTAACGCCGACAGATAATTATAGAGTTGAGTGGAGTAATTTAGGACGTAGCCTGTTGCAAGACAGTTTTATGAGTTTTGAAGATGGGAAGGTCTGAGATGGAGACACAGATAAGGTGACGGAACCAAACGATGACGTTATGTTACGAAAGCCTTTTATGTTAGATTTATGGCAGTACGGTTTGGAAAGTGGCCTTTTTGAAAACCTTGGGTGGTCGCAAGGGCAGGCTGTGAGGGCGTAATGTTTTTGAGTTAAGAAGCCAATGAGAAGGTGAGAGAGGGAGTACAGCAAATGAAAAGTTTCGGTGTCCGGATTGGCTGATTGAAGTTTATGAGAAGGTGGAGTCATAAGTATGAAAGGGGATTAAAATAATATATAGAAGAGATTGAAAAAAAAAGAGAGAGAGAGTCTGGATCGGGGAGGCTGTAGGTCCCCATCTCCAGCACGACTTAAAAAGTTAAACTTTAAGTGGACTTGAGGAGTCCAAATAAACCTGTTAAGGCAACTGCGAGACTGCGTTGACCAAGTGAAACAGAGAGGTCCGCACCCAGTTTGCAGCCGAGGCCAAAAGACTCAACTCCCGTGCCACAGCCGAGAAGTTACACGACGAGAAGAGCCCAGCGTCCCGTTTCACGACGTGAAGAGATACCCAGCGCCAGTGCAAATATAGTGAAGGTACGCGCCAAGGAAAGCCCGGCTACATTTATCGTCTGAGAGAAAGTGGTTATTCACCGTGAAAGGAATAGAGTTAGCCCCCTGCCCAGTGTAGCAGCGTGACCCCTGACCCTAGGCGAGGCGAGAAGGCCAAGAGAGCACCTTGAATTGGTGAAGAATAATTGGGTGAGTGTTAAATCTCAGATTTGATTTGTTCAGTTCCATTTCGGGCTAAGTAAATTTAGTTTTTCGTGAGGAAGGAGTTTTTTAGTGAAAAAGTTTTTAGTGTTGAACAAATAGTAAAGTTTATTTGTCGTTGGGACGCTCCCTATCCTTGGCAAAGTAATTATAAAAAAAAATAATTTATGAAAGATATAAATATTATTGTGCATTGATTTCGGAAAATGAAAGATTCTTTTGTTATATGTAAATATCAAGTATGTAAATAAACTAAGTTTTCTCATGTTAAACTTTTAGTCTGTCTGAATTGAAAGTTGTTGATGTTAATTTACATAATCTAAAATTGAGAATAGTGTATTGGCTTTTGTTCGGTTGCTAAGTTCGACATCCAGAGCTTTGGATTGTATTCAAGACAATAAATATTAAACACAACGCACCAAATAAATTCTAAGAAAAATAAATACATTGTACTAACCAAAATAAGTTTACGATACGGGCCCAATTGAATTAAAAACTGGATGTAGCAACACGACACTTCTGCCTCTATAACCCGCCCTATCACAATTCTTTCCGAGATGTAAAATTGCTTCAGGATATTCCTTTTCGGAAAGGAGAATAAAGTTACGTTAAAATTTAGGAGCGATTACGTGGTTCTAACGTACTGGGGAAGTATTTGACAATAGGATTGGAAGTCACATTAACGCAACGCTGGAGCGGAGACTCCTTAAACTTACGAGTCAACAGTACATGACCAAAGGCAGATATTGACTCAAAGCTGTTACGGAGGTCATCGTTGACAAAGTTCTCCTGCACATCTGAACAGACCAAGTAATTCAAGTCAGTAGGGAACCCTTGCAAATGAGATCTTGGGAAGACTGTATAAGTTAGAAACTATAGTATGAGCTCCTCCAAATTGAAGAAGGCTTTTCGTTATTTATTGTACATATGTTATTAGTAAACACGAGCTTTCTTGGGGGGGGGAGACTATTTACCCTAGAGAGAGCGTTTCCGGGTGGCGGATCGGGGAATGCCTCCACTGCAATTTCCATTGGGTGGTAGAAGGCAAATAAAATACCTTCTGCGGACCAACAAGTAGAAGTCCCACCTCACTCGAGGCAATGGAACCCCTCATTCTAAGGATAGTTCATTCTTTTTTTTATCCTTCTTCTTTTTCTTTTTCTGCTGTACTATTTTTGGACATGACACATGTGTTGTTTATGCAACTGTACATTAAAAATATTTAAATATTTAAATAAGTTATCAAAATGAATTAAAATGCCTAAAAAACATTATTTATCAGTTCTTTCCCAATCGATTCCAATTCAGTTCACTAAGGTACCCTATTTTATGAAATGCTTTATCTCATACGATTCGCATTGCAAAACCGAAAAAATATGCAAAACAAAACACATACACACAAAATAAGAATAAAATGAAATAGAAAAAATAAAAATAAATTAATGCTCAAAATTATTGCTTTGCTTTTTCTAAAATGTAAACTATATCATGGTTAAATTCAATAACCAAGTAATTACTTATGGAGTATAAATGGAAATATAAAATAAATGCAATTAATAAATTGTATAAATGCAGTAAAAATCGATGCCGATAATTGAAGTACTAGTTTAACGAATTTACTTTCAGATAAACACAAGTACCACTTACTTTGTAGTTTAGTCAATAATTATTAAATATGCATCCTTATATATATGTTTTTTTTTATTTCGTTACGGATTTCGAGAAGTTCGCATTCTTCCGAAATTGACAAAAAACATTTTCTTAAAAAGAACAAATACACTGGAATGAAAAATGGATGACTATTTCCTAGGTTCTCTTTCAAAAATATCAAAATGGAAGGAACACTTCTAAATTCTTAAAGGGTTTTTTATTCATCTGTTTACGAACGTGAAGTGTTATCAGACAGACATTTTCTTTCTGTTTTGGGGTTTTTGGGAGATTGGTATTTCTCCGAAGGATATGCTAAATTGTGAAATAAAGAACTCGAAAAATAAAGAAAAAAACTTCTCGTGTTCGAAAAATGTTTCCGAATTATTAGAAATCTCAAGAGGGGGGAGATATATTATTTGTTAAGCAACAAAGATATAGTATTTTTGAAAATCTGACATTTAATATAAAATTTTTAAAAAATTTCCGTTATTTAAAATTCTTAATTTAAAAGTTTTTCGTTTAAAAATTTAACTACATTATGTGTTTGTGTTAATAATTATATTGATAAAATAGTAAGAACCATGCATGAAAAATTAGAGGAAATATTGAATGCTCCGTTCAAAATCGTACCTGTTGCCTTAAAAGTTACTCCTTAAAAAAGTGTTAAAATTGTTTGATTAAAACTCAGCACTGAAAATATTGTTTTGTCCTAACTTCTAGGTTCTTTATCAGTGAGATTTTCTTCAAATTTACATGGAATTTCTGTTGTGAAATAAAAAATATAAATTAAATAAATTCATTTCTGGGAGTTTTAAATGGTATAAGAATTTTTAAATCCGTTGTTTTAAATAGCCTCTTTCGTACAATAAAATTTCATCTTTTTCTGTTTTCCTCTCTAAATGGGCAAAATGTAATATACTAAACAAACATTTATTGAGCCTTTTTGAGAAGTAATATACTCTAAATGATCTCCAAATCATGTTCTTAAATTTAATTAGATGTGTAAAGGATAGACGTAGATTTGGATTTTATTAAGTATTTGAGGGGGTTATTTGAGGGGGTTTGAGGTATTTTAGGTGTTTATTAGAAAAATTAGGATTCTTTCTGTCGATAAATAAGCGTTAAGAACTATTGGATATAAGAATATTTCTTCAGTGGAAAGTTCTTTGTTTTTTGGAATAGTTATTCTGAAAAATAATGTACTTTTTTATGTACTTACCGCTTTATAGGACAATACTTGAATGTTTAATAAAACTAATTTTTGAGGAACGTTGTTATCACTTAACCCCTTAACTAGCGCATAATTTTCAAGAAAACAGTAAAAAAATGCCAATTATTTTCCGGAGGATTCCATTTATTTCTTTATGTGCCACATCTAGTTTAATAAAACCCATCCTAATTATATTATAAATAGACTGGTGCTGCCACCTGGTATGTAAAATAAGAAATAATTTTTTTTTCAGGATAAATGAAATGGATTGTTTTAAATCTTTTTGGTGTGTTACTTTTGAACCCTCTAGCCCGGAAATATCACGGGCACGAGAAATAGAGTGCGAATCCTTACCCCATAAATTTGAAGGGAGCGATTTTTGGACTAAATTTTATAGTGCTTGCTCAGATAAATCTTATTTTCATTATCTGCTACTGACTGGTTTTGAAAAACAATGTTCAGCGTTCATCTTGCACAAACTGTATTCATAAATGATTTCGCATTAATGTGAACAAATAGTTCAGAAAACACTACCTATGATTTCCTAGCAAATTAGCTATAAATTTGAAATGCATAGACTTGTTTTGCATTTCAAACTAAATTTGAAATGCATAGATTTGCTTCAATCCCTACATTCAGTGAGAATGCAGAAGACAGTAAGCACTCCCTCAACGGAAAAAAATGATAAAAGCGCTACTGTGTACCCCACCCGTTCAAAAAAAAAAAATTCTCCGACTTTAAATATTTGATTTGCTTGAAATGGCTCTTGCCGACGGAGTTTCTATTTTCGCTCTCTTCTTTCTATTTTCAAGTTCACTGAAATAACAAAAATAGTGGAGAATTCTTCCAAAGAAAATGTTTTAAGAGTTTTTCGAGGAATGGCAGCTGTGGAAGGTTTATGTTACTAACTTAAAATTAAATTTTCATTGCTGTGAAACCAGTTTTAATTTCAAACTATGCGCACTTGATAAATAATTTTAATTTTACAGATACAGTGATACCTGAACATTAATAAAAAATATAGTGAAAATTTTAATTATGAGTTTACTTTCTACACATTCCATGTCTAACAAATTACTTCTTTATATCCTTGTACAATCCATCTTTATTATGCATTTCAAAAAGTTTGGTGTGCAAAGCTTTGTGTGTGTTCTCTTGAAGGTAATAGTTTTGCAGTTTTAACGTCTCTATAAACTTCAGTTTTATAACATCTAGCTATACATTTTAACATACATCTACGAATGTTTTATATATTTTGGGGGACGAGTGGTTTCCTTGCAACTTGCCTATTCTGAAAATATCTCGCCAATGGTAACCAACTGGATATGATGTCGAAATTTGTCTCTCAAAGTTCCAACCTGTTTGAACTCGGTATTTACAACTATGTGGACTATAAAATAAACACCTTTGAACCACCTTCACACCTTTACTATGATGGAGAGAACTATTATTTTGAATACTAAGTTGAAAGACTTACATATAATCTCATATTTTAATTCTCTGGTTCTCAAAGTTTTACAACTTAAACAGGAACAGTATTTCAGTATAATCTTCGATAAGATTTCTTAAACATTTGCGATTTAAAATTGAATGATATATATTTCAATATACTCTTTGATAAAATTTCCCAAGTTAAAGACTAAAAATCTCTTCTGGACAACTTAGCAAAATATTTAAGCATTATCGAAACATCACACACAGATTATTTATATATATATATATATATATATATGTCAAGGAATTAGTGGGAAAAGAATAAGTAAACAAAAAGTTAAAGGGGGCTTCAGGATAATTTATATTTTGACACCGAGCGCCATCATTTTCACAGAGCTTAACTGAAATGTTTCGCGTGAATTGGGAAAGAGAATCCCTTTTTGAGATGTGGCCTTGAAACGCGTTGTGGTCAGGCGAACGAGTGTATTTTTGGAAGCAAGCATCGGCGTTCCAGGAGTGAAGCTGTTACATAATACTAGACGTGGGGTGAGTTCTGGAAGTTTTCACAGGGCATGCGCGAAGGTTTTTGGCTTGAGTTTTAACAAAAGATTTGGCAGAGCGTCCGTGGGTTCCGAACTGAGAGGTAGTGCGCGTCACACGAGATGAGAGATCGAAAATGGCACAGATTGAATAGGGTTATTAATCAGTAATTTGAATAAAGGATTTGGTTGTAAATTGTATTGACTGCATATATTTTAAGAGTAAGTATTAGTAGAAACGAGTTTGGAGGGAGTGCGAGAATTTAACCTCGTCATATATATATATATATATATATATATATGTGTGTGTGTGTGTGTGTGTGTATGTATTTATATATTTATATATTAAAAATGAGATAAAAGTATTCATTTAATGTTTTTTTTTATTTTTAACAGTTTAAAATTTTCTGTTTAATAGTATTCTTAGTTATGATTTAATGGCTAAGTGTTGCCACTCAATAATTCGGCGTTAGGTTGTTTAGATTGGAGAAAAGTAAATTGTAACGACCGTATTAGATACTTTAATTATAATCAGAGATTAAGTAAAAAATAAATTTGAGAATATATATAAATCCTTTCATTTCCGAAGGAAAAAAAATATATGGCATGTTTGCAAAATTAATCAAAATGGAACATTTTAGAGCAGCTTGGATACCTCCTAATTTTGCCAATTTTCTTTTAATCATGGCAGCTTGCGATCACGACCCCTTGTAAATAAGGATGCAACTTTCAACGAAACACAGTTGTCGCATGTGTTTGAGTCACTGTTTTAGATTTATAACGAGATCGGATAATTGTTTGAGCGTATATGTACAAAGAAAAATCAACACTGGCAATATCCCAAAGTAATAATAAATGATCAGTAAACATTTTAAAATCAGAAAAAAAATATCACGAAGAGCGAATATCTGAGGGTTGATAAAATTTTTCTAATTACGTAAAATAGAATTTTCAAATATCTTCTGAGATAAGTATTTTTTTTTAATCGAAAACAACACAAAGTGCGCAATTTATCATTGAGTGAAATCAGGTTCGCAAAAATGTTAGTTAAAATAGCGGATTTAGATATCTAGAAAAGAAATTTGTGCTCTTTGCAAATAATCATTATTCTAAAAGCCTACTTTTCTTAACATCATCAATTTTATTTGAAGGAGAATTGAGTTTCTGGAAAGATATCATTTCCTTTAACTTACATTTTGTTCAAAATCTTTTGTTGAAGTGATGCGTGGGAATAAAATTTTTATCTGTTTTCTTTCATTCTTGTTTTATTACATAGGAGAGAAACCACGAAACAAATCATTTCACACCATTTTACGGAATAAAAATGATGAATTTTTGTGTGGTAATAGTTAGAAATTGTTAAATTTACATTGCAATATTATATGACATTTTTCATGTTTTGTTTTAATACATGATTTTGAAAAATATATATTTATAATTCATCTTTTGATGTTTTGATTTTGTAAAGTTTAAACAGCGCCTTTTTAGAGAGATCCATAAAAACTATTTCGCAAATGTATGATTAATATATTTCAAGAACAAATCTTTCAAACAAAGCGAAAGAAATAACGCTTAATTTAAAATTTTGCTAATTACTTTTTTGGTTTGGTGCATTTATATTCAAATCACTTCTTCGTGCCAAACTCAATCTTGACATTATAGAGCTTCATATTGGGCTATGTCGAATTTTTATAATGGCAATTTATATTGACAACTATGCGATTGTGTATTTTTCATTTCTTTTTGAATGTCTACATAAGGGGTGCGCATTTGTCACGGGTAAAAGTGACATTGTAGAGAGTAGAAAAGGATAATGAATGAGCCCGTGAATAGGTCAGAAGGTGAATCAAGCTGGGAAAATAAGGAACCATAGAAAAGAGATATTGAAAGGAGAATGTTGATAAAAAAGATCGTTACGGTATGAAAAGAAATAACATGAAGAAACGTCAGACGAGTAAGGCGGAACGAAGCAAGAATGGCATGAAAAGAGATGACAGATGGGAAACGGTCAAGAAGAAGAATAGGTCTGTAACAAGGGAGAGAGCGGTAGAGATCAAATACGACCCCCCCCCGAAGAGGTGCGGTAATGAGATGGGAAGGAATGAT
Source organism: Dolomedes plantarius (assembly GCA_907164885.2). NCBI lineage: Eukaryota > Metazoa > Arthropoda > Arachnida > Araneae > Dolomedidae > Dolomedes > Dolomedes plantarius. The sequence goes on from OU015493.1 coordinate 108,169,334, forward strand.
CCAACAGGGTAGGGTGGAACCTCCCAGAGAAAAAATAGGGGCCCAATCAAGAAAATATAGAAGGAGTTAGAGGAACAGGAGACAGATATAAAAGAAGCGGGATAAAGATTACACAGGCAGAGAGAGAGAGAGGTTTTGTTTACCTAGGAAAGATGATAGAAGGTGAGTAGAGACAGCCATTCCCCGACGAACGAAAGAGAGAGGCCCGACGGAGTGACACAGCGAACGTGTACGTGAACCTGAAGTGGAAGCCCTGCTACGCGAAGAGTGACTTGACCCGACGGATGACAAAGAGAGTCTCAAGAACTGGCCGCCAGCTGAACGAGTGAATACCCGCTCACAGGGGATTTAACGAAGGACGTCCGCCAGCAGCTACTGATATAACCCCCACCTATGCGGTTACTGTGCGAAGTTCATCAGGATAACTGACGCGGCCCAGGTCTACGAATGCAGAGTCAATAAAGGTACGTGTGACAGTTCTTCATTAACCCTGTAAATTTGCACATGCCTAGTTGAACTCATCCAGTATATAGATAATTAATACTTCAGAGAAATCCACTTGTAGTATTATAAAAATTAGAAGACTTAAAATAAGGATGTTAGGACAATAATTGTGTCATATATTATAATGTATTTATGTGTGTAAATAATTTCAATAAATCTATCCATTTGCAATTTCAATCAGGTAATTAGATTATTTTATTCATAAAACACAACGCAATGAAAGAAGACGGCATTAATCAGGTAGTAGGGTAAATGATTTACATATATATATATATTGGCTATACACCCCAAATTTAGCTCCCTCGATAGTAATCAGTTAATGAATAATATAAACAATTTAGTTATTGTGGAACATTCTCCAAAACAAATAACCACCCATTAGAGTATTGCTTTTTCAAATCATTAATTCCTTGAAATTTACTCCTTAATGAATATCAAGTTATGGATGTCTTTCATCATAAAATTGAAATAAAATTTTTAAATTATTTTTTTGTTAAAAGACTTTCATGAAATTCTCTCAAAGCGTTTAAGAAATCTACTTTCAAGTGCTAAGTATGGAATCAAAAAATATGCATTTGCTAATGAGTCAAGAGTAAAATACCAATAAAAATGTTCAGTGTATGTGTGTATGGTTCGGGGGAGGGGAACTGGAGATCTATATTAAGAGGAAAAGGTATCTTCAATTCGTTTTTTCAAAATTGTCAGTATTCAATTCCATATACAAAATGAAAATGATTAATATTTTTTCTACTACATTGAAGGTACTTAGAATTTATTATAAAATTATTTTGTAGAAGACTAGGACCTGTTTTTAAAAATTTCTTCAAAAATGGCAGAATTTTTCCAAATGCTCCATGTGCCTTCATTTTCTTCTGATTTCTTCCAAATTTCTCAGTAATGTTAATCGAAGCGTTTATCACAAAACTATGCATAATTCTTTGAAACCACAATTATTTTTCAAATTCATAGACCATAACATAAAATAAAAACATGCAAAAACGTAATAAAAAATAATAGTCAGAATAGAAAAAAAACTATTTTAGATTTAAGATTCATACAGACAGAAAAAAATTTAATGCACATTTATATTTATATACATATGGTAATGTTGCAATAAAAAAATTGAGGTTTTAAATTGATATGGAATGCGCATGGAACATTTTGAAAAAAAGTTAAGCGCTTGTGAAAATGTTTTTTAAAAATAGGCCTTAGTCTATCAAAAACTCCTTATTTTGAATTCTAAAGGTTTTTAATGTAGTAAGAAAGAAAATTAATCATTCTCATTTTGTATATAGAGTTAAAAAATGAAAACTAAAAAATTCGAATCTAAAGGTCTGTTGACCCCTTAATGCTACTGAACTCAACACTATCAGCCTTCAACGTTTATTCGACCTACTGAAACAGAAACCTGGTTAGGGTTACACCAAATATCACCCAGAAGCTAAATATGGGTTGGAGGGGGGGGGTAAAGGTATTCCGAAAGGTGATCGAAAGAAATGTCTTGAGTTTTATAAACCATCACAAATGTTAAGCCATAGATTTTATCACTTTTTAGGCATAAATGGCCTAAAACCGCGAGTAATTGGACAGATATTGAGAGTCACATGATGCCTCGTATATTTTTGTACCTTTCCTTACAAAGATCTTGATGGATTGATATTTCTCCAATGCCAAAGAGTTTGCAGTTGGGGTTGAAATTGACCCTTAGACTCTCCAAAAATCCTAGGAAAAAATACTGGGAAACATAAATTATAATAGAGGAAACATGGCTTGAATACAAGTCACACAAATTAATGTATATGAGGTAATATGAGCTGCTCAAATAAAGCTTAAAACTCTCTCCCGTAAAGAGCGAGCTGGACGATTGCCGAATGGCTAGGGCGCTGGCATTCGGTACCAGAGTCTGCGGGTTCGAATCCCACTCTTGGCATGGACGTTTGTAGCCGTTCTGAATCGATTTTAAGCAGTAGATCCCGATCTAATTAGTCCTCGTGTAGCAAAAATTAACCACAGTGCTCCAAACCAAACCCGTAAAGAGCGAAATCACGAAAGCACAATACATTGGTTTATTGCCTTATATGGAATGTACCTTAAATAGCAGGTTCATTAATACAAGGATTATCATTTTAGCACACTTTGAATCCCGATAATTTCCTCGCTTTAGGCTTTATGATATTGAATAGTCGACAAATATGCTGGAGGTGAAATAATTCGATAAGATAAATTCCTCTGCATTTTACTAGAGAATGGAAAATTACAACCATGCCACATGGAAATAAATCAAATGAGTGACAAATATGCGAGGCGTACGGACTATTAAGCCAGAAAGAAATACCTGTTTGAGGAGTTCGGCTTTTGGAATATTTTTACATTTTTAGCAATGCCAGGTTCTGGAACCCACACGAAAAGCGTAACGTTAGTCCATGGTTACTAAGTAAGCTGAAATGCACATCTTAACAATATAATAACAATAATTCATTAAAAATATAGAATATATGTTTTAAAATATTTCAGAGCTTTACTGAATTTTAAATTAACTGAACATAATTTTAAATTATCTCAAACCATTTCCCGGAACCAACACTTTTCTCCTAATCTTGCCATTATGATGCAATCCTTTATTTTCTTATAAATAATCTGTACATGGCATCAGGAAATAAAAGAAATGTTACTTGGATGAAAAGTTGTGGATTTATATTTCCATAAAGAAATGCTTTTCCCAAATACCCATTATTCTGCTAAGTCATTTTTCTTCATCATGACTTTGATTTGAAAAACCATGTATGGCATTGGATAAAGATCTCAAAAGCATTAACGTTTACTATTTTCTACCGAAAATTTCACTTGGCTTCATTTAAGTTAATCAGTTACGTCGTCTTGAAACAGTGCTATTTACTCTTAAAAATCCTTTCCAATAAATTGAAGTCAGTGGAGTAAATTTGTTTCTTCTAAAAGCGTTAAATTTTTTTAAAATTATACTATAAATTACAACAAATTTAAACAAAAAGCATTTAACTTAAAAATGTCTCAATGGAATGCTTCAGTTGTTAAAGCTTAGAAAAGGTTTTGGGAGATGTACTTTAAGAAAAGCCTAGCAGTTACCAAAAATAATTTTAAGCGTCATTAAATTGTACCCTATAGAAAATGCTGCTTAATCCTCAGTGATAAATCCAATGGTAGGAAACGTATAAAAAAGAAAAACATACATGGTTTAACATTAAAAAAGTATATTTAATACAGATATTTTAAATACTTGTTGATACAAACTGATAAACAATTTATATCACTCGATGATATAACCATACTACACAACTTGTGGCTTTCTATAGAGATAGATGAAAAATTTTTTTCTTTGTAAGTGTACTAGAAATTCCACACAGATGTCTAAACTTTGACACGACAACACTATAATAATCTTGCAGACTCCCGTTGGAAATATAATACAGGGTGCAGCAGAAAGAACGTTCCGATGATATAAATAACTAAATTAATAAATAAATGAAATAAATAATAATAATAAAATAATAATTAATAATAAATAAATAAATATATTTTTTATATTTTTCTCAGGTATGAAAGATTTCTTTATCTTGCTTTGTATTTTTGTTATTGACGTTCCAAATCAGAACGTTCTTTCTTCCGCACCCTGTACTTGCTACATATGTCAGAGCAAATCTGGTGTTCCTTCGTTCAGACTAGAGTGTATATCATCTAAGTGTGCAGGAAAAAGAGAAACTTAGAACCACTGGAAATATTTTAATCGGCGATTTAAAAAATCCGTTAATTTGGCTGACGCACAGATACGTGTGTTAGGTCATGTGCAGATCAAAGGTTCTTCTAGGAGGTCCTTGACAGCATTGAGTGTAAAGTAGTGCTGCAGTATGCATTCCCTGAGATCAAAACACAACCTGGTGTCATATCTCGAAAGTTGCCGGTCTACGTGATATCTAAAACAACCCACAGAAAATAAAATATTATCCACAAGACTTTAAAGTTCAAAGTTGTGTATAGTAAACCCGCGAGGAAAATACTTCAAGAATATTAAAGTTTTTCACGATAAGAGTGTGAAGAGAAAATAAGGAGTATTGAGATAGCCTTGTAGTAGTGCGCTGGCTTACGGTGCTGAGGGTGCTCGGAGCGAACCCTGACACGAACCACTTAATAATTTCGTGTCTAGGTCGGATAAGGGCACGTTAAATCCGTACACTGGAAAGTTCCTCTATGAAGTTTGAGATGGTGGGTAACTATAACTTTGAACAGTAAAATAAACTAGTAAATTACAGGAAGACAGCACTGACAGCCGAAAAAAATTAACAAAAAATCCGCACTTAGAGCTATACACAGCATAAATGAAAGATTCTGTAGCAATAATAGAAGATGCAAAAATCTAAAAACAATAAAACGAGGTAATCGACCGGTCTCTTCATTAGAAGGCCTAACCGAATCGGTTACTTCAAGAGGCAACTTTCTGAATAGGATGCAGGACTAGCCAAAAGACATCCCAAGGCCCGAGATCCCCACATGAAAACAGAAAGCCAAAGGCATTAGGAAATATAGTACTCGAATGAACACAAAAGAATAGAACATAATTACAATGGCAATCTCACCCTACCCCGATAGTTAGACAAGTGACGGTTGTAACAAAGCGTCAGTAATTTAACTTGAAGAAATGGAGCACCACAGCAGCTACCTATTGAAATGCAAAGAAATAAGTCCGAGAGTGTGGTAGAGGGTACGATCCCCCCCCCCATATATCGCCCCTGGGGGTACTTGGTCAAAATTGAGATGGCAACTATTTAAGACGGACTACGACTCTTGTGATGCTGTATAAACCGGATCCGCACATTTCTGCCCGAAGTCTATATTGTGGCGATATGGGCAGTTTCTCACAGATAGTTGAACATACAATAATTCAGAAAATACGGAGTTTAGGGTTTAAACAACAAATTATTTAATATATACTATTTACACTTGAAGTACATGAAATATTACATTCATAACCGCCCTAAGGCACCGGGGAGTTAGGATTCTTCCCCAAACAGTCAGAGTCCACTGATCACGTGAAGCCGAACTAAGCCCCGGGATTCGAAGTTTCCCCCCAAAATACTAATCTGGCCCAAAGCCATAAGTATCTATCAACTTCTGAGAGTAGATCTCAAAATCTTTTTCTGTCTGACTCTAACTCTTTTTTCTGTCTGAGTTTCTCCATCAAACTTCCAAGCGCCTACTCCTGGAAAATCTTTCGTCCTATCATTCGTTGGTTCATTTGCTTGGACGCTGAGTTGTTGAAGCCAGTGACGTCAGCTGCTTCCAACTTTCAAAAATTTCCCACGCAGAGGGTTTTAACGTAACGAACAGACCCCTTTGTTCGTGAAGAATGTCCGACTCTCGGTGTGTGGCCTTTGTCACAATGTGACACCCTCTTGCCAGTGGTCAAGGAGAGGAGCTCCGCCCCTCAGCCCGGGCGATGACCATCACTCACTTAGTTCGGCACAAGAGGTCAACCCTCTTCACGCCTCCCCCCTCTGTTGCCAAGGACAGGCAGCTCTCGGGTGACAATGACACATCACACATATTCACACGGCTGACTGCTTGAAGAATTTCCTAGTCTTCACAATATGCACCTGGTCTGGAACTTCCAGCCAGGGGGCAGTAGAAACAACAACAACAGCATCTACAACAACAGAAAATATGGAGAGTATTCTTTGCTATCATTAATTTTAAATTGACGGTAATTGCACATTTCTGTATTCTGCAATGTAGAGATGAAAAATAATTTTAAAAAAAAAAGACAGAAAAATTGCCTTCCACTGCGTAGTGAGATTTTATATATATTAACTGATTTATAGCATTTCCATATTCAGTGCGCATTGCCTATTCTATTGAACAGCGGTTCACTAAATATGCATTACATCTGAAAATCGATTAAAACCTAAGTATACCTGACGTCGGGGAGGATTACAGAAATGCGCCATGAATTGAATAAATATCTTGAATTGAAAATGTATCCCGTTGGGAAAGAAATCCTTTTAGAATATCCCTTTCCCATAATAGTAAAACAAAAAAGGGCCAGATTTCACTTTATGTTGAATGAGATGAAGGCTTTTAAGCAAACAAATTCGAAAATGGTCTAGAAAAACGCGGTTCGCTTAGTAAAACAAGAGAAACAATTTTCGACCAGATTAACGAAATATCTCCTTGTAAATATTTATAAAATCTTTTGTTGAGATTCGGATAAATTTACCAGAAAAAGGTTATGAAATCTTGTGAGAATAACAAGATAATATACGAGTTTTAGGAACAATTTTAAGCTATGATATACCTGAGAAATGTCATGAAATAAATATTAGATTTGTCAAATAAAAAAAATCAGCAAGTCTTTCTAAAGGAAATATCATCCCACTGACGTAGATAGTTAAAACTACTGTGGGGGGGGGGGACTCTTGGGTCCGTTTTTGATTAATACTTAAAATGCAATAATACTTAAATGACCTTAATTTCGGAAGGGGACTTTGCTCCACTCTCTACCTATGGTACTAGGTCTTTTAAAAATCCATAGATATCTTACAAAATCCTGATAGAAGTGCGTTTAATGCATGCTGTTCATATAAGTTCAGCAATAGGGAATAAAAATTTTAAATAATAAAAAGAATGAAGATAATTATAATTTAAGTATGTATTTACTTTTAACATCCTTACCAGTTTAAGGAACAGCTTCGATATAGGGTCCCATTGGCGATATTTTGTATTGACGACTATTTTTTGTCGCCTAGCAAAAATCGCATCGTTATAATATCGTATGAATTACATAGAAATTTAATTTTTCAAAATATAAATTTAAAAAAAGATATAATAATTTAAATAGCGTAAACTTTGTCGATCGAGGAATTATAGATAAATCTACACGGAAAGGCATGGTTAAATCAAAATAAAAAATAAATAAGAAAAGAGCGGTACATCCTGGTTTGCGTAACGCGACTGTGGCAGGGTTTCCGAAATGAATTCTGTGTATACAAATTACCAATATACGAATTCTACTATACCATAGCTGTTTCAACGGGGTACGAAGTTGAAAATGGCGTATTCCATCGGGTTACAATATTGAAAATGGTTTAAATCAGTTTAAAACACACGCGACTGTGGCACAGGTGCCCAAACGAATTCTGGGATACTATATGCGCCAAATGTAAAATGTAAAAAGTCGCCAATACAAAATATCTCCGAAGGGGTCGTATATCGAAGCTGTAATTCAGCTTTCTTGGATATGAAATAATTTCAAGATAAAAATAACTTTTTATATACCATGTTTTTAAATTTTCTGTTGAATCATATAAACTTGACAGTTCTATGTATTAATAAATACTTTTTAAATTTTTTTCTGATGAATTATCCCATCAACTTGAAAGAAAATGTAGTTAATTGGAAGTTAACTTGCGTTTAACTTTTCGTTCCCGTTCCGGACGATAGATGGCTGCAACAATCTACAAAACAAAATTAACTGAAAATAACTGAAAGTTAATTGAATTCTGATTAAAGATGGCTAAAAATATTTAAAAAAATACATTGTCATCGTGTTCTGAGCTATTCTAAAAGTTTCAAATGTCTAGCTAGTGTGGAAGTTAGTTAAAAATCGATTGCAAGATTTGTACTAGACAAACACACAAACAAACAAGAAAGAGAGTTTTAAAAACATGGAAATGAGTTAGACTTCAGTTTAAAAATTAAGAAATTTTTTGGATTTAAAAAAAAATATTTTTCCATGTTTCTTCCATCTTTCAATATGACTTATTCATAGATGTGTTGCACGCCTGAATTATTCTATCAATTTCTTATATTTCCAGTAAGTTGAAAGCACACACTGAGACTTATCTATATTGTTAGTGCGGCTATGGCAATGAACAAATTTCGTCAGGGAAGTATTAATTTGGCATCTCGACCATAACATGCAAATAAAATGTTGAGACTGTTATAGAACAATAATTTACTTTTACTTTATATTTTCGTTGCAACACATTCTATTCGTATTTCATTAGAGAATTTGATAATTGTAAGCGTAATGAGAATCCTCCCTATTCACGTTTTGCTTTACTTGAGATTTGATGAATCGACGCAAAAGCGATTTGACTAGCAATTACATATATGTGATTTCGACAGAATGACTCTCGTTACGGCGAGCGAGAAACAATCGAACTGCTAAGTGGAAGGTAAACTCAAGTTACTTTTTATTCAGTTTCATTAGTGGGAAATTTTAGTTTTTTTTTTAGTTAACAGTTCGCCTCCATGTATTCAAGTCATTCAGAATATATTGTGAATTTATATTTCTTTCTGCTAGATTAAAAATATTCACCTTAAGGGGACAAGGTACCTTTAGCCTTTCTATATTAGTTTTTCAATATTTTACACTCATATACAAAATGGGAATAATTAATATTTTTTCTACTACGTTGAAGATACTTAAAATTCACAAATGAGCATTTTGGGAAAGAATAAGACTTTTTTTTCAAAAAAATCTTCAAAAATGCTAGAATTTTTCAAAATGCTTCATGTGAATTATTTTACTTCAGATTTCTTCCAAATTTCTCAGGATTGTTAATTGAAATGTTTTCCACGAACCTGTGCATCATTCTCAGAAACCACAAATATTTTTCAAATTTATAGATCATGAAAAAAAGCAAACGCATAAAAGACAACAGCAGGCAGATTAAAAAATAATTATTTATGGCTTTAGATTCATACAAATTAAATAATTGCACAATTATTTTTATTTATGTACAGTAAACTTACATTAAAAAATTTAAGGGTTTTAAATGATTTGGAATGCACATAGAGTATTTTGAAAAATGCTAGAATAATTTATAAAATTGTTTTGAAAACCAGGCATTATTCTTCCAAAAAATCCTTATTTTTCAATCTAAGGGTCATCATTGAAGTAAAAAATAATACAAATTATTCACTTTTTGTAAATAGAGTTAAAAATTGAAAATTGAAAAAATCCAGGTTGAAGGTCCCTTGTCCCCTTAACGCTGCTATGCACTAACCCTATTAAATTCGCTCACCTCCATGTTAACCTATGGAGAAAATGTGTCCAAGGTTTGTAAACTTGGAATGACAGATTTTTTTTTTTGTACTCCGTACTAGAGAAATAAATTTTACACTTTAGAGCATTTTTCGTTTTTTTTATTGCAAATAAAATTTTAAAATTTAAATTATTGGGGAAAAAATCTGGTAATGCGTGTTTAAAACGCTCATAAATTCCTTCGGTGGACAACATTTATAAAGCAAATCCTGTTGCAAGATGCAGAAAAGTTCAAGCTATCTGAAAATACCATTTTTATTGGATTATCGGCATTTATGCAGCTATAAATAGTAGACACATTTTCTCCATAGATTAACATTGAGGGGAGTAAATTCGGGTTAGAACACAGAAGCCTTAAGAATTTGCTTTGACTTAATATTTTGAATAGCAATCTTTTTAGTCTGCGGGCTCCACCATCATGAAATATAAGACTCGGTCATAGGAATCTGTGAACACGTAATGTAAACCAGATATAGTTTATAATAATAGTTTACAGATAGATTAAAAATTAATTTTGGGGCTAAACAATGAAGTAAATACAGTTATGCGTACAAATACAACCCTTAGTAACAACACTGTTGTGAGTTACACATTACAGTATTTTGCGTCGCATGTGAAGAATTCACACCTCCAAAACATGCTAAAAGTTTTTTGTGTTATATTTGAAAGTATATGAACAAAATTTTATTTACAAATTGATATAAGGGTGTCTCAAATAAAAGTGAGACTTTAGTTTTATCGACAGTGGTTAAATACCGAGAGTTTTGCGTTTTAGCCAGTAGGTGACGTTCAATGTTACGAAACAAAGTTGCTATCGCTAGAAGGATCAGTGTACTGTTTGAACAGGTTTAAGCAAGGTACGGTCATTAAACGAATTCATCCAAACGGTACCAGCAAGCGCTTATTCAATTTTTGACGGTAGGAGTTTTGGTGAAGCCGAAATATATCATCGTATGATGAATGTGTATAGGCATGAGCGTCTGTCACAGTATACAGTATTGGTATGGTTTGTGGAATTACCCAATGGACGTGTGAGCACATGACATGCCAAGACCTGCTCATGAACTCCTGCCATTCACCATGGAATAAACTGCGGTGAATAAGATTTGTTGCAGACGCGGTGGCCCAGTTGGCAAGATCAGATCACTGAAGGGGGGCAGTGATCTGAACATCCCTGGTTCGATGCTCGTTGCTGCAAATCCATCCCGTGTTCACTAATGGTGGCCGGGACACGTAAAATAGGTCTTGGCTGAAATGTCCCCCAAGTTCTCAAATTTACCTCTTCAGGTGCGGGGTCAAGTGTTACGGTCTCATCACTTGACTCGGTTCAAAATTACGGGGCCGGTACTTTAGCCAAGTCAGACTCCGACACTTGTGGTGCTAATTCAAAACAGGAGATGCCCCTTTCAGCCCAATAGCCTATTAAGACCTGGTGAAGGGAACCTCCAACCAGGGGCATTAGCAACAACAAAAACAACATCAACAGATTTGTTGTGGAGCTTCTGCTGGCAGGTCCTCGCCCCCCCCCCCCCCAGGGTGTGTATACAGGGTGTTTCAAAAAGAATCACCCGATTTGAAATGAGTATATTATGAAAAATATTGAACATGGAAACTTAAAATTAATTTTATATTACATGACTAATCATAAAGTTTTTTTCTACAAACCAAAATAAAGGTTTTCAATATGCCCACCTTTGGATGTATGACATATGTCTATATGGTAAGCAAATTCGCCCCAAACTTTTGCGAGCATGTCTGCATACGCAGTTTTCACGGCTGTTGTGTGTACACAGACAACCTGTGTCTTGGCATTGATTATACTATCGCCTAATGCTCTGAGAGGCAGGAACTTCAATCTACCAGGGTTTTGTCGACGAAAATCACAGTGAACAGTTGTTATGGACTCGCACTTCGCAAAGCGTAGAACACAAAATGATTTCTGATGTGCAGTCATCATCTTTACAAACACTGAAGTGGCGGACAAAGGAAGAGCGTTAGCGCTACTTGTCGAAACTCGAGATTTCTCTCTTTCTGCTTATATATTATTCGATCAAAACGGATTAAAAGATGAATAGTTATGGTTTTTATAAATCGGACGATTCTTTTTGAAACACCCTGTATTATAATATGCTAAAATGTGTTATAATTTGCTGTATTGTATTATCGTATACTATTCTGTATTATAATGTGATGTATTGTATTAATAATTTACTTTTAATGTATTAATAATTTTTATTGTATTAATAATTTACTTTTACTTTTTATGCTAGAAATAAATAATTTAGAAGAATAGCATTATCATACTGCCTTTCAATTTTCCATATGCTGTTACGTGCGGTTCAATTCAATGTAACGCGTGAATATATATTTAAATATTTATAATTCCTTTGAAATTTGAAAGAAAATACGTTTTATAAGAATGTAACGCAATTCCAAAAAAAAATTAACCCCATGTTACGAAATTAAATAATAATGTGGTTTATATTGTACTATGTAATATTTTTTAAGACCACTGATTCTTTGCAACATAATTACTTATTCAAATTCTATCTCGGAGTATTCATTTTCCCTTTTCTGCAGATGAGATCATTCATATAAAAGAAACGGGAAAACAAACTGAAGAAACGGTGCTACCAAAAGCTGTTCAAAAAATTATTATTTCTAGCATTCGTTTAAAAAGCATTGTTTTGTTCTGTTTTTCTCATCTTCGCAATGCATAAAAAGCATTTAGCTTTGTAAATAATCCTTTTGTGGTTCGCTAATGTGGTATACTTCTTTATTTAAACTGTAACAATAAGAAAGTAGTTAAGTCTCTAATTTTTTTTTTTCATCGTCCACCTCTGTAAATTTTTGGTCTTGCTTAAATCTTTATGTGTGTGTGAGGGAAAACATATTTCAGCAAATTATTTTTAAGCTCCTGTTGGCCCCCGGCCAGCCTTGCATGATTAATGGCTGATCTTTTTAAAAATGCAGTGTTAAGAGCGAGGCTGGGGATTCTTACACACTGTCATTTTTCAATGGAGTGCTCAAGCTATAATTTAAATTTGCAGCATAAAAGGTTAGAATTAGAGTTATTTATAAATAGGATTTTCAGAGAATAAAGATAGGTGCCAAGAAACTTTAAATTATGCGCTATCATTACGTAATCGTCACTACACCTTTCCCATTTGCCGAAAGCTGTTATGATTTCGGACGCCTCTCATTGTGTTTCTCTCTGTTCGGCGAAATTACTTTTGCATTGTAAGGATTTATGAAGGGGAATTTTTCTTTTAAAGCTATGCTAAAATACTTCCTTGTCGACAAAGAGGAAAAAAAAGAAACTTATTTAATTCATCGTTGATATCTTCAGTTGTCTGTCCTGAGCAGAACTCGGTCGGTATGTCCTTGGTGCAAAAGTGAAGTAGCAGACTAACAAAGATTACCTGTAGTTATTAGAATTCGCAGGTACGCATTAACTCCTTACTTCTCTCTCCCGTCAAAATTGCGGGGTGAGGTTTCGCTCTCTATTTCTCGTGTCCGTGATATTTCCAGGCTGGAGTGTTCAAAAGTAACACACCAAAAAGATTAAAAACAATCCATTTCATTTACCCTGAATTTTTTTTATTTTTTATTTTACATACCAGATGGCAGCACCAGTCTAATTATGATGTAATTGGGAATGGATTATTTCAAACTAGTAGACGTAGCAGATCAAGAAATAAATGGGATCCTCCGGAAAAAATGCTGTTTTCTTAATTACTGTTTTCTTAAAAATTATGTGACCGTTAAAAGGTTAAAATAATTAGTAATCCCACTAATGAGGCAAATATAGAATTTACATCATAGTGTTAAACAGGGTATATCATTCTAATGTTACGGTGCGGCAAATAAACTAACGGCTAGATTCTGTCGTACAGAAAAAAAATATTAATACAATCAGTCTTAACAGAGGGTAATGCAAATTTTATGATATTTATATCTTTTTCATATTTTTATGGTTATTTTATAGTGAATCATTATGAGGGGAACGTGTTAATTTTTTTATTAAGTTGCTCGGTTATTTAAATGATTTAGTTCCACGTTTGAAAGAACCTAACTATCTTGTTTGTCTGCTTTAACGTTGATTTGAAAAGACAATTAGACTGTCTGTGTCTTATGCCAGAAGCTACCACCTCTCTAACTACCACTAAACATTATGTGTTCACAATTCTGCCGGTGGCGTAAATTAAACTTATTTAGTAAAACTCATATATTGCAACAAACAACTCGCCTACAAATGGCGTAGTCACTCGACGTAAAAGTCAGATAGCACCTACACTAACAGGATTGCAGTGTCAGCTGCGAGTATATAATATTCCAACAGCTCACTGATTCGTCCCCTGTTTAAAACCCCGTTGGCTTCCAATAATATTACTCTCGCCTTAATTCAGTTTTGCCGAATTTCTTTCACTGGTTGGTTGTATCTTTGTCACCATTTTTAACTGATTAGATATCTAGCTAAAAACATTAATATGATAACCTTTAGCTACTGATCAAATATAACGAGACTTTCATGGATTTAACATGCCCATATCCGGCCTACACACGGAAGTATTTAATGACACTTGTCGGGATTCGATCCGAGCAGCCTTAGCACCGAAAGCCGAAGCTGTACCACTAGGCTACCTCAAACCTCTCCCAAAACCCTTATTTCCAAGAATGTGCTTAAACATTTTCCCGAACTGCTTCTTTATCTCAATACATATAATGAGTGAACTTATGTTTTTTCTGTATTAATTTTTAAGATTTTTCAGAAATCTTTATGTCCTGTCACTTATTAAGTTTTTTCTTTTACGGATACTTGATAAGGAAAGAGGAAATATTAACGAACAATGCAGGGCACTGATAAAGATATTTTTTAAAACTTTTTGTGAGCACCCAGTATTAATTAAAGAACGAAAGTTGAAATAAAAATGATCTTAAGTACCAAAAGAATTTATGCTTTCTTAAAAGCTTTCTACAAGCGTTTATTACAAGTACCACTGGTTTAAAGGGGTATTAGGAGGAGGAAAATCAAAGGCAGGGTTGGTTGGTTAAGATAGTTAGGTCAACTTTTGATACACAAGGACTAATTAGACAGGGAGCTACTGCTAAAGCCGATACCAAGCGGCTAAAAACATCCATTCCAACTGTGGCATTGACCCATATCAGAATTGGGTACATGTCAATTTCTGAAGATTTTTCGTTTTTCATTTAATATAAAAAGAGAAAATTAAACAAAAGCACTGATAGCTTTTATCACAATGAGAAAGGAAGAGAAATTAAAATATATTAAGGGGATGATGCCAATACGGAAACACATAAGTGCAAACCGAAATTAGAAATTCAAATTCCATGCGAACTTCGGATTAAGAAGGGGCGAATTTTAAGCTACTGAAAGTACTTTAGAACTTCTGAGTTTACGAAGTTTCTCTAGTTCTAGCAAAGAATAAAACAAACAATTCCGATTAAGTCCTTTAATCATGCAGTTTTCAAGGTTAATGAAACTTTCATTCGAGTTTTAAAGATCTCGTGTGCATGATAATTTTATCACATGAGTATTAGTGCTTCTCGAAATAACAGTAGGAGTTAACAGAGAAAGGAATCTGTAATTAACCCGAACTACCTTAATTAGTTAGGAATATAAAATTTTAATTACTGGCAAAACTGCTGTAAAATTGACTATGATAAAAGTGTATTATAGATTGTTTTAAAATAATAATTAATAATGTTACAACCTAAGCCAGTTTTTTATCTATATTTTATTTTTTTAATTAAATAGTTTCTTTATCTTGGGAGAAGCTGTTCTTATAAGTCCTGCAAAAAAAGTTTTAAAGTGGCACTCAAATGGAATTGCATTTGAAGATGAAGGAATGAGAGAGAAAAGAAAGAAAAAATAATTAAAAGCATCTCTCGCATTTTTCATAAACTTTTCTCTGGAGATTAAATAAGAGAGTCGAAAATATTTTTCGAGTTGAATTTTTGTAACATTTTGCGTTAGTCATAGAGTTAATGGCTTTAAAGTATGGAACTAAGTAAAGATAAACATGCATTCAGCCTTGACGAAGATTCTGCAAAACATTAGCGTTCAGTCACAGTGCGAAATCTGTTAGAGTACCGCCAGTTATAATAGGAAATTTGCAATAATGATTTCAGATTTTAACCTTAACAACTGGAGTAAGACTAATATGGCGCTCAACGATGCACCATTCGAAATGTATCTACGAACAAGGATCAAGGAGTCATCGTTCTCGTGATTGAACATTGACTCGTCAGTAAACGGGATTCGTACCCATTCTGTGCGTCTATCTTGAGTCTGTTAGCAACACTGAAGCATCTGTTATCTAAGATACAAGATTAAGAGGACTCTCAGTAGCGGAAGCCAAGCTACGAACCCTCGCTGAAGCTAAAGTCGGCGGGCAGTGGTGGAAGACATGGACTGATGTGTCACCATTCTCTAAAATTCTGCTAACGCTTTTATATCGCTTTAAGATTTGTATACTAAATTCGTAGCAACCGCAAGTGTTTGTAGTCATATGTGCTCCTGAGCCCTGGCGATGATGAGTGAAACCTTATTGTGTCCATTGTTTCTAAGTACACAATAGTACCAGCGTTTCACCCAACATATGCAGCAATATGGTAAACCACCAAGCAGGGCTTGTAACAGGCATGATAATACAAATCACCTTCCCACAACATATAATTATTCCTATCTAAAACTTTTCCGTCGGGGAATGTTTACGTACTTGAAGAGCAACACAAATTAAACCCAGCAACAAACTGTTTAGGGTTTTCTTTTTGAATCCTTCTCTTATATCCTGCGAGTAACACTAACCACGCATCATATATGCATGTTCAGCTGAGATTTTCACCATATGCGTTTGCCATTATACGAGTAAACAAACCGTCTGCCAAGTATCATGTCAATCCAAAGATACACATATACGTATATTGTCGTCGCATAATTATATAGAAAAACCCTTTTAATGATGATAACAAAGAAATTTATTTAAAAATGAGCTGGATAGATATACGAAATCTTAAAAAATCTAATTGTAGTTGCTTCTATTAAAAAATCAAAGTATCTCGAGCGCTGAGTTTCAAAAAGTAATTTATCATGTACAGCATCAAATTTGTAAACGGACTGAACCTTTTATTCTGCTTTTCATAGATCAGGGAGACATAAAGGTTCACGCATCAATCCGTTAGCAATGCGCTTTGAACCTCGACTTTTGTTTCAGTTTTCCCTCAGTTTCACTTTCCAGATTTATAACACTTTATTGATTAAATTTCAGTTCTTTAAAGGGTCATAAAACTCAACTATTCAAGGTAATATATGCTTCTGAAAAAAAAAATGTTTTTCAGAAATTTCCCTTACTATCATATACCGTGAAGACAGTTTAATAAAAATAGAACGATGGAACAATGAACAAAATTTTCCGAAGGTTTCCTGCAGGAATTTCAGGTAGAACCTTTTTAAAGATGACAAATTTCTTTCCGAGATAAAACAGAAACAGTGGGTTAGGAGTATGGTAGGTTAATAATTGTTATTATAGTAAAAAATGTTGTACATAGTGATGAAATTATCAGACAAACATGGGATTTGTGGTATTTCCTTTTTTAGAGTCATTGCATATATAGAGCCAAAAATTTTTCAAAATAGGGCTCTTTAAAAATCTTGAGTCACGGGCCATTTAACAGTTAATCATACAACTTTTTTCTTGTAAGCAAAAAAAAATTTAAATATTCTTTTCTTGAAATTTGCTTCCCTAACCCTCTTAGGGTACTAACTGGTGGTATTAGTAAGTGATAAGAGCTTATCACCTAGTAAAACCAACAGTTTCGCATCTGTTTTTTCCTTGCTGAAATGGAAATTTATGGGCATTTTGGTGCCTTAAACGAAGCATTTCTATGTAAGAAAAACTTGTAAGCAATTTGGTATTTTATCGATTATTGTTGATAATATTTCTTTTAGTCAGGATAAATTTAATCTCACTTCATGTAATTTGCCAAACAAAAACGTCAAAAATGTGAGACATTCATATGCGACATAAAGCAGACATTCCATCCATATTTAATAACTATGAGCACATTCATTCCGATTTTGTGAGTTCTCTAGCCGAATATATATAGAGAGCTCGAAGGATATATATATTATTATCGTTCTTTTATAAAATAGATAGGGAATATCAAACGTATATTTGTTCGACCATGTGGTGAATCAAATTTGGTTACAGTTTGACACTTGAAGATGATTAAATGGTTCCATCTCCTATTTAGAGAAATTATGTTGAGTAAGTTTTTAATCATTATTATACTGTAAATTGTCTAAATTTTGTACTTCCGTTTCTAAAAGCAAAAACAAAGACTTACTTACCATTATGAAATGATAGTGGTTAGTAATCAATATAGTAGCAAACAAATTGTTCCGCCTACGTCTTAGAGTAGTTAGCGTCGCGAGCGTCCATGGAGTCGGTTTGGGTTCGAATCCGAACAAAGACATCCTTTCCTAAGGAGTGAATTTGGTTCCTTAAGGGGTCCAAGACACAGAATTCTTCAAATTTTCGAAAAAAGTTTTGCTGGAATAAAAAAAAATTGTGGTCTTTTCCGCTTAAAATAATGTTTAAATCATATTTCTATCTTAATTAGAATATGAGGTATTAATTTTTTTTATTTGCAACATTCTAATGGCAGCCAATCTTTGTTTAAACCTACTGTAAATGCGTTTTCAGCATGATGGGTTTTTTCACCATTTCTCGTCTTTAAGTTGTTATAAGTCAAGAACAGTTGAAGATAAATGGTTCAAACTTGGAACATGCCTTTTAAAATTATTTTACTTTAATTTGATTTAGCAAATTTGAAAAAAATATTTACTTTTGAAAGTATGATTTAAAAAAAAAACCAGTTACATCTATTTTTTTATTTTAAATCTTAATATTTATATATTTAAAAAAAAATTAATATTAAAAAAACGCTCTTTCAAAATTAAAACTTCTATTTTTCTGTTTAATTAAATGAAAAAAATTTCAAATTCGCCAAATAATGTTTGGAGTAATAAAGATTTTAAATTACCTCACTTTATTAATAAAATGTAATTAAAATTTTTTTAAACATTTTATGTGAAGTTTTATGATATAATTTTGTTTACAACTTATATGGTTAACTATACCCCAGAAAATTCAAAATTTTAACTTAATAAATAACTAAAAAAAATTAATTGTGTACTGAACCCCCTTTAAAGGGTGATCCGATAATAAAGATTCCGGCAAATTCGTTGCATGAAATGAATGTTTGTCGAAAATATATATGCCTGTTATTTTAGAAAAAAAAATTAAAGACAGTGTGGTGTGCGGTAAGTTTTAATTAATATCTTAACATTCATTATCCTATTAATAATCATTATAATAATATCAATATATATTATTGTATATAAGATAAATATAATAACAATATCTTATTATATAATCATCCTTTATCTTAATTAATATCTTAACATTCCGTGAATAAAGCGTTTCCATGAGGCAAGTTTCATAAAAACATATTCTTTTCAGTGGAAATAACGTTTTCTTCTCTCATAAATCCTTTTAGTAACCTACTATTTTTCATAATGCACATACTGAGGAGTGGGAGATATCTGTAAAATAAAACACATTATGAAAGATAAAGAGAGTTTACTGAATTTTCTCTTTACCAAACGTCAATAAGCCGACACTGAATGCTCATTCGAAGAAATAACTTCAAGAAAACGAAATACATTTGTTCATTTTGTTGCTATCAGTATTTCATCGTATGCAAGTGCTAGGCGATAAAATAAATTCATCTAACCTTTCGCTCTATTTTTTGCCACTCAACTAAGATAAATAAGTCAGCCCTCTCAAGATATACATAATAATAACTTCTCGCTAATTGAATATTCATGGCGATTCGTTATAATATGGGACTGGAAGACTTCCGCGGCATTTTTTCCCGGAAAGCTAACATTCGTCAAGTCTGTTACTTAATTAAGGAAATAAGTTTAAGTTATAAATGCAGAAAAATTGATTTATAGCTCAAATTGAATAGAGCGCCTAGGATAAACAGGAATGTTGATGGTGTTTGTTTCCAACTTTTAGTGCTGCATTTCTTTCTAAATGTATAGCAGATGGTGTTACGTTGGAATACTTATGTACAGCCCCATATATTGTACTAAGTTAATAAAAAGTTATATATATATATATATATATACACAGTGGTACCTCGACTTACAAATTAATTCGTTCCATGACGGAGCTCGTAACTCGAAATACTTGTATCTCGAATCAGTTTTCCCCATTTAGATGAATGGAAATGCCATTAATTCGTTCCGGGCTCCCCCAAAACACCGCAATTTTTTGTTCCATGATTTTAAATAAGAAAAATATGCTTATAAACGACAAACATTGTATAAAAACGCACTACAATAGAATGTACTACAATAAATTTGTTTTATTAAGTGTAATGTACAACATTTATCTTGGAGATCAGACTTGAAGATGCTGATGGAAGAGGAAGAGAAAGGCTGAACTGAAAAATTAAATATTATTCGTTGATTTTTTACCTTTTCGCCCCGCTTTCCTCACTTTCGCTTTTATTATCAGCTACTCTCTTAAAGTGAACGAGTGAGACATGGAAGCTGGGCGATTGTTGCATCGTTCACTGTGGCTGTAATAGTTTAGATTCTTCTTTTTGAGAATACGAAAAACGTTTTCTCAGATTCCGTAGAAGGGGGAGCGCTTGCGATCCTAGGACCAAGCTCATTCCATCCCTTAGACCCCCATGGGGAGTTCAGTGTGGGGGAGGGAATTGAAGCTATCTCTCTGCGAGAGAGGTTGGGCGCTGTTCGGTTTCTGAGGGCGACTCAAGTTTGGGCAGAGCAAGCTGCCCCGGGGGCTAATTGTTAAGTGTTAAAATCTCGGTTTCAGACTGGGTAGTAATCTCAGAATAATATGTATACAATTGTATAATTATTGTACATAAAGGTTGTAAATATTATATGCTTCTTGTGTTCTCATTTGATGAGCACATAACATGGCATTCGCTGCTCAAACTAGCGGTGGGATATCTGAAGCTTGCTCGTAACCCGAATTTTAGCTCGTAACTCGAAGCAAAAATATCTACCGAGAGAATGCTCGTACTCGAAAAACTCGCAAGTCGAGGTACGACTGTATATATATATATATGTATATGTATATATATATATAGGGTAACTCTAGGAAAGATGGCCATAGTCTTTAAAGATTGGAATAAAAATTCTTAGGATGCAAACACAAGAAATATTTATGCATATTTAAAATTCTTATACATATACTCATCATATTTTGGGCAAAAAAAATTAAACATTGAGAACAAAAATTGGGAAACATAGTTTGAAATTAAAATGGCAGATGGCCATCTCTCTTTCAAGCCTAGGAGAGATGGCCATCCAATACAAGAAAGAAAACGTGAAGTTAAAATAGCAAAAACAACACATTTCCTATATTTAATAATGAAAATCATATTGCAATTTGTAAAGATGCAATTGTATCACGAAAAATTTTACCCCATTTTTGGCAAAGGTCTTGATAGTTTGTACACGTTTCATGGTACTACTTGAGGCACCTTATTCATTTTATCCAGTCATACTTTTTGGTTGTGGTATTGTATGCTTCTCCACAACCAACACAGTGATCCTCATCAAATTCTATTCCCTCAGAATCTGTAGAATCAGATAATTTCAAATGCATTTCATCTTCTCTATTTTGAAGTAGGCATCTATTTCTTCACGATTCATGGCTTCACTTCTCGCAAGCGACACACCTTCAGCCTTTCAGATTGATATATCAGAATGACGACTTAGGAATAGACTTAGCCAAACATACCCAGCCTTTTCACTTGCATAATTAAAACGGCTCTTTATATATATATATATATATATATATATATAAAGAGCAGGTTTTTTGGCAAATTCAAAAGCGAGAATTCTCACATCATCTCGAGTAAGTGGGAATCCTTGTTTCTGCATTCGTTTAATGTGTTCTAATCATTCTTCGTTTTCTTTTCGAAATCTCGGACCAGGCCCCATGAAGCCTTTATTGGAATTATTGGTCTTCAACCGGCCCTCAAAAGTCTTGCGTGGAATGTGAAATACTTAAGATGCTTCTTTTACCAAATATGATCCCGTTTGCACAGCCTCCATTGTCGGTTTGAATGACGCATTCTTATGTATTTATTTGGCATCTTGAAAAACTGGAAAAAAATCATCGTTCGGCATATGATATTATTATTATTATTATTATTAAAATATTTATATTAGCTAAAATTGAAACAATTATATACATTAATAAAATTATGAACATAAAAGTTAAATAATTATTTTAAATTTAATTATATTTAGTTAAAATCCTTACTCCGTATAATTTTGAAATATTGAACAAAGGTGGTCATCTCTCCTCGATTTTATGTGGCCATCTATCCTGAAATTGAAGGATAGATGACCACTCAATTTAAAGCATCACTCCGCCATTGTACGTCTTTCTTTTAGGCTTAGAAGCAAAGACTGGATTATACAGAGGCTGTTCACACATTTTTTAGACGATGTATATTGTATTCACAAAACTAAATTACATAAAATTATTGTGTTTTAAATGTTCTATTTGACATCCCTTATTCTGAACTATCTTTCGACACCGCAATTTCCAGGATAATAATGCCTTTTAAAGTGTCAGAAGATGTATTCTATCCCATTCATCCTGAACAGCTTTCCAGAGTCCTGTAAGGGTTTTGGGACCACGTTTGGATAATGCAGATTTTAAAAGTCCGAAAGCACAAAAATCCATAGGTGATACATCGAGAGATTTAGTACGGATATCAGTGAAAGAACTTGATACCAGTTTTTTGTTCCATTTCTTTTAGGAAATTTACAGTGGATTTTGATATGTGACTGCTAGCTTTGTCCTGATGGAGTCTCACATATTGATGGTACTGTGGGTAAAGCGATGGTATTTCATTCAGAAAAATTGGCGATAAAATATGTTCCTGATAGTATTTGGAGTT
The DNA here is from genome assembly GCA_907164885.2 of Dolomedes plantarius. Taxonomy (NCBI): domain Eukaryota; kingdom Metazoa; phylum Arthropoda; class Arachnida; order Araneae; family Dolomedidae; genus Dolomedes; species Dolomedes plantarius. The sequence goes on from OU015493.1 coordinate 108,191,961, forward strand.
AATCTTGACATTTTTTTCCACTCTCTTTATTTTTAACTTGCCATTATAAGAAAAACCAGCAACAATCATGAATCCCTTAGAAAAACTTTCTTTCGATTGTTTGAACCATGTACTTAAATTTTTTTCTCCCCTTTTATGATAATAAGTGGCTCTTTTTTGTTGCAATCATTTAAATATACCCATGATTCATCTACTGTGACAATTGTTTTCCATTTTTCTTTGGATAAGTGTTTCTCATATAGAATTCTGTAGCGTGTCCTGCGTTCAGCGATATGATTTGGAAGAAGACGATGCACATTGCGTTTTTTCGCTTTCTTAAGATTTAAATCAACGTTTATCATTTTCTTTACAGTGGACACCGAGCATTTTAAGGATTTTGCAACTGTCCTTTGACTAGGGGGATTTTCTTTTAACATTAAACAACGTACCTTTGCAATAGTCGAAGATGTCCGTTTTTTTTACTTGGATACTTGTTTGGAATTTTTGTCCCACTTGAGGCTCCAATTTGACGTTTTTTTCCTTTCTTGTTGACGATATTACCTATCGACGCTTTAGATATCACAAAACCATGACTCTCACATCCTTTTAGGATAACGGAGTATGCATATTTCTCTTCGGAAAGAGCATAAATGTAGCCTTCGAACCACTGCTTTATTAAAAACGCCATTTTGAATAAAAACAAAACGTTCAAGCCGCAGTCGATAATTTTGACTTTTAAAAACATAGTACAATTGCAATACTGGTACAATTGCAATACATAGTACAATTTCTTTTGCAGAAAACGATTTTTTATTACCGCTTACCAAAATCGCCTAAAAAATGTGCGAACAGCCTCTGTATACGTGCCTTAAAAGTCCGTAAAGTAAAAAAAAATGCAACATACTTATTTCAAAACATTTAGATACCTAACTCAACAAAAATATTCAACCACTAAATTAAATAAACAGCAAAATCTCGCTTACTTTTTATAATCGAAAACACAGCTGTACCTCGCAAGGAATGAACTCGTTGAACACTTTCTAAGAAAAAAGTTTGAACTACCATCTATGATCAAGTTTTGGAAATATTTAAACTGGCCATCTCTCCTCGAGTTACCCTATATATATATATACATATATATATATATATATATATATATATTGAATTCTCGTCCCATCATTCCTGTGTCGACTGACCCCAATAATCTGACTGCCCTCACACCTGGACATTTCCTCATTGGAGGACCGTTGACAACCATTGCTGACCAAGACTTAGCTGATGTGAAGGTGTTTAAGATATGGGAATTGACTCAGCAGATGTTTCAGAGTTTCTGGAAACGTTGTCTTGAAAACCTATGTTCTGAAAACGGATATTTCAACGTTGAATTAACGTTCCAAGTGGCACAAGACTAAAGACAATCTCAAAATTAGTGATTTGGTACTAATAAAAGAGGACAATCAACCACCTCTGAGGTGGAAATTAGGCTGAATTCTTCAGGTCTTTCCTGGAACTGACTGTAAGGTGAGAGTAATTACTCTAAAGACTGCAGATGGTGAGCTCCAACGCCCTATAACAAAACTCTCTATTACCCTTCAATGAATAAGTATAATTTGATATTTGACACCTTTCAATTTCTTATTGCAGTGTACTTTAACTTTTAAATTTTAATATTTTACTTATTTATTGATATCCTGAAATAACAATATAGTGTATTTCTAAACTTTGATTTTTTGCATTTGTATACTGTACGTAATTTGAATATTAATGTTTTATATTTGTTACCTGAAATGTTGTTATTGTTTGTTATTGACTTTAGCATTACCCCAGAACGGCATGAAGTTAGTTTTGTGAGTGTAAATTTGTCTATATTGTAATTGTACATGCAAAAGCCTCATTTGTATTTAACTAATTGTTTAATTTGAGATACATTTGATTTAGGAGTGCTGAAAGGATATTCATCTCGGGGAAGGATGTTTGAAAGTACATATCATTTATTCTTTCGCCTTCAATTAATTTGGAATTTTTATCCAGTTTTTCCTTTAACTGTACAAATGTTTCTCACATGACATGGCAGAATCCCGTGTCCATATCTTCGGATTAAAGTTCAGGAAAAATAAAAACAACGACTGTAAATAATCATCTGGCGTGACGACACAAAGACAAGGTACACAGATATAAGCAGAAATCAGAACAGCATCGGAATGCTGATCTTAGCACGAAGCTAAACGGAACACAACCGTCTGATTTAAAATCAAAACTAATACTACAGAAAGACAAAACATTACTAGTGGTTGCCAATCTATAATACAAAACTATTCAAATTACGATAACATTTGACTGACATCTAGGGGCGGAAGAATAAACTATATGTACTTTCAAATATATATATATATATATATATATATATATATATATATATATATATATATATATATATATATATATATATATGTGTGTGTGTGTGTGTGTGTGTGTGTGTGTAATATCCCCATTTCACCACGTCCTGAAATTATAACCTGAAACGAAAAACTAACTCATATTTACATAGCTGGAGCTAGACTCAGCCTGAAAGGAATAAAAATTGCATTTAAATGCAGTTGGGCCAAATTTCTTAGTGCATCGGTTATTAGCGTGAAAATACAATCGTTTATTCCAGAAGTACGGCTCGGAATAATATCACCTTTCAGCATTAAACGCGAGAGGGCAAGGCACACTTGTGACTATTATTTGTAGGGTTAGCAGATTTAGAGGCTCGCGATGCTAATCCAATCCTGAATTTGGACATATACACGTATAGAAATGCAAAGGCCTGCGATTCATCTGAAGTTCTGTGGATAAAGGTTTTAAAACGAAAAATTTATATTACTGGGGATTGGATTTAGGAAAGGGAGTTTATATGCTAGAATGGAGGGCATAATACACTGCTGGCCACCCAAATTGCAACACCAAGAAAGACAAGAGATATCACAACAAAATTTATTTTGTAGATAACATGTTGACCAAGTATCAAATGATTAAATTTATAGACTTCTGTGAAGTGTGGTTCCTGCCAAAATCAGTAGCCAGAGTAGCCGCCATTGTTGGAGATCACCGCTGCCACACGCCTCGGCAGTGATTCAAAGAGACTTTGGATGAGTTCTTGGGGTACAGCAGACCAAGCAGCTTCCACACGTTGCCAAAGTTGATCTGCTGTGGCAGCTGGGGATGGAATCTGGGTCAATCGTAGAGCAACCATGGACCACATGTTTTCTATCGGCGAAAGATCCGGAGAGCGAGGTGGCCAGGGAAGCAATTCAATCTGGCGATTGACGAAGAACCGCTGGACAATGCGTGCCACGTGTGGTCGCGCATTATCCTGTTGAAATATGGCTGTGGGCAAGCCCTGGAGGTAAGGAAGGACAACTGGCTCCAACACCTCGGAGATGTAGCGCTGGCTGTTTAAAGTATCGGCAATGCGTACTAGAGGTGTGCGAGAGTGATATCCAATACCGCCCCATACCATAATACCCGGTGCAGGACCAGTGTGGCGGTGCATAACGCAGCTGTTCAGCATCCTCTCTTCACGGTGTCTTCAGACTCGAATGCGACCATCGTGGTGTTGCAGACAGAAGCGTGACTCGTGAGTAAAGACAATTTCATTCCATTCTGCCGTCCACATCCTTCTGTCATCGCACCATTGGCGGCGAAGACGTCTGTGGTTCTGCGTCAAGGGTAGACAAATCAATGGACGTCTTGCGGACAGACCACTCTGCTGTAAACGGCGTCGAATGGTACGAGCAGACACTTGATGATGTGTTACAGACTGCATGTGCTGTTCTATGGTTCGTGATGTGACTGAGCGATCCGTCACTGCCATGCGCACACTTTGCCTGTCATCACGTGAAGTGATGCGCTGAGTTGGATGCGATCGAACACGCCGGTCCGTCGTACCCTCCTGCATCCTACGATCACATATCCGCATTACAGTTGTTTGGTTTCGTCCAACACGACTACCGATTTCCCTGAAAGATAATCCACAATCTCGGTAGGCCACTATGCTTCCTCTGTCGAACTCGGATACTTGATCAAAAGATGATCGCTGTTTTCGACGAGGCATAATTGATCGTTTTTTTGAAAAAACCACAAGAAAAACACAATTGCCGAACTTGAAATCGTCGAAATCTCCAAGCCTTGAATAGCGCTTTGAAGTGGCGCCACAGGCGCGCGTGATTTGCGTCTGCGCTGAAATTCTAATCATTTGCATATCTCACCTCCGCTAATGCATGTTTTAAATTTCATGTTATTTGCATGTTTCCTTCATGGTGTTGCATTTACAGTGGCCAGCAGTGTATTTAAGATATTACATGTACCTATATATATTTAAGTACATGTGTTTGAAAGTTCATTTAGCCATCGCATATCTATACAAATAACTCCTTTTAATGTAAATGACAATATTATTTACGAAATTGATCTGGATATTAAATGATTCATATTTCCCAAAGAATAAGTGATTCGCTTAAAAAAAAATGGAAGTATTTGAAAATGGTGTCTAAGGAATGAAATGTTTTTGTATTTGCATCATGTAATTTTGCAAAGGCTTGACTCTGTTTAAGAGATACAGAATCTGAAAGAGAGAGATGAAAGAAAAATTAAAAAACAACAATAAAAGAATTACTATTTTGCCTTTGATGAAACAAATAAAGAAACTGTACTAACGTAAAATTTCTAGATTGTATACAGTGTAGTACCTTATATGTAAAAAAAAGAGAAAAATGTTCACGAACGCTTCGTAAACAGTGTACCACACAAAGAAATGATTAAACATTTGTTAGACAATAGAATGGCGTTTCTTAAATAATATCACGTGAGCTATGTTGTAGAGAAGTTCTGCAAAATCGAATGCATAAACTATTTTTTTCGTTCTTTAACTCTGCATAAAAAAATACATCATGATATATATAGCATATAAAATATCGCATTTACTCCCTTTTTCGTATTTTCTCCAGTTAAAAGTACAGGAACGCTAACATAGTACAAATGATGCGCGGAATGAATCATATTAATTAATATTTTATAATATGACGTTAATATCTTGAAGCAAAACTATAGCTATTAGATAAAGATATTATCCGGAAAAAAATTAGTTAAAGAAACAAAGCACAAAATTCGTACGACACTTAAATAAAAATTTGTAACTTATTTGGAAATCGTGCAACATCTGGATCTATGGGTTATATGTAATACGTAATAATTATTTTTCTTTTCATTAAATCACTCTAAGTTATCAGTCTAGAATTTCAAAATTTCTCAAATAATAATATTATACGATAAGAATAATAATATTAGAAATATTAGAAAAGTCAAAAACAGCACGAAAAGGAACGATTCGACATATACATAAAATTAAAATTTATTTTCATACAAGAATTTATTGTTTTCATTCTTACTTTTCCCTCTTTTTATAGCAGCAAATTTGTTTACAATGAAGCACCATAAAAGTTTAAGAAATCCGTAGAAATTTGAACATTGCAGGATCATAATAAAAATTGTAACTCTTTGTTAAACGATAACATAAACGAAACTTATCACTCATAAATGTAAAACTCACTCATAAATGTAAAGAGTAAATAAACAATTAAACTCTATCATTAATAAAGAAATGTGACATTGCATGGGTCACAGGGTAAAAGAGTAATGTGATTTGACACCACCCTAAGGTTAAACAGCCAATAAAAATAATCGCGAAACTCTTATAACTTAACAATGCAACAGAAACATTTTCTTTGTTTCTTTCGAGATCACAAAATTTTTCCATCTTCTATACGGGATAAACACACATTGCATCTTTATCAAAGGCTATTCAAGTTACGAAATTATCGTGTTTATAGGTTGATTATATCACGCTGGTTTTTAATAATTCACTGTCACTGTCTCTGTTAATGTCTGATTTGTCCCAACAAGTATGGTTCTAGTCTATAAAACAATTACAGAAAATATGCGAAACTCGTATTGCTAAACAATAAAACACAATCAATTTCTTTGTATCTTTGGAGAAGACAACATTTTGTTATCTACTACAAGGGAAAAAGACATATTTAATCTTTATCGTTATTCAATTTGCGAAGTTATCGCGTTTATAGGATGATTATATCGTATTAATGAGAGAATTATATGGCGTTGAAGTTTGCAATCTTTCAGTACGTCTCTGAATAATTTTTCACAGCAAATTACAGTTCTATTCTACGAAAGAATAAAAAAAATACGAAACTCTTATAACTTAACAGTGCAGCACAAACATTTTCTCTGTGCCTTTCGAGAAGACGACATTTTTATCTTCTATAAAGGATAAATGCGCATCGCATCTTTATCAAATGTTATTAAAGTTACGAAGCTATCGTGTTTATATGATTACTAGCTGAATGCCTGTGCTTCGCTACGTACATTCAAATTAAATACAACTGTCAATGTATGCAATTAATGTCAAAAAAGAAGAAATATATTTATAAAAAATCGTAACGGATATTTTCATAGACAAAATAATGTAGAAGAAAATATTCAAATTAAATACAACGGTTAATGTATGCAATTAATTTGTATATTTAATACCCATATAACATGCTAATTTGAATTAAATTCTTAAAAAAACTTCCATCTCAATTAGTCTAGTGGTTAAATTTTATCTTTTATCGTATTTTAATATTTTTTGTCAATTTATTTCGTTGTTATGCACGTGACGCAAAATTAATTCAATGTATCACAAAAAGAAAAGAAACCATGTGATCAGCATTTAATAAATTAAATTCTAAAAATTAACATTTAAAAATTCACCTAAAATCAGAAAATGGAGGTAAATATTCGAAAGAGATTTCATTTTAAAGGAATTTGTATTATCTTTCTCGTGATACAAATTTTATAACCCTCAAATTATTTTTGAAAAATGTTACTTTAAAAAATGTTACAAAAACAGCTTACAAATTTAATTTTAAAAAAATCTAAGAAGAATTTTTCAAGAATCTCTCTTAGTACACCCCTACACTATAAAAAAAATCGCCACGCAAAATTTCAGCCCTTTAGTTCCAGCGGTTTGGTTTGTGCTTTATCTGTCAGTCAGTCAGTTACGGAACTGTTTTATATATGAGGCGGTGAAAGTCAAAGTGGTGTAAGTCAGTAAGTCAAGTGGTGTAAGTCAAAAGAGTTTAACTGCAAAAACTACAAAAAATTCCACCATAAATTGAACAACTTATAATTCATAACAATTATTACAATATTGCAAATAATAACTATTTACAATTCCACCATAAATTGAACATGGAGATTACATATCTGCCCCCAAATGAAAAAAGTTGAAAAAGTGACTTACACCACTTTGCCTTTCAACGCCTTATATATAGATCATATCGCTTTAATGAGAATGTTATAAGGCGTTAGATTTTAATCATTCACTGTCTCTCTTAATGTATGATTTGTCACATCAAAGTATGGTTCTGATCTGTAAAACAATTGCAAAAAATATCAGAAACTCTTATTACATACCACCGAAACACAAACACTTTCTTTTCATCTTTCGAGAACACAACATTTTTTTATCTACTACAAGGAATAAAAACATTGCATCTTTATCAATTGTTATTCAAATCGCAAAGTTATCATGCTTATGGCATAATTATATCGTACTAAATAGAATATTATGTAGTATTAAAGTTTCTAATCTTTCACTGCCTGTCTTAATAATTTGTCACAGCGGTTTAGTTAAGTACGGTTCTAATCTACGAAAGAATTACAAAAAATATCCGAAACTCGTATTATTCCATAATGCAACACAAACATTTTCTTTTCGTCTTTCGAGAGCACAAAAACTTTGTATATTCTATAGGGGATACAAAAAATGCATTACATCTTTATCAAATGTTACTCAAAGTTGCGGAGTTTTGGTGTTCATAGGATGATTATAGCGTGTTAACAAGAATGTTATACGACGTTAATGTTTTTAATCTTTCACTGTGTCTCTGAATATATGATTTGTTATAGGAATGTATGGTTATAGCCTGCAAAAGAATTACATTAGTTTTACCACTTCATTGGATGAAAGTCACATTAATTCAGTTTATTTTATGCACCCTTTTCAAACTTTGATATTTAAAATCAACTCAAATCCCTTGAGCTAATATTTTGGAAATTTCCATTAAGGATTTTTTGCTTAATCTTATTCGTCAACGGTTCCATCTATTGTTAATGTCAACCAGTACAGTTGACGAACGTGACAGGGCGTCACCTCAGTATGGATTCACGTACTAAATAGAGATTTTGATTTACGGCAGTTTTTATCTTGATCTTTTATATATATTATGCCTTTTCCCATTTTGGCATACAAGGCTTTTTAACTTTTTGTTGTATTTCGTACGATAATTCTTATTTGGGCGTGGGCGTTACTAGAAGTAGAAATCGTGTACTTATTAATTTTCCCTCGACGTTCGACGTCTTATAAGTCAGAATAGAAATATCGTTTATATATTTGTAATATCATACTAATTACAACGAAGATATTATATAATATCGAGGTTAGCATAGGAATGTATTAACATGAAGTAGTCTGTCAATTTAAAATTATTAGTCTGTTATTAGTCACGTAAAAATCCTAGTTTTTAAAAACTAGAATTTAAAAAAAAGCATGAATTTATAAGGTTTGGAGGACTACCCAGGTTACAATCTTTACTAATCAGAAAATTATTAAGTTTTATAATATCCCAAGGATCACGGTAAGTAAAACATTTGAAACAACCATGGAAACTATTGAATTTTCCTTATGGTGATTTAATATGTCTTACCAAAGGGTAAGGTTCTTTGAGTTTTGCATTGTTGAGAAGTTTACAGTCCCCTAAATTTTCATTCCCTATAAATAAATTTAAACCAATCTGCTTGTATGATGTCAGCGGGTGGGAGGAGGTAGAGACTTCCACATGTGCCACCAGGGGGTGCTCAGTCAACCTTGAGATGGGCGTAGTGCGTGGTGTGGGTTCACCTGTACGGTGCCTCCATTGAAAGCAACCAACTTTTCTTCTCGATTAAGTGCAAATGTATTCATTGACAAGTGTACCGTATTGGAGCAAAAATAAATTAAACCAATCTGAATTTGAAAGTGAGACATTATTTCATTTTGGTGCATTTTTTATTTGAATTGCATGTATCTATTTTTTATCTATATTTATTTTACAAAGGAGATTTAACATAGCTGCCTACATGGTGCAGTGGTTTGCCTCGTGAGCTCCCACACAGTGGGCTTGAGTTCAAATCCCTAATAAGGTTTGGTTTGGAGTTTTACTGTCAATTTATGATACACGAGGGGTAATTAGGCCCAGACCTACTGCTTAAAGCCGATTCCGAAAGGCTACAATCTTTCATGCCAAGAGTGGGACTCGATTCCACAGACCCTGATACCGAAGGCCAACGCCCTAGCCATTCGGCCATCGTCTGGCCCCGAATAAGGTTTGTTCGATACCGTGCTGCCCACTCATATGGAGCAATGCTGGCTCATCTAAATGGAATTCCCCACGACGATTGCCTCAACATTAGAAAAAAACCTAACAGCGGAATTTCGTATTTAAATATCGGCGAAGAAATACCATTCCTCTACGCCAGTGGTTCCTTACCTGTAGAAGTTTGCGGACCACTAAGCTAGATTTGAACAATGCGCGAACCACCCCCACCGACTTGAGGGGGGAGGAACCTTCTGGGGAGCATTGGGGCATACAATATCCCTCAGGCAAAAGGGATACAGGATTAACGTACTCACATTCTAACGTATCATATTCTAATAATAAGATAATTATGTTACACTTTTAAGAAATTTTAATTCAACACCTGATAGTCATCGGATATATTCGGCCCATCTAGTTCAATGAACATTGCTTTCAAATCTCCATTCATTTGGCAACTTTTTTTATATGTGGGGCCGGTCCATTTCACCAACGGTTGGGAACCACTGATCTACGCAATGCAGACTGTGAAATCTGTATCTACAGACTGTTACAAAACATCTGTCACCCAAAAATTTGTCTGGAGAGGGCGTTTAAACTTCGGAATAAATAAACAAATACTTGACTGAACAAATAAAGAGAAACAAATATATTTCCAGAATCCCCGTCACACTCTTTTAATGCATTTTTCGAGATATGTTCTCTCCTGTTCAAATAGTGCCTAACAAATGCATGAGTACATGCGATTATCTACTTAGCTGTTGTAACACATCCATAAAAAAGTCGTAAATAAAGAATCAGGGAACGAAAATATGCAGAACACAATTTATAACAAGAAATTCAATTAAAGATGCAACAGAATGCTCGGCACGTGCGGGGGAATTCTCGCACGAAATCATGCCGGGTTAAACTAACCGTACCCACCGAAGAAGCAGTTTTTACTTTAACGTAATAAATAAGAATCGTGTTCAGACAGGATGTTATCTATTTCGAGTTTTTATTGAATTTGTGCATAAATATTTTATTATCAGGAAACGAGAGAAAGAAGGGTTCATTAACGGTATTTTTGAATTATGCGAAAGTGAGGGCGTTATACTAATTCGTGCTTCGACCAATTTATAAACGAGGCAACATTTTTGGAAGTAAACGATAAAAACTAAATGTGAAGGCTTTTTCTGTTTTAAATTATTTGTTTGTCTTTACATTTTCATATTATGCAGTAATGAGTAGTTTTTCTCTCGTAATAGAATTCTAGTTGCTTTCTTAGATAATAAAAAAATGCGCTTTGGAGAATGGTGCACACTTATTCTAGGTTTCCTCGAGATGATAAAAAAAACATCATCTTGTAACCCAGAATACGAATGATTTTTCGAACTTCGCCCAACGGAAGTAAAGAACATCTAAATATGGAGTGTGTCAGAATACGTGACCGATATTAACCTTTTCCTTACGGGATGGGATAGCTTGTATCCCAAGAATACGGGGCTAAGAATGAATATATATACACTGTCACAAAAAATATATGCACCCAGAAGAAATCGAGCTACTATCACGAAACTTGGAAGGAATGTAGTCTGGTAAGAGATATGCCATTGATTAAAATTTCGACGCCAATGAGACAAGGGTAATCGCGCTATGCGCATATGAGATGCGCAGCTGGGAGAGTTTAAAAGCATGATTGCTCGTGCCATACAGTTATTCAAGCAAATCTGTCAACTTGGATGGACGGTACTGTGACTAGAGATGCCTCTGTGACGTAACCGGCGGCAGTACGAACAATTTTCGGACTTTGAGAGGGGGCGTATAGTAGGCCTCAAAGAAACAGGTTAGTCGACCAGGCATATCGGCCGCTACCTCGGTCGGAGCGATATGGTAGTTGCTCGGTGTTGGCAACAATGGATAACAGAAGGGATAGTTTACCGTCGCGGAGGGTCAGGGCGCCCCAGGAAAACAAATGCGCGCTCGGATCGCGCAATCATAAGAGCGGCCACGTCCGCACCAACAACGTCACTAGAACCGGTTCCACGCCATATACCACCTTTTAGACATCCGTTGGTACCAAGGGAAACCATTCGGAGACGACTGGACGCCGCAGGTATTATGTTTCTCAATTGTAAGTTCCTGTCGAGCAATTTTACGTATTCCCTATCCATAAACGTCTACCCTTTAGTTAAAGTGTTTTTGCCAACAGAAATTGGAAATCATAGTTTTGGTAGAACTCTCGTATCCAAAAGTCAAACTATCATCCTTCCCCTTTTTACCATGGTCAAACCACTATGCAATACCTACGTTGGAGGGCGGGGCCCATCGTACGTAGTTCCTCCCCCACCGCAGCTATCATGTTAGCCTGTTGCCAGTGGAGATTACTTTGTTTTCCAGCATGATAATGCCAGACCGCATACAGCTCGTCTTGTGGAGAACATGCTTGAAGCTGAAACAATACAGAGTATGGAATGGCCAGCGTGCTCTCCTGACCTGAATCCAATCGAGCATGTTTGGGACATGCTCGGACGACGCATTGCTGCGAGACCAAGGTCTCCTTTTACTCTCAGAGACTTGGAGATTGCATTTCTTGAGGAGTGGAACAGTATTCCCCAAAGTCTTATCGATAATATCATCGCATCCATAGAAAACAGGTGTGCAGCAGTCTTAGCTGTTCGAGGAGACCACAAGCCATATTAAAAATCTTGCATCATTTCTAAACAATACTCTTTGTTTATCGTTTACATGTAACCAAATTGTTGCCCTAAGTCATCTTTTCATGTTTTTTCCATATTCTCAAAGAATTAAAGCTTAATTACAAATTTTTTTACGTCTTTTTTCTGTATTGCGCATTGATACGCGTATACTATCCATTTTATGCCAATACGTGGCTGTCTCGCACGATTTTCTTAACTTCTTTGCTTGCTCCCCTAATTTTTTTTTTTGCAGTGTATATTTGCCGAATAAATAGCTGTATTTGCATAATTATATCCATTTTGTACGTACTTAATAAGAGTTTCAAAATAATTGGTCATAGGCATATAAAAAGTCTATGCGCAAAATGTTTAATAACTTCATAGTACAAGGGAAATTTTCCAGAGTAGTTTTTGCGTTAGGAAAGATAATTTCGGATTTTTTGCTCTCAATATAAATTTCTAGTGTTCACTGAAAATCGAACAAAAAACACTGTGATAATGTTCGCAGACATACCTTACACGGAATTTGTGATAGACGTTTCTAATGATAACGTATCACGAAAAGATCTATTCCGAGGTAACTATACTTAAAATAAAGAGGTTAAGCTGAGTAAGCTTAGGCAACATTGTATTATAATGTTATACCTAGAAATACAATCATTGTTGAAACCTGAGGTTTCTGTTATTTAATTCTACAAACTCGTAGTGAGGTTTAATATATATATATATATATATATATATATATATATATATATATATATATATATATATATATATAAACGTGCTTTTAATTTGTTTAAAGAAATTTTAAATAAAAATTTTTATTGTACATATCATAATAATATCTACAAGAAAAATCCCCTTCTAAGAATCAGTATTGCTTTAGTTAAGTAAAATATTACCATAATATGACATACTTCAAGACATGAATCCATACTCAGTACAAAAAAGTAGTTCTAGTTGTATCATAACTTCCTTTTTATGTTAATTATAATCCGTGCATGGTGTATTTCAAAACATGGTTCGATATTCAGTCCGTCATTGCAGTCCATAAACATTTTTCTTATAATTCTTGCAAATGAATTCCTGTAAGCATTGCATTGTTTAAAACACGAATCTATACAGAATCCGACACTACATTTCTGATTGTATTAAAACGAATAATTTAATTAAGAATTTCTGAATTTTTTTTCTTTTTCGTATAGAACCAGCCTCTGGTATCTTCCGAAGCACTTATTTTAAGGCTGCTGTGTACGAAGCCTATTGGATCCGCTCTCCTCAATGTTAACCTATGGACCATGTGTCCAAGGATTGCCGACTTGGATTGAAAGTTATTTTAATTGTACTCCGTAATAGAGAAAGAAATTTTACACCTTGGGGCATTTTCATTTTAAAGTGTTTTTTTAAATGCACATATGATTTTAAAATTTAAATTATTCGGGAAGAAAATCTGGTATAGAGTGTTTTAAATGCTCCTGAATTCCTTTGGGGTACGAAATTTATAAAATGAATCCTGTAGCAAGGTGCAAAAAAGTTCAGGCTATTTGAAAATACCATTTTTATTTGATTATCAGCATTTATGCAGCTATAAATAGTAGAGACATTTTCTCCATAGATTAACATTGAGGTGAGCTAATTCAATCGGGTTAGTACACAACAGCCTTAAGAATTTAAGCTCTCTTAACAAGACCAATAATATGAAAGTTAATGAAGACAAAATACTAAATGAGAAAGACAATAAAATATCCAACATCTCAAAGACAGAATTAGTAGTTAAAACAACTCCCAGCCCATTTTTTGTATTTGGGAACTTATGTCTATTCCTACTCAGCCGCAAAGACAATCCGAATGAAACTGGTTTTAATGGATACAGTTAACTTACATTCTAATAAATATGGTGTTGTTACATATGACTTTATTTTGGAATTGAATCCATATAAAATCTGGCAACCTAGTAGATCACATCGGGAACAAAGCAAAACAAAGGAACAAACAGACAAGTATGAAGGAGGGTTAGAGTTCATAAAAGTCCTGGCATCCCAGTAAAGTTTTCCAATGTTGCCAAGTCTTTTAGACTCTTGATCGAGTCCTAGGTACACAAGTAGATCTGCAGCATTCATGATGCCCGCTTTACTGATCTGGCACGTGTTCGTTGGGAGGATACCTATCCTGTTTAAATTGTCCGCCATACGGTCGTGGCCAGTCTTTAATCTAATGTTTGCCTTATTTATTTATAGTGGATATTAGGAAGCTGTATGCTCCTGTTATATCGATAGATGTCAAAAATTACTTTTAGAAATCGTATTCTTTTTTTCACATTATTAAAATCTATTTCTTTATTAAAATTACATTAACGTGAGAGTTTTCTATTATGAGATTATCCTGTAGTGTAAAATTAATATTGATACATAATATTTACATATTACATACATGCGCGCGCGCACACACACACACACACTTATGCAAAATTTACAACATCAAAAACACAATATCTTAATATGTTCAATAATATAGAACCATAATTATTGTATTAGTTATATGTTATACAAAGAAAAGCCTATACGATTGTCATAACTATTGTCTTACATAACGATTTCAGATTTGAAAAAAGAATGTTAATCTTTCGTTACAAGTCCTCACATTTCTATTCTGTAGAAGTGTGCTCTTTAATCCGGATTTACACAGAGGATTATGCATAGATTTTAATGTTCAAACGATTAAAGATGTACTTACATGAACTATAACACGTAGACACTCTATTTCGTTGATGAAAGCCATTTCCTTATCTCCACCTCAACAATCAAAAAGCTATTACTTCCGAGTACAAGTTTCGACCCCCTTTCGATGAAATTCATCCGTGGGGTGAGATCAAAAAAGTGAAAAACTCATCAATCCGCGATTAGGAAATTCAACTCGCTTTGGATTGCGTTTACTGACGCATCAGGTGGGTCTCCTGACGCTTTAACTTTCAACCCACAGGAAACGTGTCTGAAAGCCTGTAACTTTTCAATTCTGTTCTAATTCTTTTTCCTCTGTGCAGGAAAAATAAAGTCATCTATGTATTATTGTATACAGTTCGCATCAAAATATCCCAAATGAGTTAGCATGTGTACTAAGTTCGTCCTATTGCGCAGAAAAATTCTGACGCACATGCACAGTAAAATATCCGACAGCTCGTAAACAGAATGGGTAATTAAAAGGACACCTAACACGTTTTTACATTTAGGATACTCATGTCCACTCCTGCCAAACCACTAGGATCTCCGATAAAGATTTGGCACAGTTAAGTTTCACCATTCCAAGATACACATTTCAACCGTCACGGGGGAAGAAACGTCATGTAAAATTTTAAAAAATTCATATCAAAACATTCCAACGGACTTGGCATATATGCTACTGTCGACTTTTCATGAACAAAAAAGATGGACGCACAGATGTTAAGCTAGCCTCCAGGTCCTGGATCTTGAACTGCATTCATTTGTCGTTCAATGTTTTATTGCATTGCAGTAAGATGTCTAAATGGACCAGTTTGCTTCTTCCTTACACTTGCATATAGATAGGAATGACATTCAGAAATGTTATTTCCGCACGTAGCCGGGTTAAATTAAAATTGTTCAGATCATGGCATGCAGCGATGTTTTCCACATTGGTATTACCAATTGCGCTCAAAAGATTTCATAGTGTCTAGACATTTTATTAAATCGACAGTAAATTTTTAACAGCATTAGATTTTTTTTTTTGGGGGGGGGGGGGGGGGGATTGTTCACTGTCTGCACATAAAATATTCTAGACCAATATAGTTTGAAGGTGACAGCAGAGGTTCCCCTCCTCAATACATCGACATATATTTATAAAGTGCAATATGCAAATATTATATAAAGTGCTATACTAATATATAAAGAGAGAGAGGGGATTTTGTATGTGGAGGGTAATCTACGGAACCACTGCACCAATTTGAAAAATTCTTTCACTATTTGAAAGGTACATTATTCCAGATGGGCATAGGCTATATATTACGTATATCTGATCAGTAGTAAGAAAGTTAGGGGCCTAAATGTTGAGCTGATGCTTCACCTTTACAATTTTTCCTTTGTCAACCATAGTCAAGTAACCATAGAAACACATCAAACGATATTTTCATTTATTATCAGTAAAACATTTAACATTTGAATTTTCTTTGTCAACCATAGTCGAGTAATAGTAACACATCAAACTACATTTTCATTTATTATCAGTAAAACATTTAATATTTTAAAGATTCAAGTGGAGGAGGCATTGATAAATACAAAAAGGATTTTTGAACATTTAAGGTTTTAATGAAGGAAATTACATTTGGAACTACGCTTTTTATTGGACATTTAAGGTAAAAAAGATTTACAATTTATTGGCTATCAACTGGAAATTTATTGGTATAATATTACAGAATTTTATTTAACTTGTAGACTTTATGTTTTTGAATTTATGTACAATTTTATGCATAATTTGCGTAAATCGAACTTGAATTATCGAACTTTATTCAAAAATCAACGTGTTTCATTGAAACTGTGAAATTTATTGATTATTTCGAATAGGCCTATGTTTGTTCCTTTATAAGTGAAAAAGTATTGCTTCAATTGAGCTGAAATTTTGTATAGATATAGATGATATTTAAGATTAAAACATAGTCATATTATTTTTTGAAAATGGGACAACGCAGCGTACTTTAGCTAGTACGATATATGTTTAAAACAAAAACATACTCAAATTTTTATTATGGTTTGTTTAAAACTATCAATATCAGGAAGAAAATAAGTACGGAATTATCGATCTTAGTGTCTTTCGGACGATAATTTATCTATACGTGGTTCGATATTTGTAACTTTTAATCGTACGAACGCAGCGGACACGTCGATGCTGAGGCGATTTCTATTCTTACTTTTAATAAAATTTATTGTCGAAAACAACTGTTCGCAAACGCAGGTTGATCCAAACATTGTCAAAGGAGCTCTTGCTAAGTTTTCCATCGACATTAGCGAATTAGGCAATGAGTTCCATTCAGTTAAAATAATATTTTCAGTGCTTGTTGTTGAAATATATTCGTCACAACTTTCCAGATCTTGTAATTTTTTTTTCTAAGTTTACGTTTAGTTCTGCAAATTTATTCCTCCATACAACATTGTTTTGAAATTCAACCATCTTCCTTTCTAAGTTATCAATTTGAAGCCAATCGAATGAGGATAATTTAAGATCTTCAAATTTTTAAATTTAAGTTTGTGTGGTAAAATTACAAACTGTAAAGTTTTCTCCATTTCGCGAAATTGGGAGAATCTTTCGTCAAATATTTCTTTTGCATTCGCTAATACTGAAGAACAGTGTTTTAAGACTTCTGTTTGGCATAAAGAGGGAAAAATAACTTTGAAACAATTATTTTTTTAAAAATTATTTCTAGTATAAATTAGATTATAGATCTCTCAGTCCGACGAATGAAAATAAAAATTTGAAAAAAATTAAATTGATGCTGAAACAATGTGATCGTGTCGCGTGTCGTCTAAAATTGCTTCGCGTGTCACTATGTGACCGGCGGGTCATAGGTCCGCCATCTCTGCAATAGACTATATAGATTTCTAATATATATGATACATTGCTGATAAACATTTCATTCTGGAAAATTTGGCATAATGAAGAATTTGGCCGTTTATACATAAACCCCATTACACAGTCCTTTGGGCTATGTGATACATTTCATTCCAATTTATAACGCTTTTCAATATTATCATTTCATTTTAAAAGCACGGAACATTTTCAAATATACATATGATACCAGGTTATGTGATACATTTAAAATTAACATTACATTCTTAACATACTATGCGTTGGGCTATATGCGATACATTTCAAACTAACGTATGAATAATACCTGCATTTTTTTTAAAAAAACATGCCTTAGCGAATTGCCTTTTAAAAAAAAACAAAAAGTCTAAAGGTGTTAAATTTCCTTCTCTATTACGTAGTACAATGTTTTATATAAAAACCTTTTGATCTGTCCGGGGTGGCCTTGTGGTACAATGTGCTGTCTTTCGCTGCTGAGGGTGTTCGGATCGAATCCCGGCTACTAAAATACCTCCGTTTGTGTCGTCCCTTCATAGGGAGAAATGCTAGTAGTAGATAAAGATAAACGTATTTAAATGTTCATTAACATATATTGTGCGATATGTGATTTAAATGTTTAGATTAAAAATATTTAAAGTAACATTTGTACATAGGAAATATGAATACGAAGTTTTAATCAGCATTTATTCAGTTTATAATTTCTATAACTCTAAATCTCCAGTTTCATCTTTATGAACATTTATAATATGTATATTAAAATCGAACTACTATTCAGTTTTATGTCGACTGAATAAACTTAATTCGAAGTTATTTCTTTTACTTGAATTTTCAGTGTAACATTTTCAGAAGACTCAATACTTTAAGGAAAATCTAATTTTAAGAAGGAAAACGAATTTCACATTAAACGTTCGTTAACATTTAATTGTTAACGAACGCCAATAAATGTTCATTAACATATATTGTGCGAAGTATGAGTGGTATATATGTTTAAATTAACATTTTTTAAAGTAACATTCGTAATATATGAAATACGAATGAGAAGTTTTAATAATCATATTGTCAGTTTTTGATTTTTATATCTCTAAACGTCCAGTTTCATCTTTATGAACATTTGTATGATGTCGTATATTATAATCGAAATACTATTCAGTTTTATTTTGATTGAATAAACTTAATTCAATGTGTTTCTTTTAATTTAATTTTCAGTGTAACATCGTCAGAAAATTCAATACTTTAAGGAAAATTTAATTTTACGAAGGAAATTGGATTTCTCATTAAACGTTCGTTAATATTTAATTGTTAACGAACGCTAATAAATATTCGTTAACATATATTGTTTGAAATATTAGTGAAATATATTTTTAGATTAAAAATAGTTAAAGTAACATTCGTACTATACGAAACATGAATAAAAAGTTTTAACAATCAGTCAGTTAGTTTATAATTTCTATAACACAAAATCTCCAGTTTCATCTTTATAAACATTAAAGAAATATCAAACATTTATTGGCATTCATTAAAAATTAAATGTTAATGCGTGTTTAATGTGAAATCTAATTTCCTTCTTAAAATTGAATTTTCCTTAAGGTACTGAATTTTCTGAAGACGTTACACTGAAAGTAAAAGTAAAGGAAATAAAAAGAATAAAGTTTATTCAGTCGAAATAAAACTGAATGATATTTTGATTTTAATAAACGACATCTTTTAAAAGTTTATAAAAACGAAACTGGAGATTTAGAGTTATAAAAATTATAAATAGATTATTTAGATTAAAAATATTTAAAATAACATTCGTACTATACGAAATATGAATGAGAAATTTTAATAATTATTTAGTCAGTATATAATTTTTATACTTCAAAATCTCCAGTTTCCCATTTATGAACATTTATAAGACGTCGTATATTAAAAATTGAAAATGGTTACGTCCAATCGTCTTCAGTTTTATTTCGACTGAATAAACTTAATTCAATGTATTTCTTTTACTTTAATTTTCAGTGTAACATCTTCAGAAAATTCAATACTTTAAAAGGAAAATCCAATTTTATTTCGAACGCGATGAAATCGACAGAGTTTACGATATAAGTATTAAATTTAGAATGACATCATATTCGACATCATTTTCTCTCACAAAGAAATACTTACTGCGAATTGAATATTCAACAGCTGAAAGAATGAAGTGGGGCTGCCAAGATAATACCAGGAAAGAGAACATCCTGGAGAAATTTAATATCTATATTAGAAGTTCTTATGTTTTGAATAATTCTGTTCTATTGGGCGTTTGCCAGTGATGCAAGAAATACAGTTTTTATCATTGAATTTAATAAAAACTTTGATCTCCAAATCACGAAAATGATGTTTCTTGCCAAGGGATCATATTTTAAGTTTATATATCTATTTATTATTGTGCGTCTTATTATAAATTATTGACATATATTTTGTTGTTGTTGTTGTCACGTCCATGTAGGAGAAGGGGTTGAGGGGTACGGATTTGGTTTATAATGACAACAGAAGGGTCGGAGTCCAATTTAGCAGATACAGGTAGCCCTCCTACATCTCGGCATCTTACAACACGGTTTCGCTCTAATACGATAGGATAAATTGCAGGAACCCTCGTATAACACTGCAAACTGTAACACGGTTTCGCTCTAACACGATTAAAAACTTGCGAAAACCTTTGTACAACACTGTACTTCTACAGCACTAGATATCATGATTTTTTTAACACATTTTAAAACTAAATTACCCTAAAATAATGACGGTAAGGAACAATAAACAATAGTGGCTTTACATGAAAATGTATAAACAAATTATAATTTATCCATTTATAACTCTTTAAAATAGCAAGAAGGCCTAAGCTTAGCTGAAAATCTTGAATCATTTTTCTTGAATGCAGACCCTTCTGTGAAAGAATTCGAAAATTCAAACGGGAGCTGCAAAATTGTTTATCTCCATACCGTGAAATCTACAATAACCTTGTAAGAACCAGAAAACGAAACAAAATTGCAGATTTTTTAAAGAGGATAGAAGGTGCAAAAAAATCTAAATGAAGGAAAAAGGTTCTGAAAGTGAAGGTGATATCGTTCAACCGAAAACATGTTCTCGTTTGATTGTACTTAGCAGTGATGAGGAAGAAATTTATTGAATTAAGATCGCATTAAATGAAAATAATATTTTTTTGTTTCTTTTCGTTTTGTATTATACTTGCATTTATATTTTTAATAAAAATTAACTTGCTTATATGGAATTTAAAAAAAAATGTTTTTAATAAATTTCGGAACGTAACCCCCTTTTTTGTACTGTCTCTGAGTCTCATATAACACGGTTTCACACAACACGGCATTTTCTAGAAACCTATATACCGAGTTATAGGAAGGTCACCTGTACCACCGCAATTTTGATCGAGCACCACTATGGGCGGCATCTGGGAGGATCGTACCCTTTCCCAACCTCCCTGACCTCATAGAGGGACTTTACGGTCTACGGATTTAACGCGCCCATACCCTGTCTAAAAACGGAGGTATTTAATGACGGTTGTTGGGATTTGATCTGAGCACCCTCAGCACCGAAAGCCGACGTGCTACCACTAGGCTACCTCAAGCCCTGGCATATATTTTGAACCATTTATGGGCAAAATGTAGTAATCGTAAGGTGCATAAATGTAGTAACCAACAATAAACTGAATTAAGTACTTTTATGATAAGACAGTATTTTGTCTAAAATATAAAGCTAGGAATTTTGTATTTACTTTTTCCCTTATTGTATTCATTATGAATTCAAATCTAATCTTACTAAAATAGCTGCCGAAAGCCGTACTTACACTCAGAAGATTATCTATTCAAGATTTAGTTAATCGACTATAATACATAACAAATTCAAATGAATAGTAACATTTACATGAAGGTAAAGGGTAAGAAAAATACATAATGGCATGCATTTACATTTTCATGCGTTAATCTGTTTGCAATATCTTTGACTTATAAAGCCATTTCCATACTTTATTTGTGTTGATTAATATCTTCAATGTGATGAATCTCTTTCAAGTAAATCGATGACAGTTGTGAAAACATTAAAGTCATGTATGCAAATGACATTTAATGTTTTCACAACTGTCATCCATTCAAGTCCCCTTTAGAAAAGAATTTTCTCTATGTCATTGTTAGTTAAGGCTGCTATGTACTAAGAAAAAAAAATCGTATTTCCCTTTTCCTATTCTTGCAGACTCTTGTGGTGGGAGGAGTCCAGTTGACAGTTCGAGAATTCCACCCTCCTCAGGATTGACATTTTGAGGGATTGTAATGGCTCTCTGTCTATAGGGGGGGGGGGGGTTAAGCGCTGCCCCCAAATTTTTTATTTAAAATATATTTTTGTCAACAATTTACAGGTACATAAATCTTGATAATCAAATAAAATTTGTATTGTCATATAGCAGAGGTGGGGAACGCGCGGCCTTGAGGCCGTATGCGGCCTCCGTGATCTTCTCTTGCGGCTTGCATAAAAGCTAGCACTTGTATTAATTAATATTTAATTATATAAATTACAACAATTTCAAAATCAATAAAATTAAATAAAAAACGGCATGAATTTATGTACAGTGTTGGCCAAAATAAAGTTGATATTTTGAAATTGTTGTCTAAAGTCGCTACAATTGTATATTTAACAAAATGAGCTTCGTTTACCTTGATTGTATGATACTTAAACTACACTTTATGTGTAATTTAATGCTCAGAATTTCTTAGCAATACTACCAGACATGTTATATGATCTCTACACAAAAACTATTTTCTTACTATTATTGTTGTGACTGACTCCATGTACGTTAAAACGTATTATTTTTTCTGCAAAAAAAAAAAAATTAATGATTAATGTTATAACAAGTTTTTATCCTTATGTGAATACAAAAATATTTTAAATTGTAACTTTTTATGTCAAATAATAAATAAATAATGACTTAATTTTTTTTTGTTATTTTTCTATATAATGCACCAAATTGTTAAAACTATATCTAACTATAATAATTTCATAAAAGTCGCATTTATAGGTTCATCAACTTATGCGGCCTCCCTTATTACTACTTAATTTGCGTGTGGCCTCTAATGGTAAAAATGTTCCCCACCTCTATCATATAGCCTGAAATTTTCTGCAAAGCGCTACAGGATTCATTTTATAAATTTCGTCCACCGAAGGAATTCATGAGCGTTTAAAACACACAATACCAGATTTTCCCCCGAATAAATTAAATTTTAAAATATGAATTGCATTTTTTTTTAAAAACGAAAAATGTATAAAAATGTAAAATTTCTGTCTCTATGACAGAGTACATATTTAAAAAAAATCTTTGAATCCAAGTCGGCAATCGGTGGACAAATTTTCTCCATAGGTTAACATTGAGGTGAGCGAATCCAATGGGGTTAGTACATAGGAGCGTTAAGAAAACACGTGTTAATTTCATGAGAGATTTTAAATTTTTAACAGATTTTACTATTTATCAGTGACATAATTACTTTGAAGACAGCAATAGTGTCGACAACTTCTTCCACATATCTTTCGATGTTATTCTGAAAAAAATTCAATGATTATAAATAATGGTCAGGAAAGATCAAAGGATATGACATGCATTTCATTCTCTTCTGTAACATTGGAGCTCAGATTCTTTAAATAATACTTGTTTTCATGAAAAATAGAAACGATTTATTTCTACACTTCCACTCTGCTCAAAATGAATTACATCCTCAATTCAGTCAGATTACTGATCTGAAGATGGTTATGTTCATCGTTTTTTCAAAGTTTAGCCACCCTAATATTCACCATTCTCAGTAGAGGACAGTTTCTCTGAGTTTATAACATTCTATTTCTAGTCATCATAACGTCAGAAAATTACTGAAGAAGCTACAGACGATGCGATCAAAATCGAAGGGATATTCCTGCCCAAATGGTGCATGTGAGGATTAGACCCGTAACCACAAAGTCATTAAAACAACTTCTAAGTTTCATTAAATGCGTGTTATTGGGCTATTATTGTTCTTCAACTCTGGAACATCCACTTTAGGCATCTTACCTTAATTATCTTATTCTAAATTTCCACTAATTTTAGCCATCCTAAATGGCTTTTATTCTGCTTTTTGTGCTGCTATCGCTTCCTCTTTGGCTTTTTCTGTGGACTTGGATGGGTGCGCGTGGATGATGGGGCAGGTCGTACCGGAGGAGTAGCTGTCAGCTGTAGTCTCTGTAGTGGGGGTTAAACTCTGTAGGGTCTTCAACATTATGCCTGGCCCCATCCCGTTCAAAGGAAACAATTCAAAAGCCCTTTCTTGGCGGTCATAGACGTGTTAAAAATTATAATGAAATAGCTGAATACTCGTGCTGCGCTCGGAGTACATTCAAATTAAATACAACGGTCAATATATGCAATTAATGCCAAAAAAATATTTATAATAAATACAACGCTCAATGTATGCAATTAAATCCATATATATATATATATATATATATATATATATATAAATATACCAAAAATCGTAACGTATATTTTATAGACAAAATAATGAAGAAGAAAATATTCAAATTAAATCCAATAGAACATACTGTAGAATATAGTACAGTTAATATAGTACGGATTGAGGAACATTTCTTTTACTGTATTTTAATATCTATTTGGATAATGTCCAATCGTCTGCCGCATTAGGAAGAAAATTTTTTGTCTATTTCGTTGTTATGCACGTGACGCAAAATTAGTTTAGAGTATCACAAAAAGAAAAGAAACAACGTGATCAGCATTTAATAAATTAAATTCTAAAAGTCAATCTTTAAAAATTCACAATAAATCAGAAAATGGAGGAAAAGATTCGAAAAAAGATTTCATTTTAAAGGAATTTTTATGATATTTCTCGTGATATAAATTTTATAACCCTCAGATTATGATTATAAATGCAAACTTAAAAAAAGTTACAAAAACAACTCAAAAATCTAATTAAAAAAATCTAATAAGAATTTTTTAAAAATCTTTCTTAGTGCACCCCTAAACTATAAGAAGAATCGCCAATGCAAAATTTCAGCCCTATAGGTCCACCGGTTTGGTCTGTGCGTTATCTGTCAGTCATTCAGTTACGGGACCTCTCTCTCTATATATATATATATACAGAGGCTGTTCACACATTTTTTAGACGATGTATATTGTATTCACGAATCTAAATTACATAAAATTCTTGTTTTTTAAATGTTCTATTTGACATCCCTTATTCAGAACTATCTTTCGACACCGCAATTTCCAGCATAATAATGCCTTTTGAAGTGTCAGAAGAAGTATTCTATCCCATTTCTCCGGAACAACTTTCCAGAGTCCTGTGAGGGTTTTGGGACGACGTTTGGATAATGCAGATTTTAAAAGTCCGAAAGCACAAAATCCATAGGTGATACATCGGGAGATTTAGTAGGGATATCAGCGAAGGGTATGGCCTTGATAACAGTTTTTTGTTCCATTTATTTTAGGAAATTTACAGTGGATTTTGATGTGTGACTGCTAGCTTTGTCCTGAGGGAGTCTCACATATTGATGGCACTGTTGGTAAAGCGATGGTATTTCATTCAGAAAAATTGACGATAAAATATGTTCCTGATAGTATTTGGAGTTAATCTTGACAGTTTTTCCACTCTCTTTATTTTTAACTTGCCATTATAAGAAAAACCAGCAACAATCATGAATCCCTTAGAAAAACTTTCTTTCTATTCTTTGAACCATGTGCTTAAATTTTTTCTCCCCTTTTATGATAATAAATGGCTCTTTTTTTGTTGCAATCATTTAAATGCACCCATGATTCATCCATTGTGACAATTGTTTTCCATTTTTCTTTGGATAAGTGTTTCTCATATAGAATTCTGCAGCGTGTCCTGCGTTCAGCAATATGATTTGGAAGAAGACGATGCACATTGCGTTTTTTCGCTGTCTTAAGATTTAAATCAACGTTTATCATTTTGTTTACAGTGGACACCAAACATTTTAATGATTTTGCAACTGTCCTTTGACTAGGGGATTTTCTTTCAACATTAAACAACGTACCTTTGCAATAGTCGAAGATGTCCGTTTTTTCCTTGGATACTTGTTTGGAATTTTTGTCCCACTTGAGGCTCCAATTTTACGTTTTTTTTCTTTCTTGTTGACGATATTACCTATCGACGCTTTAGATATCACAAAACCATGACTCTCACATTGTTTTTGGATAACGGAGTATGCATATTTCTCTTCGGAAAGAGCATAAATGTAGCCTTCGAACCACTGCTTTGTTAAAAACGCCATTTTGAATAAAATCAAAACTTTCAAGCCGCAGACGATAATTTTGACTTTTAAAAACATAGTTCAATTGCAATTATTTCTTTTGCAGCAAACGATTTTTTATTGCCGCTTACCAAAATCGTCCAAAAAATGTGCGAACAGCCTTTGTATATATATATATATATATATAAGTATCGAATCACTCAAGAAAGTTTCCTACACTTTTAAACAAGTTGATTACCCCGTTGGCTAAGGGGGAATCACGTTGGAATCTCTTTTTTCACGCAGTTTAAAAATTGATATAATTGAACTGGTATATATTCAAAATTAAAGTACGTGTTTGATATATTATCATTTTTTTCCTAATAGTTATTTTGAAATTAAAAAGTAAAGTACATATCGTGCATTATAGTCATGAATGATTAATGACTATCGGAGGCCAGAAAAGATTGTCACGTGACATTTGCAGTCTGCGTGTCAGACAATGTAGACTACATAAAAATCCATTTGAAAAGTTGGTAAAATAAACTCCCACATGCTTCATGAAAGGGAGTGTTTTATATATGACTATTACCAAAAGTTTTCTGTTCGGGAATATTTGAAACGTGTTACCGAAAGAACATTCTCATAATTATCAAGAGAAATTTTAATGTAACTTATCATACAAATTTGGACTACCTAACACTCTTGACTTTATATGTATGTGGCTTGCAAACCAAAAGTTTTAACGCATTATAAACCATTTGTTGCCAACAGCCACTTGTTAATGAAAAGGGTGGAGTCCCACTGAGCTTAGTTTGTATTCATAACATATGCTTTATAGATATCGTGCAAATTGAGTTTTTAGTTGTATAATGATCCCTGTAAAATAATAACTATGCATAAATTTTGAGTAAATAACTATTCAATATTCAACGGGAATAGTTGAATTCTCATGACTTTCGTTAGCGAAATAGTGCAGCATGTTGACTCTGAAGCATTCCTTATTGTTAACTTAGATAACCATTGTTGTTAAATTTTCAAAATCTGAATAATTTTACACCTGCTGAGAAAATTTCAGTGAATGTTTATTGTTATATTCATATTCATTTGAAGTATTGTTTTTTACTTCTGTTGTTAAATCTTGAAGTTTCTATATGACTCATGAGGAAATGAAATAAAGGGCAAAAACAGAAAGTGAACGAGAATAAGCACTTTACTATATGAATCTCTAACAAGATTTGATTTAACATCAGGTTATGTGAGGGTAACGTTCATATGCGTCTAAATGATTTATCAACTGTATTGTTGAATCTTATAAAAATAGAGCAGTTTATATTCCTAGAGGGAAGAACGTTACATAGGAAGTAAGAAGGAACACTGCATTACAAAAGAGTCTTATCATGGGCTTCGGAAAGAAGATTTGTTTTAGTTGTAGTGGCCAAAAATAGTGAAAGTGAGCGAGAATAAACACTCTACTATATGAATCCCAAATAAGATTAGGTTAAATATCTGGTTATGCGAGAGTAACATTCATATACGTCTTAATAATTTCACTCAACTGTATGGATTAACCTTTTAAAAATTGAGCAGTTTTTATGATTAGAGGGAAGAACCTGACATAAAAAGTAAGCAAGAACACTGCATTACAAAAGGGTGTTATCAAAGGCTTCGCTAAGAACCTTTCTTTCAAATGCAGTGGCCAAAATTAAAATAATATAATCAAGAAAATGTGATGAAAAGGTTTCTGAAAATCCGACAAATTTCAAAGGATATACTATTTTTAGGAAACAAAAATGAATCTGAAAATTTTTAAAATCCTTCTGGTCTGCTAAGTCTCCTGACCTTAAAATGTTAAAATGTGCAGCACTTGTTTTAGCTACTTCTCTTCGATGTTCTTTCATCCGAGAAGTTTCGCGATGCTTTTTTGCAAAAATGGCTTTCTTTTAATGAAAACAAGTTAAATCTCTTCCTAGATGTCCGGGCAGTCAAATGCGGGCTGCAATTCCAAACACATAACATAATATTTAAATGCGTGTGTGTAGATTTTCTTGTCTATTGAAAGTGTGAATAAAAATCATACCCTAGATATGTATTTCAACATCAGTTAATGACATATTTTACACGCTCTACGTCCAGTTACCACGTGTGTGACATTTTCTTCTCTGTACTTCAAAGATTCTCTTATCATTATCGTTTCTGAAATCGGCAAATATTCAATTTTGCCTTCATTTAGTGTTTATCGCATTTCATAGACATGTTAGCTGCCGGTGAACAGAAAATATCCTTTATATACGGTTATCTTTAAAGGAAATAAATGATGTTAAAATAGTTAATTCGATAAAATAATAATGTAGAAATGAAAGACTTTTATAGTGATTTAGACAAAACGTAGACGTTACCATAGGTATGCACGTTTCCTACATATAAACAATTCAAATATATGCTTGCCAGTATGTCTAAATTAGGGACATTAAATAATACCACACATCAATAAGCATTTAAGCTACGTTCTGGTCCATTAATAGTTATAAGTAAACAAAACGATTTGTTTATAATAATTGCTTTAATATCAGTCATTTTTGAGAGATAATAATTTTATAAATCCAGATTAATTAACACGTAACTAAACACGTCCACATTGCTCTCATACTTTTTAATCTAAAAAGAAAGTTAATTATATATATATATATATATGTATGTATGTATGCATATATATATATATATACTTTTTTAACATAATTACTACAGGAAAATTTAAACTTTTAAATCTCACACAACTATCAATATCACATTATCTATTTAGTTAAAAATACATCCTATACTTCAATATATTCGAAATCTAAACCTTTGAAATATCACCGATCGATGCCATATTTGTGGAATGAATTTTGTGTATCTCCCTTCTCCGGAAAATAAAAGGCTTTGTCCTAGAAATCAAATGAAAAGAGAGAGATACCATTTGAATTGAATCATAATCTCACTTAAATTTGATAATCTCATTTATAAAAGCCTTCTGTTATCTTTTGAAAAAAGTTTTCTATTATTCGATTATTGTAAAATGCCTCTACATTAAAACGTCTTGAAGGACTTTTAATGTTTAAACATGAAAGCAGAGCATTTTAAATTGGAGTCAACATTTATGAAATTAAATTAGTCTCTGAAAATATCGCTAAATTTTGAAATAGCAAGTTTTTTTACGACATTCATTTTTTTAATGCTTCGAAAATAAAGGAGAACTATTAAAGGCAACAGTAGAAATTGTTTGAGTATTCAACTAAATTACAACGTCTAGAAATTTTAAATTACCAGATTTCTAGATTTCTTAATGAAATGCAAAGATTTATTAAAAAATAGTAGTTTTATCGATATTCAATTTATTAAATTTTAAATGAAGGGATTTAATGCTCAGTGGACAAGCAAACACGTCAGCAAGCTGTGGGTATAAAAATACCCAATACATACACCACATATGTTTTTAAATACTTGAAATTCAAGAGAATATGCCAGTGCTACGAAAATATTTCCTATAGAGTGAGGTTAAAAGTTTTATTTTTTGAAATACAAAAATGAATGATGAATGACTTGATGCACAACTGGGGGCTGGATGTATTGGGTTATTAATATAAAGGTATGATGTAAATATTTTACTAAGTCTAGATCAGTTTCAGAGGGAGTTAGAAGGTTGCAGCAGAATGATACAGTCGACTGGGTATTTCCTGATTCTTACGCCATACATCACCTATTTAAGATGTAAATTAATTACAGTGCCATTCTTCAATTATTAATCTATGGTATAAACTGCGAGAGCAACGTAGTTTTTGCACTTTAATAAGATATATATTTATAAACTTCTGTCCTATAAAAAATTATATTTATAAGTCAATAGAAGCATGAAAATATTTCTTTACCCAGTGGTCATAAATAAATGAATTCTTTTGAAAGAAGAAGGAGGTAAAGCTTAATAAGATCATGGGGGAATAGAATTAATGAATAAAAAATACTTCGTTTTAAAGCCAGTAGACGCTAGTGGGGGAACTAAAATTATTGTTGAATAAGTATATTGTCTGTAACATTGCAGCAATTGTTTTTAAGCGTCAAAAAACTTTCTTTAGAAAATCCTATAAGACTCTCACATAGTCTGAAAACAGACACAATCCTAACTTTGGAAAATCCAGTACAAATGTGACTTTTTGTTAGATGACTCGGGCAGACTGTTAGATAGACAATGGTGAGGTGCTCCCTTCCCTAAGTGGAAAAGGGTCATTCTTTAGGAAAAGACCACAAAGAGACAATGCATGTCCCGGGGTGTCGGGCTGATCAAAAAGGAACGCAGGCCTGGACGTGACCAGGTGACGAAAAGCTGTGAGGGATTGCATCAGACACATGAGACAATGGAACATTCGAGAAAGAGGAAAAAGGTATAAATGAAGAAAAGACGATTTGACGGGTCTTTTTTTGTAGACTGGACCATGATGTGATATTGAGGTGCTGGAGAGCGGAGGGAATAGAGACGAGACGTGAAGTCTCGATCGAACTGTGATTATGAACCCCTCTCTCATTAATGTTATCAGAGCTCTTCGGAACAAACTTATGTACATTATTATTAGTCTAGATATTTATTTTATAATAAACGAGATGTAAAATAATCATGTATTAGTGCCCACATTAATATTACGAGTGGCCTATACATCGGATCACGATGATCAGGTTTACAAATCCGATGTCTTCCTAGTAATACCTTAGAATTAAACATAGTTTTTGATCGAAGGATCAGGATTTACAAGTGAAATTCTTCTTGAAATGCCGAAGCATCATTTCTTGGATATTATCATATGGAACATACAACGATAGGATCTTAATTGATAGATAAAACAAAAGAAGTTAGTGTGATAAAGAGAGTAGTTAGTTGAAATACAGAAATTTGAAAAAAAAATTAATCAGGAAAGCTGAATTTGGCCTCAGGTACAAACTGGTAACTTGTCTGAAGGAACCATAGTGAATTAGTCGTAGTTACCAAGAAAGACATTGAGTTTACTAAGCCAATGTTAAATTGCCACCTATACACAAGAGCAACAAAATACGCACCAGCCTTTATATGTTTTAAGCTGCTCCAGACTGTCGTATTACGCCCCCAGCATATTTTTCATATTAATTATTCACATATTGAGAATCTTGATTTGTAAAGCAAAGTTGTGTTTAAAAGTTATTGTAATATTTTTTTTGGTTTTAGTTCTCTTCATTTTGTATCAGTAACCCTTCCCATTTCTTGCAGCCATTTTGATTTTTTGACTGTCTTGAAGAAAGGTTATGACCAACAGCATAAACAATTGCCTTTGGTATGTGATTTTATGTTTTGTTTTTTATCGATGTAGTGATACGGATTTGAGATATATACAAATTATAAAATTATTCCCCCTAAAAGAGTTTTTTTAAATATATTGTGATCATAATCAGTGGTTTGAGAAAATCTTACGATATCTCATCGAGATTAATTATTTTGAACGGAAAGAAATTATCGTATTATTTTCTCATTTTAATGAATCCCCACAAAGATCTACTGATAATAATTTCTGATAATATTAAAAGCACATTAGGAAATCTACATTTTACTATATTCTGTATATTAGTTAGTGGATGGGTAGTTCATGGAACATTTATAAGTCGTCGGCAATTTGTACATTCTACATAAAACAGATTCTTTAAATTCTCCTGTTTTGATTCAGTGATTCAGCCCTTTTTAGAGACTCACTCAGACTGCTTTTCAAACAATCGAAAAGTGCAAGAATCGAGGCTTGCATTATAGTACCTAGTTAATAAGCACTATAGTGTAAATCCAGTCATTTGTAGGTGAGTGTGTGTGTAAAGCCTTTTTTAAGACTGAAAATTTAATGTGAAGCTTGCCTTTATTCTTCGCAACGTAAAATATGGGCTAATAACAAGAAAGTACCAAATACATTTCATCAGGTATTAAAATTTACACCCGTAGAATATCATGCTCACTAATGGAAATTCGAAATTTGAAAAAAAATCTCCAGAAATATATTGTGGTATTTAAGACTGATTGTTAAGGAAATTTAATGTTCTCTTTGTAGCCTGTTACAGGCTTTTACTTGCTTTTTATTTTAATTTCGTTTAACGTTTTGAAGTTGAGTTTCGGAGACCCCTAGAACTCCTTTATAAGCATCTATCAACTAGATGGCCTTAATGACGTACCATTTCCTTGTCTAGAAAATAACTTTTGAGGCGCCTTTGTAATGCATATAATTTTCTAAACGAGAGATTTAACTCACTTTAAAGACATTTGTTGCTTGCTATTGTTTCTAAATGACAAGGGTGGAGTCTTACCACTACGCGTACAACCCGATTGATATTCTTTGGGCTTGCCTTTAATGAACTTTTTCGTGACACTATTCATGTAGTAAAAATTATTAAAAATGTAGTTTAAATTTTAGGAGTATTCAATATTTAACAAACATGTTAATATATTTTTGTTTTCTTTGAAAAGCTCTATTATTGGAAAATTCTCCATTAAAAAGTATGCCCTGGTTGCGTGATAAGACCTACAATGGTAGACGATTCAAGAAATAAAGGTTAATAAAGTACTATCAGTCTACAAACTGGTTCCAGAAATGTTATTACAGGTAAAACTATGCTATCCACGTCTAATTCTTGTTTAAGGAAGGCCATAACTTATATGACATGAGTATTTCACACCTGCCCATCACGACATGAGTGACTGACACTGTAGTTCAACAAAATATCTAAAATGCACGGTTTAAACTCAATAATTATTATCGGTTATCTATTTTGCCTTGAACGAAAACTGTGGAAGATGCCCTTTGGCTCTACTGAAATATTCGACTAAATTCTAAGACCATGTTATTGACAGAGTAATCGTATTTCGATTTTTGCCTCTGTTACTGGCTCTTCACCACGATTAAGAAAATGATGTAACCAAAACAACTTTATGTAATCCATAATTACTGTAATAAAATAACATTTAGTTTTAGTGGATTGCTGTCAGTTAAGTTCCCTGATCAATGCAAGCGAATGACATGTTGTAATTTACCACTTACACACTCGAGATTAATCACAGTACTTCGTAATTGTAATGATTCTTATTTATCATACAGAGGTGTCACATATTTATCATAAAACATGACAAGATTCTGTTAAAAGTTTTTATACTGTAATAACATGACTTACAATTTCAGACATGCACGAATGAGAAATATTTATTTTTTTAGAATAAAACGAAATATATTTTGAATTTTAGTAATACAATTACAGACGTCCACCTACCTGAAGAAAATATGTTAAAATTATAACACGAACAAAGTGATTTTATATTGTTAATTTTCAAAACAGCATGTAAGGAGTAACAGTACAAAAGGATTTGCTGTGGGGAAATACGGCCCAAGGTAGACTAGTGTTAATACATTGGGCCTGGGACAGAGTTTACTCAATTCGAATCCCGAAGCACGCCATCAAATAACTTTGTGTCTAGGCCGGATATGGTCATATTAGATCCTTAGACCGAACAGTCCTTCTATGAGGTCAGTGGATGGGAGAAGTAGAGGCCTCCAGATGTCGCCCCTGGGGTTGCCCAGTCAAACCTGAGATGGCACCAGGGGCTGGTTCTTCCGTGCCTCCATAAAAAACAACCAACTATTCTCCTGGATAAAAGTGTGTATATCTTCACTGGGAAATGCACCGCATTGGCAAACATCAACACTTTAGAGAGATAACTTCATTAAAAGGGGGAATTTTGAAGCATGACCATTAAATAATTTATTTGCAAACATAAATCAATACAGATAACGAGTTTTCCAAAAAATATATAGGTAGATTTTTATTGCATTATTTATTTTAAGACATGATTTGTTAGAGCCATAAAGTTTGAGAATTAATGGTATCATTTGCTTTGTTTCTATAATAAAATATAAAATATGGATAATTATTTATTGTTAGCGACAATAAATTCTAAATTTAACTACCTGTATTACATTAATATGGACATTCTTCATTTAAAAGTACTTATAGAAGAAAATAGATTTAAAAAATGGTCAGAATTTTTTTTTTGATCGTAAGAAAGGTTTAATGATCCCCCAGGACTTAAACGGTGGAAAGTTTTTGACAATAATGAAATCCTCTTGGTTGTAAATAATGCTTGTAATTTACACGCACACACACGCATATATATATATATATATATATATATATATATATATATATATATATATATATATATATATATATATATATATATAGGGTGAATCTGAAAACGTGGGCAACACTTTACGGGGTGATAGAACGCAGCTATCCGAACAATATTCGTCATAGAATGTATGGTTGGAACGCGAGTGGTGAGAAGTTAAGAGCTAGTTTTCCACTGTGACGCTTAAATAATTAACACAAGAATGAGAGGAGATACTTCAGAAAACATGTTATTAACAGGAATGTAATTGATGTACATGCTCAAAGAAATTGCTCAAAAGAGCTTCCGCCAACTGTAATGCAGGCTTCACACCTGCGTAATAGGGACTGACCAAGGGATTGTCCACCAAGATCGCCGGATATCTCGTGTTTGGACTTTTTCCTGTGGGGCCATATGAAAAGCCTAATCTACGAGTGCCCCATTAAAAACTATATAGAACCAGTCACCAGGATCGCCGTAGTTGCCGGCGATATTCGGGAAATACCTGGTGTCTTCGCAAATGTGCGTATATCAATCCCTATCCCACATGCGCAAAGCCTGCATTACAGCTGACAGAAACTCTTTTGAGCAATTTCTTTGAGCATGTACATCAATTATATTCCTCTTAATAAAATGTTTTCTGAAGTATCTCCTCTCATTCTTGTGTTAATTCTTAAGTGTGACAGTGGAAAACTAGCTCTTAACTTCTCACCGCTTGTGTTCCGACCATACATTCTATGACGAATATTGCTCTTATAGCTGCGTTCTATCACCCCGTAAAGTTTTGCACACTTTTTCTGATCCACCCTGTATATATATATATATATATGTATGAGATGACCCGGATGGTCATCTCCTGAAATAAGCATCATGGTCGAAAACAATAAGATTCGAATTCAAGAACATATAATTTTATACCAGCAGTAGCATGACCTTACAGAGCGACATCCAGATGTCATCTGCGCGAGCATATCGAAGTAGTTGTAGAACGAGTTGCCAGAAATTGGCGAGGTAGGTTAGTATATGAGAAAGGAGTAAAGAACGGAAAGGTTACCATACAGAGAGAGAAGTCGGATTACAGGATGTATAGGAGGTTAAAATTGATTACAGAATATCCATACAATCTAAAATGGGCTTGGGATCGCGGCCGTCGACTCCAAGACATTCCAGAGAGCGAGAACAGGAAAATTAGTAGTATTAATAAGTAGTAGAAGGTGGTTGAAGTTGGCCCCAAAATGACAATTTTTTTACATTTTAAAATACAACTGACAAGACATAAACATGGAAATATGTTATAACATTATAAACAAATATCTGGAGTAAAATAAAACAGAATGATACACGTAAATTGAAAACCCTACTAATGACAGATGTAAAGATGCCACAAATTACAAATACAAGTGAATTTTGTCCATGTTACAGTCCCTGACATTTTCACATACCACAGTCTTTGGAATGTCTTTGAAATCTTGGACGGGCACAGTTTCGATTGGTAAACAAACACAAAAGTTATTATTTCACAATTTATAGTTTTTAAATATTGGATAGTTCCTTTTGATATCTCCTGGTTGTAGTCACTTCAAAAAATGTTATTGGTTGTTTATTTTTAGTCTTCTCATTGAATTATTTACTTTTCTCTTTAAACAAAACTCTTTTTTATTTTTTTTTATCATTGATTTCTTGCTTTAACTTTTCTCCTAATTATGGAAACAAATATTATTAAACAGTTCTTTCAGCAATTAATAAGTAGGTTTATTAAATGCTGTCAATTTTAGCTTTCAACACCAATATAACTGTCTGGTACCCGATGTTGCAAAATTCGAGCAAAGATAGAATTTCCAATAATTGACACTAACATTCAACTGTTGTGGAAGAAAAAAAATCATGACAACACAAACATAAATTTTTTTTAGGTATGTGACTTGTTGTTAGTACATCCTCTTGAGCGTTTACCAATCTTAAATTTTTAACAATTAATGAAACCCAAATTTCCAAAATTTTTAAACTACTCATAATTTAGTACATTACTACTTTGCGTTCCCCACCCCCCAAATTACAACAAAGGTGGATTAACATATTTTAATTTCGTAGAATAACAACATTTATGCTTTTCCCAATCTCTAATTTTTCCTGAAATATTTGTAATATCGTAATCATTATCATTAAATTTTAACCCTGTAAATTCACTAAGGGTGGTTAAAGTAGGGGTAAAGAAATTTTCTTTTAATACTGTCACTAATTTTGCAAAATTATTAATTTTATAACAATTCTGTATATACACGCCAAGTGCGTTACCTTTTACAAAACGTGAAATTTTTTGTAATGTCCACTGTTCATTTCCATTCCCTTCCATACATTATTTTGTTAAAATAATTTAGCCAAGAGTTCATGTCCATATTACTGTATGAATCAAAACGCACAATATTTAGTTCCGTTTCACTACTCGTGATTCTTAAAGAATTGTCAAGTTCGGTATTTGGTTTGGCAGTCGCCATTTTGTTTTACAAATGTAAGATTTCAAAACGAAAATAGTTAAATTATTTCAACATACAAATATAATGATTAACCTAATTATATCACTTTAGAAAACAAAAGAAATTCAATGATTGAGATATTATAAGAATTAAAATATTATGGCGAAAACCCGATGATAAAAATGTTACACATAGAAGTAGTAGAACACATTCTTGAAGCTTGTTCTGATTTTCTGCACAGTGTTCGGCGTACATGCAGAAATCGTGGGAAAAAAATTCTTAAGAAATGGAAAAATCTTCAGGAATCTTGAAACTTGGAACACTTCCTTGAGATATGAAGAAAATTCACTGGGTAATTACAGCTTCTTTCATTGATGACTTGTTCCGAAGTGAAATTCAAAACGAAACTTGGTCCAAACGAAACAAATAGAAACTTGATCCTATTGCAGTCGTCAGCTTAACAGTGTAGATCCTGCCGGCTCATGAGATGACCCGAATGGTCATCTCATGAGCCGGCTCATATAACTTTATCCAGCAATAGCGTGACCTTACAGCCGATGTTCAGATCTCATCTGCGCGAGCACATCGAAGTAGTTGTAAACGAGTTGCCAGAAATTGGCGAGGTAGGTTAGTATATCAGAAAGGATAAAGAATGGAAAGTTTACCATATAGAGAGAGAAGTTGAATTACAGGCGATTATAGGTGGTTAAAATTTATTATATATATATATATATATATATATATATATATATATATATATATATATATATATATATATATATATATATATAATTGTGTCATTTTACTTCATAACTTATTTAAAAACAGTACGTTATTTTTTTTTTAAACTTGATGAATTACTTCCCATATCGAGGATAGTTTCAACTTCGAAAGTCATAAAGATGTTTGAAAGCCAATCTATGTGTAGTTCTTTTCAATTTGAATCAAAACAGGCACATTGCGTTTCTTTTACGTAACTGACGCACCTCTTTTGGAAAACTATTAATTAGATAATGCTTAGGATTTTAAGCCTTCAGTATGTAAAAATTTCAAATTATATATTTTATAGATAAAGTTTTACATACAAAGCATCATGAATGGCAATAAATTTATAAATTTAGTTTATTGAACCTGAACAGTACATGCAGAAACGTTAAAATACTAATAATCTCTATAATGTGAACTTTATTTTCCTTAGGTTATTATCGAGTTATTCATATGTATGTATATATACAGATGGCCATTCGCACTTTATGGAAACGAATTTGATAGTTAAGTTTAATGTATAAATTCCACATTTTTTTGCGGCGATTTGCTTCTTTATGATAGCCATGGTTCTTGACAATAGCTCTAGCTCGAACTTTCCATGAAAGTAAACTTTTTCTTAGTACTGCCATGTCAATTTTTTCCCATTCCTCTTGGACCGTTTTCCAAAGTCCGTTTAGTGTTCTTGGATGCCGCTTTCCTAAGGCTCGTTTTAATAAACCGAAAGCGCAAAAGTCCATTGGAGAAGCGTCGGATGATTTTACAGGAATTTCATTAAATGGGATACATTTCATTCCTGTTTCTTATTCTTTCTTTGCTAATTATGCGACAGTTAATTTAGACGTGTGACTAGAGGCTTTCACCATATGAAGCTCAACTTTAGTAATATCCTTTCCATATAAGGATGGAATTTCTTCTTCAAAAATTGGTTCTAAAATATTCTGCTGATAGTAGAATGAATTGATGTTGGCTTTACTTGAGACTTTTATAATTTTTAATTTGCCGTTGCAACAAAATCCTGCAACTACCATGAATCCCTTTAAGATCTTTTCTGTACACTGACAAAGCCATTTCGTACGGTCAATCCCGTCAGTTGAGCAATAGAAAACTGATCTTTTTTTATATCAGTCACTTAAATGCAACCATGCCTCACCCAGTGTTACCAGAAATTTCCATTTTTCAGCAGCTAGGCATTTTTCATATAATTTTCTACAAATTGGTTTTCTTTAAGCAATATGCTTTGGCAAAAGCAGATGAACTTAAGGTTTAAACATCTTTTTTAACTTCAAATCTTTATGAATAAGTTTACTTACAGCCAGAAGACATTCCTAGTTTCGATGCAGGGGATTTTTGAGTCGGTGGATTTTCTTTTAGGATCAGAGACTTCACTTTCTTGATATTTTCCTGCGTTCGAATAGTCTTAGTATGAGGTTTCGCGGTCATGTTTCCATTTTTACTTTCAGTTAGATGCTTTTTCCCTTTCAAATTTAATATATTAAAAATAACTTTTTTTGAAATGCTATAACTGCGATTTTTACACCACTTTATACTTTGATGATACAAATATTTCTCCTCGGAAAGCGCAGTCACGTAACCTTCGAGCAATCTCTCAGTTTTAGAAGTCATTTTCAAATAAAATTTTTATTAT
Organism: Dolomedes plantarius; assembly: GCA_907164885.2. Lineage (NCBI taxonomy): Eukaryota > Metazoa > Arthropoda > Arachnida > Araneae > Dolomedidae > Dolomedes > Dolomedes plantarius. Next base: position 108,230,996 of record OU015493.1, read on the forward strand.
ACATTCCAATCAAAACAAAACAGTAGCAGTCGATTACTCTGAAGTTGCAACATTTTTATCTCAAAATGCAAACGACAAAAATAAATTACAAATTCGTTTCAATAAAGTGTGAACTTTCCATAAAGTGTATATAAATAAATAAATAAATAAATAAAGATATATATATATACGTATATATATATAGCCGCGAATCCTTTAGCAAACTAATTACTCTAAACTGCAGTCATAAAACAATAGTCCAGTGGAAGGATAAATGCTTAATTATCATTTAAACACCTTTATTAATTAACATTAATCGAATACCCAACTAACCCAGCTAAATCGCCATTTTCAATCGTCTCCCAGCTCCCGACAGACGCACGTCCTATCTATAAAAATATCCCCAAAACTGCGTAATTTCTTTCTCTTGCGTTATATAAAGGCATGGGCTATCATCTAGAGCCCCTTCTGCTCGAACATTCGATGAATTGCGTCAGACAGCGCGAGCGAGCAATTCGGGGACCCTGAACTCTCCGCGAAAACAACAATTTACGTCCTGAATTGGAAAGCACACTAGGACTTTAATAGAAAATTACCGTTTAACGCTTATTAATATAATTAAATATAGATTATGCTTCTAGCATCACACACACACACATATATATATATATATATATATATATATATATATATATATATATATATATATATATATATATATATATATATATATATATATATATATATATATTCAGCAGTTAGTTACTATTATTTAAATATTCAGAATATAAAAAATGTGAATTATGTGTTTTAAAGGCAAATTTTTATTTACAAACCCCCATAAATGGCAATAAATTTAGGAATTTATTTTATTGAGCCTAAAATATATTCATTAATAAGTTCAGTAACATTAAAGTTCTAATGATCTATGTAGTACTTCAAATTCTATTTCCCTCAGGTTTAAATCGACATATCTGTATCATAGCAAATGATTCCTTTTAAACTTAATATTTTGCTCATGATCACTTCAGCAGGGCGTATGTAATTCAATATACCTATAGGATTAATTATTCCAAACGCGCAGTTTTCATTCCATGCATTTATGTACTTCCCTACGTGCGATGTTAAATTATCAATGTATTGGTATTCTTAACCACGTTTCTCCTTTCGAGCAATGTCAGAGATTGCTGACTTGGAATCACTTTGGGTAAGGAAAGTGCCTGGGGGGGGGAAATTCTGGGCTTAGTGGTTATTTAAGAATATCAACCCTGAATCCGAGGTGTGGTGAAAGTCTGGAAGTATCTGGGCAGCCATTTCAGAACCTTCCAGTAGAGAGGTTATCTGCACCAGTGGTTCTCAAACTGTGGGTTGTCCCAAAAAATGGTCTGAAGTAAGTTTCTATCATAGTCATATATCATTAAAAAATATGCTTTAATTTTCTTCATAATCACACATTTTTTATATGTTAAAAAATATGTGTAATGGTATTTTTAAAAACGTTGTCAAGCACTCTTACAACAAAAGCTCCTCAAGGAAAAGGATATATCTTCTAATTGCTTCAACCTATTTGTGTGACACTGGGTTTTCAAATCAAGATTTTGAAAATTTTATTAAATGTTCTATTATTTAATGTTCTTTTTATTTAAATGTTCTTTTTTGTTAACGATTCCCTAATTTCTTAATTTGTTTTTAGGGGTTGGGGAGGGGGGGGTGGTAGAGGGAATTTTTATTTAAAGAAAGTGGGTCGCAGTAGAAAAAAGTTTGAGCACCAATGATCTACACTTGTGCAAAATCAATGTAGTCACACAAATATAAATAGAGGAAGACAATACATTAAAATTAGAAAACTAAATCAAAACCTCCTAGTAGATAGATAATATGAACTACACTTAGCGATATTTTTTATGCTATGGGCGTTCGAAGTACCCAGGTTCCACCGTACTTATCAACCGCTGAACGAGCCATCTTAAAATTTAAATGGATTCGAAATAAACATTCTTACCTTAAAATACATTGTATACTATAAAATTGTACTGAAAAGAGCAAGTAATTAAGTTTCCTTTAAAATAGTTAGAATTGTGCAAAGTAAACGTAATCGGACAAATATAAATAAAGGAAAACCATACCTTAACGTTAGAAAATTAGTCAGAAAAAAGTATAGTTAGTGGAAAAAAAACATCGGATTTTAAGAGATAAGCCAAACAAGTGCTATGAATAATAACATTTAATAGCAAGAATTTATTGTGTTATTCAAGACATTGAAAGTATATTTAGACGTTTTTAAAGGTCTAAGTACGGAATAAACACAAAGAAAGCCCTTGAAACTAAAATTAAATTCCTTGAAATATACTAAAATTACTATTTTGACATTAAGTAAAAGTAATTATATTAAAAAATAATAATGGAAAGTTAACAAGATTTATTACACTGTATTTTTTAAAAATATTTAACTTATTTTAATGTTTTAAATTCACAAATGAAAAAGGCAGTACAGACCACACAAAATGAATATGGGATTCCTAATGTACACGGCACATTCAAATAAATTGAAAGAATCAAACTTCAACTGAATATCCAGATAGATCGAAAGTGGGAAATTAATAAAATTACTTCTACTTCTCTCTGAGTTAAAATGCAAAGAACATACCCAAAATGCGTTATAACTTCAAATTTTCCTTTAAATTAATTGAGTATCACGTGATTCTATTATATATTCATTCCAAGAAAAGAATAAAAAAATTGTCTTCTCTTTATTAAATGCTTTATAGAGCATAAATTTATTTTTAACTGGCGTACTACTGGCGTAAATCCAGTTTAATGATTGATTGCTTATTTTCCAGGTTTAAAAGCTAGGTGACTTGTCAGCTGACCTATATATAAGCACGTCGTAAAATTTCTTCCCCTTGTTCGATGGGAACAATTCGTTGTTTATATATTTTGGGTATGGATATTTGCCAGTTTTGTGAAACTTGGAAATAATTTACATTTATTTATGAATCTCTTTCCCATAATAACACACTACATGATTCCTGTATATTGGAAAAATGAATTTTTCGGATGCCTTAAACGTTAAAGTATATTTTTACATTTTTTTTAACATTGTGTGACTTAATACAGATACAAAAAGGATACAACTTTCGATTTATATTAAATACTTGAGTTCACAGAAACCCATCGCCAGAGAAGTGAGTTAGCACATTTTTACTGATTTTACGTAAATTTGTACATCCTCGGAACACGTCAGCTGGATATAATAATAAATAATTACATATATAGGTAGATGTGTGGAATTTTTATTTCATTCACATCTTCTTCCTGCAGTTGAGGAATAATTAGTAAAATTTTAAGTGATTAGCCATTTTAGATGCAAACTGGCAAATGTAGCAGGTAGTGATCAGTAAGATAAAGTGCAGTTAAAGCGAAAATTCCACAATTTTTTACGCTTTCGCAGACAACAGTAGATGGAATGATAAAGTACACAAACTAATTCGACAGCTGTAGTTAAATAGAGGAAGCAAGTCTTCGAGCCCTGAAGCAACACATTTGACAGCATTGTTAACGTAAATGGAAAAAAGTACTGCTGAACTGTTCAAGAAGGAAACTTAAACAATTTACAGTAGCTTAGCAAAATGAAAAAGAAATTGCGAATTTAAATATCAGGTGATATTTTTCTTTACCAGATGTTGCACAACACATCACATACTATAAAAGTAATGCTTTAAAAAAGCCCCTTGCTAAGACGGATGCTATTTTGCAACAAAAATCAATACAATGTTAAAATTTCCATAATAAATTTTCCATCATATTTTAAAATAGCGTAAATTAGCATAAATTCGTACGTAAATTTTATTCATTTTCAATACAGTCTTAGCTACACCAAACACAGTAGAAGTCGCTTAATTATCGGCCCAAAGAGCAAAAGAACCGTATGTTAAAGAAGAAATTTACAGGTTTTCTGTCGCCCTCATTCTTGGCATTAAGGTTGTAAGTAAAATTTTTGGAGACACTTTGCCTCTGTGCTTTATATTGATTTATGAAACGGATTACATTTTAAAAATGTTTCATTACCCACTACGCTGTAGATTTGATTAATGACAGAAGTAAGGCTCCTTATACTAACTCAGCTTCATAAGCTATTATGTAAATTAATTAATTAATGGTATTCGTACATTCTTTTTTGGAGCCTCCTACGTTTCTTTTTTTTCGTTTTTTATAAATTGTTCTTGTCTTTTCTGCTTCTCGGTTGGCAATATCCAATCTTCACAGTTAGTTATCTGTTGGCGATTGCATAACTAACTGAACAAAGGTTCGTTTATAGGAATGTTTCCCCGTCCCCTTTGCATTACATTTGCTGTGACATTTTTATACCAGATAAATTTTCTAGATATCTTTTAAAAATTACATATAAAGTTTCTTTAACAGTTGTGAATGAATTTTTGCATTTCTCAAGTTCTGTAAAATTCTCCTTCAATCCGCACGAGAATTTCAAGTAATATTACGAAAGCACAGGGGAAATGGTCACTGCTATAAATAATATACACTGAAGTGCCAGAAGAACTGGTATAGACGATCACTTGCGAAACATGTATCACTTTTTCGTAAATATTTTAGTCTGAAAGCGGCTTATATATTAGATGGACAGGCATTTGTGAATTCTTACAAAGCTGACTGAGCAGTGAGTATGATTTAGCAGGTGATCATGATTAAGGTGAATTTCGACGATGCTTGACTGGTGTTCGTGCGATGGGCTATGGCATTTCGTAGTACAGGTAAAATTTAGATTTTCAGTTCGTACCATTTCAAGAATGTACCTCGAATAGAAGAGCATCGAACCTACTTCATTAGCGTGGCGGTCGAATGACTCTGAATAACTGTGACCGGCGTCTTCTGTCGACAATCATATCAAGCGGAGGGAGTGCAACATTGGCGCAAATAACATTGCAGTTCAATGCTTGGACCTCTACTAACATCAGCGTGAGAACTGTAGAACCTTTATAGCACGATAACGGCTTGAATACCCGACGCCCAACAACGTTCCAGACAGTTATCCCAATTTTTCTTGCACTTCAGAATATACACCGTACCCAGCCACCTTTGAACGTACATGTCTCTTTACTTTGGACTTTTCAGCAAGGTACAGCTGACAAGCGCACTTGAGAGAACCTAGTTCTAAATACGGGATAACTCTAAATTTTTTATTGGTGGCTACAAAGTGCAGTCATCCAAAGGAGCAAAATGACAAAATAGATGGAAAACGAGGACGTTTTCCATGCATTTAGCGACGTCCAATCCCTCTAAATTTTGCTCCACTTTTCTTGAGAGGCTATGGTTCTTTCTGCTGTGGGTTGAATAATGGCATTTTTTATCCTTTAATTATTTTGTAAATTTTTACGGAAATGCATAATTTCTGTAAAAATTTACAGAAATTCTGCATTTGAATTTTTTTCCCTCTAGAAAACTTATCGGCTACGCCTTAAAGAAACAAACTTGAGGCGAAACTTGAGAACTTTAAGAGAAACTCAAGTCTAAGGTTTCTAGATTGGCTGGGGGTGTATATATATTTGAAATTTCAAACTTAGTCTTTATTATGCCTCTTCAATGTACTTTATGAAATACCACAATTTACCTATTTAAGGAATTCAGGTGCTTCAGGAGTTTCAGGACATGTTGTGAGAACTAAAATCCATGGGCCGAGACCTTCATTCTAGTATTATTTAGCAATGTACGCAAAACTTCAGCGATCAGATAAAAAAGAACATAGGAAAGGGAATAGAAGGTGGAAAAAACTAAAATGCATTGAGAGTTGATTTAAAATTGCTTCCGATTTGTCATATTTTCCCAAACTTAATGCTATTCAAAAGTGCTGCTATTTTTTATTAGCTTTAGTTCTTGCTTAGCTTTAGTTCATTTTATCTTTTCCTGCCCTTTCACAATTAAAGGGAAACTGTACAAGTTACAACACCGCTCGATGTGACAATGTAACATTAGAAATTGTGAACCTTTTTTCTTCTGAAGGCTCAAAACAGCATAAAAAAGCCCTGGGGTTGTTAATTTAAACTTTAGAACATCACAGATCTCCAGCTATGTGTCTCTACTAGGGACTCGTAAGCATTTTCTACGTATTTTCTAAGCGAAGGTGCTTCTAGGTAGTGACTACATGCAAATGTTCCAAACCTTCGAGAAGCAAAATTGTTTACAATATTGGTTTTTTCAAAATATCTTTACGGATAGATATTGGAATGTTTTAACGGTTTTATTGAAGGAAATATAATAGTTAGGATGGAAAATTCTTTAATGACATATAAAATATAAAGATTTGATGTATAAGTGTGATACGAACTACTTAGATATTTCATCAATTTAAAAAAGGAGTTCATAGGTTCCATATAAAGAACTTAAAGGAATCCAATGTTATAAAAACATATACTGCACAAAATATATTCAAATAGCGTATAACACAGATTTATCTGTATTTACATTGTTTATGGTAAAAAAATATATGAATTACAAGAAAATTTAAGAATTATAATTCTTATAGATTGTCGTATGAGTTTTTCTTATATTATTAATACCATTTAATACCAATGCATGGATTTATATTAAAACTTGTGTTTCGGATTTATCGGTCTATTTTCAAAAAATAGAGGATATAAACAAATACATTCATTATTTGTATATCTGAGAGGATACAAATAATTTAACTTAAGACCGTTTTCTGCATGTGATGGTACAAATGCAAAAATCTGAAGCCAAAAGTTTTTACGTATTCAACTAAGCACGTTTCCTTAGAAATAAGAAATATGTTCAGTGAAGTTTTGAAGCTTCTTTCTGATTTACAAGCCCATTCATAAAAAGGAGGGAGCCGCATAAAATATCATGAATAACAAAAGAAATAGAACCAAGATTTCTTCCACTATTTCTCAGTATGCGCTTCCCCATATTAATATACTCGTCAAAGAAATGGGCTATGAAGGATTTTTGTAACACCTATAATCAGAAAATTATAGCAATTTAGAAAATATTCCTGTAACGGATGAAATTTTAAAATAATTGGTCTGAAAACTATCAGCGTAAAAACAAATTAATTAAACCCCCAGTACATGGAAATGTTATATCCATTTATAAAAAATAATTGAAATAGATATGAGAGGAGAGTTTGAAAGTGAATTTTGAAAAATATTTTTAACAACGTATAAATATACCTACATGTATGTCTTCACCTATTTAACAAAATTTATATGAAATGCAATTTATGTGTAGTAAATTATTAAACAATTTGTATTTGATAATAAATGTTTGTTTTAATAAAAAACATGTTAAATTGTTATGTTATTAATTGGGGATTTGTTAGTAAATGGATTCAAAATGTATCTAATTGATTAATTTTTATCAGTATATCTCTAGATACATGCTAATATTGAAGACAAGACAGGAATCAAAATACAAGATTAACTACTGATTATCATGAAGAATGAAGAAAAGTTATAAACTAAAATTTTTACCTACAAAAACAGGTGCTAATTGAAGCTCCATAACAATTAAACGCATAACAATTAAAAGATATATTAAAACATTAATAAACTTTTAACTAATACTGGAACTAGATTGTGCTTAATTCAGTCTATAAAATTTTTCTACTCTGTCCCAGTGTCTCAGTACTGGGTTCCTTTGTACGTGTTTTAATTGTACTAAGAAGATAAAATTTTATTAATTACTCGGGTTTGTTTTACAGTTTAAAGGAATTATAACTTATTTTTATTACTTTAAACACAATTAAAAAACACACCTTTCCGTTATTTAATTTGGGGTGGTACTGAATACACATTTATATCGTTGCAGCTACACGGTTGGTGTGTGTGGCTAATGTCCCTGGGGGATGACAACATTACACCCCAGTCCGGTGTACATATGAATATAAGACATAGAAACAGACAAATGACACAATCACAGAAGAATTTTATTGACAGACGATGACACCGGCGATGGACGATTGGTTGCAGCTCCCCTTTCTAGACGGGGTTCCAACTGCAGGCGGAAGACTGACCGGTTCCCCAGAATACAGCCAAGTCTTATGCGGGAATCGAACCCACGGCGTGGCAGGCTGATGCCTTATCCACTTAGACACTGGGCGACCACACGGTTGGTTAGTTATACAAACGAAATTATGATACATATGAATCATTTATTTTTATATGTTCTCGTGTATTCGTCTGTATCATTTTCTATGCCTGTCTGTTCCGACATCATGTATCACGCCGTGATAAATGGGGGTCATTGGTGTATACCAAGTACCTAAGCAATAAAGAAAAAAGTACTAATGAATTCTTTGTTATGTTGTTAGGTATATATATATATATATATACTTTTTTGCAATCAAAGTTAGATTTTTTCCGAACAAAATCATGCACTTTGCAAACTGCAACAGACATAATTAAAAAAATGATTTTATTATCTCTTAAGCCCCATTGATAAATGATATTAGAGGTTATTATCAAATGCTCCCTTTACCTGAATTTCACTCTTTACCCGTGTCTCCGAAGACTGATCTTAGCCCAACATCATTGCCTGCATCACCTCAGCGCTTTAGTAGGTTTACTGTTTTGCTGGTTCGTATAAATAAAATTTCATTATATGTACATTATTTCCACGAAAACAGGTGGATTCATCTTTATTTTACTGTATGTTATTGTTATACGTATTATTTAGTCTCATTTTTTGGGCGATAATTTGTATGTTTGGCATTAAAAGTCCATATAAATGAAGACAGATTCCTTGTTGCTTTAAAAACAATTCGCCTTATTACTAATTCATAGAAATGCTGAATTTTCTCAGGGCTCTGGCCCTCAAAATAAATCACGAGGAAGTACTACAGCATAAAATTTGCAAACGCGGTAGGGGCTAGGTCCCCACTAAATGGCATAAAGAGACAATATAAATATCAATCCCAAATACATAAGAAATTGCTTGGTAAATTTGTCTGCTGTTACAGCAAAAGTTGCATGTATGTGTAATGCGTAAAAATCGATACGATTGTCGAACATTTTTGTACATTTATTATATAAACGATGGCCTTCAAATCTCTTTACTGAAAGTGCATTACGACATAAGTATAAAATTTAGAATTTTCCTGAGGACAAATCAACCAATAAAATACGTAAGTCAGGAAATGGCGTTCTTCCCTCGTGATGCAAAAGGAAGGAGGGAGGTCATCGGGGTCTTTTCCCTTCCTCGGAAGGTTCTTTTGACGGATGTCTTGAAGGCGACTCCTAGACTAACCAAAGAGGCGTCTATCGATCAAAGTTACGATCGAAGGCAGTCATCGATTAAAACCTTTTGGCCTTGAATAGCTATTCCTTTTTTATGACTAGACATAAAGTGAATTCGGATAGTGTTAGACTGACATTTGTTTCGTTGAAAACTTCTTCCGGGAAGAAAAGAAGAAAGTAGGGCGCTATTTTATCTTTCTTATATTCAAAGTTAGTTTCATCGCCGAAGAAACAAAAATCACGCGATTTGGAAACACGAAAAGAAATAATAATAAATACTTTTATTATTTCTTGGGCTCCATCAATAAATAAAATAAGAGGTTATTATCGAAGGCTAAGAGGTTATTGATGGCTTTTATTTAATAATTTACTTCTGCATTTTATTATTTTAGTTTCGATTTTACAGCCAAGCACACTGAAATAGTATAAACATTGTATTCCCGTCTTATGAATATGGAGAAACAAGCAAAAAATTCTGAAGCTGGGGAATGTATAGTATCCGGAGAGATGTGCCCTCTCCCCGTTTAGCTCGATTGTTCATAATGAAAGAATGGGATTTCCTACTAACGTATATATCAGGTCTTCATTGGAATCATTGATAATGATGTGGCTGATGGATTGGCAAAAGAGGGAAGACTTGTTATTACCATAATAGGTCAGCCTAACATTCAATGAACTCTTCTCTATTTTTAAAACGCGGGAAAATAAATTGTGGTGACTGCCTTTAAATGCTGCGAGTCGGGCCAGGATAGTCGGGGAATTTTATGGTAACGGGATGTCAGATGGGTCGCTCCAGACTGAGCAATAGACATTTCAGATCATTGAGTTTTATCAATGCAATCAAGGCATTTCCTACTAAATACTATACCGTTGAGGCCTCACCAAAACACATTCCATCTTGCATTGGATTTGACAGGTCTTCCTTGTCAAATGTTGTAGAGGAACTTGAGATGCGTGGTCTTTGGAATGGCTAGACTCTCTCTAGTAGTGAGCATTCCAAGTGGGATAAGGAAAGAAGAAAAATATTTATTAAGTTTCAAAACACTTCTGAAGAGACAGATATTTCGCAATACGACATTCACAGATTTTTCAAGTCTAACTGAAAATTTATACCATGATGTCAAAAAATAAAAAAAATTAGACTTTAAAATCAGGCATTTTAGAGCAATCGTTTCTTTTACAAAATTTGCAGTCATTCCAATGCCTGTCATGGTAGTATTGACTATGCTTGCTAAAACATGATATTACAATATCTCCCAGTCATTCTTGAAGACCAGTTAGTTTATAACTCCCCCATTAATCTGCAGGAGCCGATTTTACGTCACATACTACATGAGGCACCATCTGAAAGTAATAGTGATGATATAGTAGTCTAGCGAATAAAGATTAAAATAGGAATCGATGGTTACAAAGAACATCACTCTGAAATTAAACAAATTGATAAGGTTGAAGTTATAAGGTATTTTCACAAGCATCAAACAAAAATTGTGGTTTTTGCTCAAAATTGGAAAAAATAGATGTATCTGTAAATCAGGATAAATATGAAAAATTGTACTAATTTTCAATAAAAATATTAATTTAAAAATGAAATTACAGGAAATGTAAAAACGCAACTTCATAGTTTGTACTGAAAAATGCAGTACGAATGCAACGAGGTTTTCTAGTAACCGTGTGATTTGTCCCTCTTTAGACATGTAACACAAGCTACAACTTTGATGCAATTCAACGTTTAACGCTGACACACGTTCTCACATAGTATGACATCTTTTTCCTATTACTTTGCCAGTGAAGGAACTGAACTCCGGAATTCTTTCTTTCCAGACAGCTGTTCTGGACACACAGAACAACGCTATGATACGCAGATCAGTAGAGGAGAAGGTGGGATTGTGGATCCCCCTTTTGTTTTTGGCTCACTGTGGTCATGCCAAATACTGATTTTCTTATTTTGCGGCTCTAACTTCTTCCATAATTCATCATCTAAACATCCTTAAGGGAATTTGCGGGTAAATCATATTTTAAGATGTATACAATCACATACGTGAAAAAAGTCAAAACTAGCAGGTGACCCAAAGTGGAGGGTAATATGGACCCCCACCTTTTTTACCAAATAATCATTTTTCTATTTAACTTTTGACTGAACCACACTTAAACCAGTCTCATCTACATTGAAAAGCTCTGGAAATGATTCCCAGAACACCAGACTTCAAGCAAATTAAAAAAAACAGCAACCTGCTCACATATGAATTCTCCTGCTCATGCATATGGCATCCCTGTAGGTTTCCTGATAAAAATTTGTCCCTTATCACGAGGGAGGAATCACTTTAGCCAACCACTCCCTTTTGCTTTGTTTATGAAAGGGTGGGAGATATTATTAAGTTTATCCAATTGGACCGCCAATTTCCTCACATCTTGTGGAGTAAGACCGTGAAATAGGACTCCATCTCTAGCAAATCGGCCACTAACTCCTTTTCAATGTAATCTGGTAAGACAGGCTTCCTCCCTAGTTTTTGCACAAACAAATCTGCTGGTGGCTTATCCACTTGTGAAGCCAATAATCTCAAAGTAATTCTTGGTAAACCAAACACTCTGGCAGCCTCCTTTAGTCCCATTTCTCCGCATTTTAGCTTATGTATAGCCTCAGTCATCTTCACCCTGTCCCAACTTCTATGCACTACAGCGTCCTTGCCAGAGGGATAATTCCTCTCAACTTGCATTCTTACCTTCCAGAATGACCAAAAAGGATTACAAAACATTAAAATAAAAGGTATCACAATGAAATCTTTCGTGGAATCTCTTTTTCTCACGGAAACATTGTTATTACATTATTGAAACCGGTTGTTGGTAATATGGACCCGGGTCCATAATGCAATGTCATCTTGGAAACAAACTCGTTTTTCACATTAGGAGTTACATGGAATTGAATTTCAAACTAGCTTAAAAGGAACTTCATGTAGAATAAGGCATAGGAATCAGTTTTTGCAAAACATAGTAGTAGATTTGTAAAATATTCACTTTTATTTTAGTCAAAAAATGTTTTGAAAACACTAAAAACAAACAATTGGTCACAGGACGTCATTCGGGAGTGAACTGGGATCAGTGAACTTGACTATCCATTCCAACTACCTAGGTGTTCCAAACCACAGCTATTTCGAGTGGCTGCATTTGCGCATAGGGCAGATATTAAGGGGTTCCAAAATCCTACCTTCTCCTCTAAAACCCTCTCACATTTTTCCCCAACTGAGACGCTAAAGAAATTTCAGGACTGTTAATTAGTTGCTAGATTTGTTTAAAGAAATTCACTTTTGTTATACCTTTTTTATATCAAATTTCCTTCTTATCGTATTACCAAACCATTTGTTATCAAATTTCCTTCTTTTCGTATCAGAAACGTGGCTGGTTTTGGTATTCAGCTTCTTTGTTTCCGGACTGTGATTCTATACCATTTCTCACCCAAACAATATTACATTTTAGTCATCAAAAATGATTCTAAGAAAAGGATTTTATAGAACTCATTTTAAAAAAATCACTTTTAACAGTCAGATTTCTTCCAAACTAACTCTTGGGTTTCCAGTTTTGTTACTATTCCGCAAAACGTTGACGTCATAGAGCCGAAAATACAAAGTTTTTTTACCCGATCCGAAAAAAATGGAAGTAACTACTTGACATCCCCTTGCGTGGGCTAAAGGTCACCGACACTCGTGTACACAATATTTGACTCCAAATTTAATATCCCTTGACGCAAAGGCGGTGATTGGATCTCCGATGGAGAAAGCGATGTTGTGATCGCATTTACCGCCACCTAGCGGCCAATAATAAAGCCACTGACGCAAGGTGTTTCTGAAACTTCTTGTAGGCTCTAAAATCTCTTAACAGTTAATTTTTTTCTCTAAATAAATATCGGGTAAGCGTTTCTGTAATTATCCATCAGAACGGTGAAGTCTTAGAGCCAAAACTACCGAGTTTTCTGACACCGATCCGAAAAAAATGAAAGTAACGATTCAATATCCCCTTGCGTGGCTAAAGATCGTCGACAGCTCGTGTACTCAATATTTGATTCGAAATATAATATCCCTTGACGCATAGGTTGAAATTGGACCCCCGACACCCCAGTGAAGATAGTGATGTTGCGATCGTATATCCCACCACTCATCGGCCAAAAATTCCGCCGGTGACACCGTTCAAACTCTTTCTGAAAGATCTTAAAGGCCGCAAATTCAATAACCACCTAAATTGCATCTGAAATAAATACCGGGTTCCGGTTCTGCAATTATCCCACAAAAAGGTAACGATATAGAGCCGAAACTACCTAGTAGTTGTCTGATCTCGATCCGAAAAAAATTATCGTTGCGGGGTGATTCGACATCCCATTGTGAGGCTGGAGGTCGCCGACACCTGATGTACAAAATATTTGGCAAAAATATTTTCGCGAAAACAGCGAATTTCCCGCCAACTAGCGGCCAATAATAAAGCCATTGACGTCCTTCAAAGCGTTCCTGAAAGATCTTAAAGACTCTAAGATATATTTAAGTCAAATTTTTCCCGAAAAAAGATAACGGGTTTCCATTTCTGCAACTATCCCTGAAAATGGTGACGTCATAGAAATGAAGCTACCGAGTTTCCGGACCCCGAATAGAAAACAATGAAAGTTTCGAGATGATTCCACATGCCCTGGCGTTGCTGGAGGTCGTGGCACCTCGTGTGTACAACATATGGCTCTGAATATTATACACCGTGTGACAGGGGTGCGATCGGAGCTTCCATGCCTTTGCGAAGAGTGCGATGTTGCTATCGCATTTCCCGCCACATAGCAGCGAACAATAAAGCCTCGATACCCTTCTTCACAGTGTTTCTGAAATTTCTTGTTGGCCTTTTAGGGGTACAGAGTTGACCAATTCGGTCGGCAGATCTGTACCGGCGCCCAGGCCTATAACAATGAACTGCTCCGAACTTGGGAAATCAACCCTAGACTGCGTATACAGGTTTTGCTACTTGGTGACCGGTTTTCAGTTTGTCAGGGCGTATAGGTGAGAGCCGTGGTCGCCTTAATTTTCGAAGTTCTTGTAGGCCCTAAGATCTATTAACAGTAAATTTTTTTCCTGATATAAATATCGGGTTCCGGTTCTGTGATTATCCGTCATAACGGTGACATCATACAGCCCGAACTACTGAATTTTATGATCCCGATCGAGAAAAAAAGGAACTATCGGGATGATTCGACATCCCCTACCATACCTGAAGGTCCCCTACATCTCGAATGCACAATACTTGGCTCCTAATATAATACCATTTGAGGCAGGGTGCGATCGTATCTACGTTGACACCTTTCAAAGTGTTTGAGAAATATCTTGAAGGTCCTTCGATCTATTTATTCCCAGTCAAATTTTTCACGAAATAGATGTCGGGTTCCCGGTTATCTAATTTTCCGTAAACGGTGATGTCACAGAGCCGAAACTACTTAGTTTTCTGATCACAAATAAAAAAAATGAAAGTTTCTCAATGATTCGACATCCCCTGGCGTTTCTGGATGTCGCTGAAACCTTGTGTATACAATATTTGGCATCAAGCTGCCAACTTGGCGTGGTGGTTAGCGTTCTGAGCTTCCTAGCAGTGGGGTTGGGCTCAAATTCCGAATGAGGTTTGGGCGTTTTCGTGTCGTCCCTCTCTTAGGGAGCAATGCTGGCTCACCTATAGGATGTTCCCATAAAACAGTAGACAGCAGATCGCGGTGAATTGCAAAAGCCAAATGTCTCACGACGAAGTGCCTTCGCATTAGAAAAATAAAAAATAAATATTTGGCAGAAAATATCTATGATACTTGGTATAAAGGGCTTAAGTCAGAAAAATATATTTTTAGATATTTGTTAGTATTAAAAAAACTTTTGCTTGTATAAAAAGCTTAGGTCTATCAATTTTATATACAAAAGTACATTTCTTTGTACAAAAGACTTTGTACAAAAGACTTATTGTTCTGCGATTGATATAAAAGCCAATAACTTGGTATATTGAAATCTGTTCAGGCTGTTTTTGACTTAAACCTTTTATACCGGGCACCATAGATATAATATCTCGATCATATTTCAAGCCACCTAAAAAGCAATAATAAAGCTATGAAGTCCTTTAGAGTGTTTCTGAAAGAACTGGAAGGCCCTAAGATCTATTAAGAAAAGGACTAAAATAAGTTATAAAAATGCATGTCACATGAACTAATAAATAATGATTTTGAATCTGCATTTTTAGCTGTCACTCATGTTTATTCATATGTTAAAGTTTTTTCTAGTTATCTATAATATAATTTAAAATAATGTTATGATGAATAAAATCCCGATCATTTCTTTACGCTAAAATCTTGTAATAGAATTATACAGAATTCCGTGTTATTAGGAACTCAGAACACAAAATATGTTATGAATTATAAAACATAGCATTTCATCATAAATAGTATCTCATCGAAAACATTATTTTGTTTGCTACAAAAAACTCATAATTTATGAACAAGAGGAAAATTCATTTCTATTAAGTAATGACATGAATTTCTGTTAATCAGTTTTCATCCTCCAAAAATAAGAATACAGAAATGTTTATCGGAAATGAATGACAAAAGTTATTTTGTGTGTATTCAATTCACATTCATAAAACACGAAATGTTTTATGCAGTAATGAAAACGAAAAGTATTCTATGTTATTAATATTTCCCAACAGTAATATGTTCCAGAGACTTCCTCCCGGTGAAAAATTTATGGCATTTTTAACAATTCTATTATGCACGAGAAAGAGCTTTCCACTGCGGGAGTCAATTTTATATTTTTTTTTCTTGAGGCGACAAAATTTGCCATCTCTAGCGATTGTTGAAAATTTCGCCATTTTTCTTTTCCGTCGTGAAAAACGATATTTGTCTTCGATCATTCCTCCACATAACTCATTGTTTGACTAGGAGGTAACTAACTGAAATCTACAAGATCTATAGTTACCTTACAAAGTATATTCTCTTAAAATGAAAAAAAAGCTTTCTTTAAAAACATTGTTGAAAATTTAATTTATAGGGTTTTCAGTTGAGAAATGTACTTTCGTACTTATGGAAAGAAACTCATTGCTAAAATAGTACAGATAGATAAATTTAGAATAAAGGCTGTGAATAAAAGTGATTTTTCTGTTATCTTCTTAGTTATGATGATTTTGATTGTAGTTAAATATTTCTTATTTGTATATTTAATTAACCCCCATAAAATCCAAAGGAATAACAAAACGTATTGTATGAGCCAAATGTCATATATACTGTAGAACTGGTCCCAAATTCGTTGATTAAAATGGGCTGTAAACTAATTAATGTTGTCGAAACTACTGTCGACCATACGACATAGTATGAATTAATATAATACTTTTATTCACATAACACATTATTTACAATGCTGATGTATGAACCAAGGTCATACCTGAAACACCGACCATACGATGTGCGAGGGCGAGAGGAACTTACTTGTTCTAATTATAGGGGGCGCTCAAAGGTACGTTTGGCGATTGGCAACATAGCCATTGGCGCCAACACGTATTTCCTTTGATAAAACTGCCTGAAGCACAATGGTTTTCCAGTTGTCTTGACGGTAATAAAGATTTTCTTCCCATCAAATATTTCGCATTTTAATATTTACAAGACATCAATAAAATTAAAATTAATAACAAAATTGCTTTTCTTTCATTAAAATGCCTGAAACTCAATCTCGTACGATGATCCCGTAAGGAATAAATAACTCTAAGACTATAGATCCTCGATAAACTGGAATTTTCCAGATTTGTGTGAGTTACCCTTCCTATAATTAGCTGTTTCATTAAGTTCTATCATTTACAAGCTATCAAATTTTTTCTCTGCAAGTTTTGAAAGTCTCTTGGTTTTGAACCTGAATTCTAAGAATAGAATGCCAACCCAAAGTTGAGTATAAGGCATTTGAGCGTCTTTATTAGAAAGTTCCCAGTAAGAAATCTCGTAGTGACGAAATGGTAATCCGTCCATAAGAAATGGTAGAAGCGTCCATAAGGAAAGGACACCTATGCTCCGTGTACATCAAACAAAATTTACTTACTTTCTTGCTTTTAGCTTTGTGGCACCATCCAGACATCGGCTTGAACAGTATTACTTAACCATGTGCTTCGTTTAAGATGAATATTCTTTAATGTTCATTTTTAGACTGTGAACTGGACTTAAATTCGTTTTCTGTGTTGCAAAGAGCTAGTCGTTCGTGTAATTTAGTTTCTGTTTTTGTTATTGCTGCTAATTCCCTCCTAACCGGAAGTGCCAGCCCAGGTCCATATAGGCTTTGTCGGCCAAGGAATGAGGCTCCAGTTTACAACAGAACCGAAGAGTCGGAGTCCAACTTGGCTACGTGCCCCTACAATTTTTACCGAGCAACCCTAGGTGCGACATCTGGGGGGATCGTACCTTCTCCCACTCACTCTGACCGTATAGAAGGACTATTTGGTCTATGGATTTAGCGTGTATATATTTGGCTTAGACAAGACGAATTTTAATGGCACTTGTTGGGATTTGAGCCGAGTGCCTTCGGTCCCGAAACCCGACGAGCTACAACTAGGCTACCTCGGGCTGCTTTGATTTTTAAATATTATATAACATTTTCTGTCCCCAACGCGGGTGGTTTTAACGTAGGATTATGTTCCTCAATAATGGTCTTCCGGAAAGAAAAAAAATATTCAGTCTGTCGCGAGTTATAATATTTGCAGCGGCTGAAATGCAGTGGCTGAAAACAGCTTAACAGAAAAGTACCAAAATGTGTCAAAAAAAAAGAGGTAAGCAACTATAAGTAATCCCACGTTAATAACCCGTGGTAGTTTCGTTAAAAGAGACTACCTGAAATATTTTTTTAGATTTTGCTATCTGTTATTTTTCAACAAATAAAAGGAAGAAAAATTCTACAAACACATTAGACACTGGCTGTCTTATAGCATTATCGCATAGAGAGGAAATAGACTTGGTAAAGAGGGTGGACCATGCTTACCTTTGACGTGGTAATAGACTTGGGTAAGTGAAGTAGACTTGGTTGGTAAATTGCGTTAAAGCTAGTTCTCGAATATGTTATCCGTGCAATAATTATCAATATTGTTAGAAACATGATACTGTTAATATTGATACTGACTGTGTTACAGCAAACAATCTCAGTACACCATTTAAGGATGGTGTTCCAGGAACTGATTGTTACTATTGCTTCTTACAGTGTCATCTTACTTTACCCTTTGAAATTGTAATTGTAAATATAGAGTTAAGTTTCAAATTAGAAGATGAAACAATACAATTTCAATTAATTTATGATTACCATTTTTTATCTGTATTTTATTTAAAACACAAATGAAGCACTTATTTACAATCCTCCCTATGCTGTCGGGGTTATTGTAAAATGTATTTTAGAGCTCTTTAATAATGCAATTGTGTAAATTTTCTATATTCAACATAATAAGAAACGTTAAAATAACTGTAATTGACAGTTATTTCAGTTTTTAACCCAAAGCATAATATTTAAAAGTTAAAATATTTCAATCATTCTTAAACTGCTTACAGTTACCTCACCTGATTCCATAACTCTTAAAGACATTTCAGGGATATAATATTCGATCTTTTGTATGTGTTCTTAAAATCTCTCCTTTGCTGATTTATCTGGCTCTTTATGTGTGAAGAGAGCACCGTAAACTCAAAAACCAAAATATGAGTACTTGTCTAAAAATTTCGAACAAAACCTGCAACGAAATTGTAATTATTTTCTATGTTCCAATTTTTTAGTGTTCTATTCTCTTATTGCTAATGAAATTATAAACCCAGAATTTATAATGCAATGTCATTGTTCAGCTTTTATCAATCTGTTTTACATGAATGAGCGCTAAATGCTGTAACAACAGTAACTTTTATTTATGTGATATTTCTTTTATTTATGCGATAAATTTTCTCAAGGTAACCAAAAACAGACTGCCCGATGGAGCGCATGCTGAAATTCGATTTGTTGCAGATATATTTCTAACTCTCTAGGGAATCTTAAGTCGCAAACAAAAAGAACGAGAGAAAAGAAAAGAAAAGAATTTCAAAAATTACAAGAAAACGTAAATTTTATCTCATAAAGTGATAAAGTAGTACCGAATTCGTATTGTGAAAAGGATGTCTTTTAAAAAATGTAAGAATTGTTAGGATGTTTTTTATTTTACATTTAAACAATTTTAAAACATTCCCTTCTTTAGGGAATAAAACGACCGGAGAAATTTTGAGACTATTTTACTTAGAAGATTTTGATTAAAGGTATGATATCAACTCAAAATTCTTAAAAAGAAGGAATTCATTAGAAAATACCTTTCTTTTTTAGGAATACAATTAAAAGGAAAATTAATATTTTATATAAAAAATAATTGATGTTTTCTTTAGTAGTTGAAATATATTTTTTGACGCCGAAATTCTCAAAATGTACAGCATTCTACTTAATAAAAATAATTTCATGTCTTACATAGCCCTTAATTTCGGAAGTCGATATTCAAATTTCATCGTGATTAAAGTTAAATGCGTATTTGAAATATTTAAAATTTTACAGGTGAATTGACAATTATGAGCAGCTTAATGGGCATTCTTCGTTTGCATCTAAATGAAGAGGTAATTAAGCTGACGGAATTATGTAATAGACTGGATGAGATCCAGGAAATCGAGGAGTAGGTAGTTAAAGTTGGTTGTGAAATTATTATATTGTGTAGGAGTGTCCCAGACGTCGATTGCGATCAACTGTTTTAAATAAGATAATGGTGTTACAGTCGAACTCCGTTGTAGGGAACCCGGTATATAACGAACCCACTTATATAACGAACGAAAATTTTGGTCCCGCCATTTTCCTATTGTACGCAATTTAATTAGTATTGTGTCAGTTTAATGTAATCGATTTTAGTCGATTTAATTCATTAATGATCATTTTTTAATAAATTTTATCATTTTTTAATGCATCATGATTGAATATACATTGCAACTAATGAGTTACATATTTTGTGAACTCTAGCAATTTTTCCTAACGGATCGAATACAGCCAACCACCAGATAAAGCGAACAAAACCTTTGGTCCCTTGAAGTTCGTTATAACAGAGTTCGACTGTACATGAAAATGCTTGTGAGCAATAAGTTGGTTATTATTAAATGCGGGACGTGATATTTTTATTATGAGACAGGGATGACCATATGATCTATCCTGATTGAACTGCTTATCATAGAAGCTTTTTCTCTCTATAATCAGATTTTCAATAGTTTTTTTTATCTTAAACATTTGAAAAACTTATCTTGAATACTTTCAAGCCAATGAAGAATGCAAATGCAGATTAAGAATTACTGTGTATAACAGTAAAATAGAAACTCCAAATATGAAAATTAAATTATTCTTGAAAGAGGATTTCAAATAAAAGTTGATAACGTTTTTAATATGTGTAATTTATCTTTAAAGAAATTGCAATACAAATAGGAAAAAAATTAAAGTATTTTATATAGATTTGAAACAATACTTAAATTCCTCATAATTTACATCAAAGATATTTAATATAAAAAAATAAACTGTGAAAAATTAAGTATATAATTGTGATCCATTTTTATGCAGATTTATAATTTACAGTATAAAATTTAAGTTTATTTTGTTGAGGAATTTCAACATAAACCTAAAACTTTAAGTTAGTCACAGACGATTTGTAGAGGGTGAAAGTAATTTGCAGCAGTTGATTCTTACGATTTGGGCCTTCATGATGTAACCTTACTAAATTCAAGATGTGTTGGGCTTCCTTAGGTTGCAATCTGTAACTTTTAATGTGATTAAACTTATAATTTTTGTGCTGAAGTCAATGCTATTTTTTGTGACACTATGATTTTGCTCTTACTCTGAAACTTTGGTGTCACAAGTTAGGTAGTCCTACCCTAGAAACTTAATTTGCAGTAATTAAATTGATAATTATTGCCAGGATATCATATGTAGGTGAACAATGTTTTTAAGGATCTATCAATATTCAGTTTAATTTTGATTGCAGAACCTCTTTTTTTATGTACTTTCCAAGCATATTTAATATTTGCATTATCAACGACTATCATTCGTGGAATACGCAAGATACAGTCTATATATATAAAACAGTTCCGTAACTGACTGACATATAATGTACAGACAAAACCGCTGGACCTAAAGGGCTGAAATTTTGCATTGTGATTCTTCTTATAGTGTAGCGGTGCACAAAGAAAGATTTTTAAAATTAAATTTTTAATCTGATTTTGTAACATTCTTTAAAGTTTCCATTTAACATAATAATTTGAGGGTTATAAAATTTATATCATTAGAAAGATCATAAAAATTCCTTTAAAATGAAATGTTTTTTTGTATCTTTACCTCTTTTTGATTTTTGGTGAATTTTTAAAGATTAATTTTTAGAATTTAATTTATTAAATGCTGATCACGTGATTTCTTTTTCTGGTACTTTAAATAAATTTATCGTCACGTGTATACCAACTAAATAGACAAAAAAAATTTTTCTTGCTAATGCGGCAGACGATTGGACATTATCCAAAAAATATATTAAAATACAGTAAAACATATTACGTTCCTCAAACTGTACTATATTCTTTAGTATGTTCTATTAGATTTAATTTAAATTTTTTTCTACATTATTTTGTCTATAAAAATATTCGTAACGATATTTTTATAAATATATTTTACGTTTGTTTTTTAAGTTTTTTTTAACTTTTTTTAAGTTTGCATTAAAAATAATAATTTGAGGGTTAAAAATTTATATCACAAGAAAGATCATAAAAATTCCTTTAAATGAAATCTTTTTCGAAATTTTACCTCCGTTTTCTGAATTTTGGTGAATTTTTAAATTTAATTTGTTAAATTTAAAAATTCACCAAATTAATTTTTAGAATTTAATTTGTTAAATGCTGATCACGTGGTTCCTTTTCATTTTGTGATACTTTAAACTAATTTTGCGTCACGTTCATAACAAAGAAATCAATTGACAAAATTTTAACATCGAAATAGACAAAAAATACATTTTTTCTTGCTAATGAGGCAGACGATTGGACATTATCCAAAAAAATATTAATATACAGTAAAAGATATGTTTCTCAAACTGTATTACATTCTTTTGTATGTTCTATTAGATTTAATCTGAATATTTTCTTCTACATTATTTTGTCTATAAAAATATCCGCTATGTTTTTTTATAAATATATATATATATTTTGGAATTAATTGCATACTTTGACCGTTGTATTTAATTTGAATATACTCCGTAGCGAAGTACGGGTATTCAGCTAGTAGTCTAATAAAATTACATATTTTATATTTCTTCTGTTAGAGATCTCCTCTTGTGGAAAAAAAACATTTACATTTCATAATATTTTCCAATAATGCAATAAGTCTAGTTTCCAAAGACATTTTTTTTCGACAGAAAACCTTTTACTTTCAACCCTTTGATATATTTTGTTAGGTAACCATAAACCCCCAACAAAGTGAAGTAGATTGTAGAATTCAATTTGTTATCCAGACTTGCTACGAGTCCCCCGAGAAGCGCGAAGACAGATACTTTTTCCTACAGAAGAAGAGATAGCAAATTTTTTCAACAATTGTTAGGCGGGGATAATCTTGTAGCCTAAAGAGTCAAAAGAGAATGGTTTCAAGCAGTGAACAGAATGTCTTTATTGCAAATGATCCTAGCTAACGTTCTTTATATTTTTTATAAGGAAAAAAAATAGTCAGTTCTATCTCCGTAGAATCCCGTGTTAATTATATATTATGCTGTTTTATGTACCTCAGGAATAAGAACTTTGTTTTGAATTCTTTATTATCTAATCACAATAAGTTTACTACGTGTGAAACTGCGTAAAGAAACACTGCAAATGCCTTCCTGTTAGCTATAAAAATTTCATAGATAATAAATTTTTTAGATTTAATTTTTAATAAATATAAAATACTAGTCTGGTAAATATGAAAATACTTTTTAGTGAGTTCTTTCTCTACGGATACCAATGTTAATTATTTATTATGGGGTTTTATGTTAGACCGGAAAAAAAACATTTTATGTTGGATTCTTCATTATTTAATCAGATTAAGTTTACAACATGGGAAACAGGGTAAAGAAATCAGAAAATGCATTTATTGTAGATTTTAAAATTTCTTTAATGATTACCGTATTTTTCATACCATAAGACGCACCTTTTTACTTAAAAGAATTGACTTAAAATTGGAGTGCGTCTTATTGTCCGTAGACAACGTCAAAATAAAATGAATATTTTATCATATATATTATATATATTTATTATATATATTATATATATTTGTTATATATAATTCATATATATTATTTATTATATTTATTAAATATGTTTTGGCTGCAGTAAAGAAATGGGACCGGTCCGCCAAAGAGGACGATAATATCTTACTGCGGCAACCTCCCTCCCTCATTTAGAGGCTTGTGGGAGGTTTGTCAGTCCTATCAGATCTCACAAAGACTAAATTAGATGCTCAAAATGCATCGTTGCACAATTGACACCTATAAATGAAGCACTGGTACACTCTGTTGTGTGTGTATATATATATATATATATATATATATATATATATATATATATATATATATATATATAAGCATTATAAACCTGACATTAATTTATATACCAAACCCCCAAAGCTATTATTAAACTAGAAAAATATGAATTAATAATATTAGAAAATTAAAATTATCATTTTTTTACTATATAATTATCAAGAAATACCAGCTTTTAAAAAAATATAACATATTTATTATATTGACCTTAAATTTAATTTTCAGCACACATCTATCACTCTAACTTCAATCTTTTTTTTTCTTCTGAAAGATATTGATTTAGAACAGAAAAATACTGAATGCATGAAATGTGTACAACACGTGAATAAAATTAGGCAGGATGGGTAGAATTATAACATTCCACCAATGATTGAAAGGGAATACTTCCCACGCCAAAATTGGCGTTCTGGAGAGAAATTTCCCCAAAATCTCGCTAAAACGGTTCGGATTTGCATTACAGCCATTTTTTAAATCTTTATCAAGTAAGAAAATAAAAATATATTTTTACACCTAACTAAATCCAAAATATACTTTTGCCATTAATTTAAGGGTCGTCTGATCGTACGGTGCATTTTATGGTCCGAAAAATATGGTAGTTAAATTTAATTTCTGGTTAATGTGTTATTAGTGGGAATGATGATGATTATTTTGTAGCTTAGAGTTAAATTAATAAAACCAAAACTAAATCTAGCATCAAAGAGAAGTTATTTATTGTACAGAATTAATTAACTCAAAACAATAAAGGAAATGCTGAATAAGCAAATGCTTTCATTATACTCGATAAAAGAAACGGCTCTTTACTGTGAAAAGGGCATTTATAAATCACGAGAGGCTCATTAGTAGGAATCTTTAACAAGATATGATGATGGAATGACATAGCAAAACTGATCTAGAAGCTGTTGACAAACATTTCAATTGTATAACTTGACCATGATACGATAAATAAAAATCATGATAAAATTTTGCACGCAAAGCTTTGCTATTTAAACATATTATAAATGTTAAAATTTAATGTTTTAAAACTCAAATAATTTATAAGTTTTTCCCTTAGTTCGTCTAAAATTTTATAGCAGATGAATAAATGAGGTTTTATCCTATATTAACGTAATTTTTTTAAACTAATGCGCAATATTAGTATTTAGTGTATAATATTCAGCTCTTTTTTTAAATAGTATTATTTAAAAATTTTAATAAAAATGATTATAAATGAAATATGTTTAATCCTGAAATTAAATTGTCCTAAACCTTTCATCAGTACAAAAGAGAAAAAAGTATTTAAATAGATCTCTTGGTGCAATAAACTTATCAAAAACTGTATAATTTAATGTTTTAAAACCCAAAAAATTTGTAAGTTATCCCCTTAGTCCGTCTAGAAGTTTATAGCAGATGAATAAATGATGTTCTATCCTATATTAATGTATTTTTTTCTACTAATACGCAATATTAGCATTTCGTGTATAATATCCAGCCCTTTTTTCAATAGTATTATTTAAATTTTTTTTAATAAAAATGATTTTAAATTAAATATGTTTAATCCGGAAATTAAATCGTACTAAACCTTTTCCTCAGTACAAAAGGGAAAAATTATTTAAATAGAGCTCTTGGTGCAGTAAACTTATCAAAATCTGTATAATTTAATGTTTTAAAACCCAAATAATTTGTAAGTTATCCCCGAAGTCCTTCTAGAATTTTATAGCAGATGAATGGATACGGTTTCATCCTATACGAACGTATTTTTTTTTAAACTAATACGCAATATTAGCTTTTATTGTATAATATTCAGCTCTTTTTATCAATAGTATTATTTAAATTTTTTAATAAAAATGTTTATAAATGAAATATGTTTAATCCTGAAGTTAAATTGTTGTTTTAAACCTGTCCTCAGTACAAAAGGGAAAAAAATATTTAAATCGAGCTGTTGAGGCAGTAAGCTTATCAAAAAGTGTATATGCTTTACATTTATGTTTAAATTACTTAAAAAAACTAAATTTTAGAGTGTTGAACTATTTCATTGCATTCCCCCATTTAAGCATATGTTTGTTTCACACCGCGAAATTGTTTACTGGATCGTTATAGGAGCCTCATATACTTAGTGTACCATGTAATAAATTAGGAAAAATCTAGTTCCATGTTTGTTTTGTTATATGCAATTGCGTCAGAGCTCAAATGAAAAAAAAACAGAAATTTGCTCATGCAAATATATCAAGGATTTCTGAAGGGGAATAATAAGGCATTTGTCTGTTGTCTACCATATACTTACAAGATTTATTCCTATGTTACTTCTTTAAGTAGTTCATTGTTTAGAAAATTCTCTAATAATTACATTTTACTGAGAAAAAAAATAAAAAATTTTATTTTAAACCGTATATATGTTATAGGATTCTATGAGTTCGTCTTTACTTCCTTTTAGCATTCATAAAAATATTATACTTAGCTAGGAGATCATTTATCATCACGTTAAGCACAATAATAAAAACAGGTTGACTTTCCATTAATATATTTATACATATATTTCTACAACTCTAATAAGGTTAGTATATCATCGCTGTCCCCATAGTCTACTAAAGTGCATTAGGGTCTTATTAATGTTTTATTTGACGCAATGGTAAAAGTTTCTTTATGTATGTTCTTAGCTATAAATTCATAGTTTTGTGACAATAATTGAATGTGATGGCGTCGTGAATGCAAATGAATGCGTCACGATTCTCTTATAACAAACTGAGTAAAAAACATCAATCAGCTTTCTTTAACTTAGAGTCTATTTAACAGTTATTTTGTCTGATTAAGTGATTATTATCTGTTAAGTCTTAACTGTTAGTGGACCCGACTGAACTTTAAATCGAATCGATTTTTGATTTTAAAAATTATTTTCCAAATTATAAAAGAGAGTTATAACAGGACTTAAGGCTGTACATAATTTGCCCTCGAAGATCTTCAATGTCATGGTTAAGGCTGTTGTGTGCTAAGCCTACTGGATTTGTTCACCACAATGTTAACCTATGAAGAAAATTTGTCTACTATTTACAGCTACGTAAAAGCCAATAATCCAAGAAAATGGTGTTTTCAGTTAGCCTTAACTTTTCTGTACCTTGCGTCAGGATTCATTTTATAAATTTCGTCCATCAAAGGAATGTAGGAGTGTTTAAAACACACTATAACAGATTTATTCCTCCGAATAATTTAAATTTGAAAATATTATTTGCATTAAAAAAAGGAAAAATGCCCCAAGGTGTAGAACTTCTTTCTCTATTACGGAGTACAATTTAAAAAAAATATTTAAATACAAGTCGGCAATCCTTGGACATATTTTCTCCATAGGCTAAAAATGAGTGAACGAATCCAATAGAGTTAATACCCGTAGCCTTAAGATAATTTTCCGAATCAGAGACTAGAAAATGACTGTTTTTTTAATTATTTTTACTGCACTTGGCTGCAGATGTTTTAAATGCAATGCACGTGTTTTCGTAAAATCTTTTTGCTTTAATTTGTCTTAAAAAAAACAACTTTAAATAAGCAATGATATGCATCAATAATTTAGTAGTCTGGAAAAAAACATGGAAGGGATATAAATTTTTAAATAACTAAGTGCTCTTTCCTTAATAAACAACTACCTTTACATGAAAAAAAAATTTAAAAATATCATTTGCTAATCTGTGATTAAAAAAGTATCGAGCAGGAAATTTCCCATAGGTGAACATGAGGACTGAACATCAGCGATGCTAACCAATGAATCACAATGAAGAAAATTTGAAAAGACAAAATAATTAAATATTCGCAAAGGATATACTAAAGTATGACAACATGTAAACCAAGGAAATCAATACTTTTCGACTCAGCGGAAGGGATGTAAATTTTTAAATAATTACGAGCTCTTTCCTTAATAAACGACTACCTTTACATGAAAAAAAAATTAAAAATATCATTTGCTAATCTGTGATTAAAACAGTATCGAGCAGGAAATTCCCCATAGGTGAACATGAGGACTGAACATCAGCGATGCTAACGAATGAATTCCAATGAAGAAAATTTCAAAAGACAAAATAATTAAATATTCGCAAAGGATATACTAAATTATGACAAAATGTAAACCAAGGAAATCATTCATTTACGACTCAATGGGATAAAATATACAATTATCCTACATATTTAACTTTTATTCTTTAGAAATTGTAATTTAGGAAGCCTTTTGTCCCCGAATATACCTCACCGAATATCGAATTTCAATTTCACGAAAATAATAATTTCACTAAAAACAAAATGGAAACTTTATTGAAAATCGATGCATGTAAATGTTTTTTTAAATTTTTTTTATTGATGCAGCTTTTGGAGGGTGTCATTAAACTGTTCGATTTTTAATTCACTGAGAAGTCGGTATTCTATTTTTAGTCAAATGCGTGCGTAATAAAAATGCCTTCTCAATGCATTTTTTATTGAAAATTCCATTAGAGTAAAAAAGATAACGTGATTTTTTTCTTCCCAGAATACATGCGGAAGAAGGGTGAAAGAACATTTAATACTTCCAAGTTTGTTTGAATTATTTTAAATCGTAAAACTTCCCCCGTTTTACGATTTCATGTTATCTTTGAAATAGTTCTGAATATTCGGTTTGAAACTGCTCGTCGGATTCCTTTTAATGCCAGCAATAGATTATGAACTTGACTGCTATATGTTCTATATTTTCTTCACCTAAAATATAATATTGTTTTTGCCTAATGTCTAAAATGTAAGGGAAAGCAATGTCGTTTTTGCAATCTCAAGAGAAACAAAAGACTAAATAAAAGATAAAGGGGGAGCTTAGGGGTCACAAAATTAATTTCTTTACACAATTTTGAGCTTTCACAGTCAAGTGTAAATTTTTAACGACGATATCAAGAGGGAATCTTATAAAATAATCTATATATATATATATAAAACAGTTCCGTAACTGACTGAGTGACTGACAGATAACGCACAGACTAAACTGCTGGACCTAAAGGGCTGAAATTTTGATTGGCAATTCTTCTTATAGTGTAGGGGTGAACTAAGAGAGAATTTTATAAAATTCTTTTAGATTTTTTTAAATTAAAATTTTAAGCTGTTTTTGAAACATTCATTGACGTTTGCATTTACAATGATAATCTGAGGGTTATAAAATTTATATCACGAGAAAGATCCTAAAAATTCCTTTACAATGAAATCTTTTTCCAATCTTTACCTCCATTTTCTGGTTGACGTTATTTCCTTCTGCGATTTTTCCTGTAAGAAAAATTATGTTGTATACGATAAAACTATTAAAATTATCTGCATTTAGAATCAGTTATCTAATCACGTTTTTCAAGAAAATCGAAAGAAGGGTTTAAAAATAACAAAGATATTGGATTTGTTGTTCCAATCCCCTTGGAGTATGAAAGACTACACCAAGTCCAAAGGACCTAGGTCCTCAAATCCTAGGTTCTTGGCGAATGGTAGTAAGCAGCTTCACTTTAACACTAGAACGACCGGAGCGGTCATTTTGAACGCAAACCTACTTTCAATGGCGATTATTCTTAAAATTTTTATGTCAGCTTACTGAAATTTCATGACTTTTCCAACATTTTTATTGTTATTAAACTCATAATAAAATTTTATTTTAATATTTTTTTAATCGTATAAATGAACATTCTACCTAGAACGACCAATGCGGTCAGAATGACCGCTATAGAAACACACCTATTGACTCAACAAAAAGAAAAGGTAGAAGTGTCGCAAGTACTACGATCAGAGTTAGCAAAGCGGGGGAAGGAAGAGTAAAAAAAAAAGCATGGGGGGGAGGAAACGAGAGAAAATACTACTTTTCGCATTTACTTCCTTGGTGGCGCTTCTATTTGCGCATGCGCGTAACTATGTCATTCAAGGTTGTTTTCCGAGCTCTTTCACCAGAAGACCGTTGTGAAATGTGTGAGTAAAATCGACTTTAAAGTAAGAATAATTGCAGGTGTTTGAAAAATATTTTTATAATGTCTCGTTTAAAGGGACTGGGTATGTATGAGTGTTTATCCCTTTTGCATCAACTGGATGACGACTGTAGCGATGGTAGTGAAAATAGTGATCCAGATTTTACGATTCCAGCTGAAAGAGAAATACTAGAAGAAAGTTCAGACTCATCTGATAGCGATAGTGCATTCAATGAAAATTCTGCTCAACCAAATGTTGGAGTATCAGCTAATCTTCAGGCTTCGGATGGAACTCAATGGCAGATAATGAATGAAAGTCCATCTATTTCTGGAAGATATGCCTCGTCAAACGTCTTGAAGGAAAAGACAGGACCTACTCCGCATGCTAAAAGAAATATTGGAGAGAATGAAGCTTCATCTTGGCGTTTGCTATTTTCCGAATCCATAGTAAAACATATTAAAAAATGCACGATCGAAGAAGCTCGCCGCCAATCAAAATCAGATTGGGACATTTCCTTGGAAGAAATTTATGCGTTTATTGCTTTAGTATATGCAAGAGGTGCAATGTGTTGTTCTTCGTTAGACTTAGCGACTTGTGGTCAAAACAGTGGGGTCCCCCGATATTCAGTGAAACTATGTCTCGAAACTGCTTCAAAGAAATTCTGCGATTCTTGCGTTTTGATGATAAATAAACTCGTTGAACGCTACTCAAAAACGACAAATTCACCCTTACAAGAGAGTTATGGTCACCGTTTGTAGAAAACTCTCAGATGTGTTTCATAGCAGGTGAAAACAGAACAGTCGATGAACAGTTGTTTCCGTGTAAAACACGTTGTAAATGCATACAGTATATGGCAAATAAGCCTGATAAATTTGGATTGAAATTCTGGATGGCTGTAGATGTCAACACCAAATATTTCTTGAATGGTTTCATGTATCTTGGGAAAGATGAAGAGAGGGACAGAAGTTTGCAACTTGGTGAATATGTTGTAATGAAACTAATGGATCCGTTTCTTTCTAAGGCAAGAAGTGTCACTACAGACAATTTTTTTACATCCCAAGCACTTGCAGACTTATTATTAGCCAAAAAAAATCTTCAATTGTCGGTACAATATGGCAAAATCGACGAAAACTCCCACCGATATGCAAGGATACCACTCCCGAACGCTTTACTTCAAAAAATTTAGTGAACGGGAAAAAAAACTCTAACAGTATACCGGCGAAAACCAAAAAAATGTTTGTGTCTTGAGCACTTTACACAGAAGCGTCAATATATTTGATAACCCCAAAAAGCTTCCAGAAACAGTACATTTTTACAATTCCAACAAGTGTGGTGTGGATGTACTCGATTAAATGAGCCGATTGTAGACAACACGATCAGTCTCAAGAATATGGCCTATGTATATTTTTTATAACGTTCTAGATATTGCAGCTATAAATTCCTGTATTTTATTTAGAGCATGTAATTTTTCGCAAATTTCTCGACGATCCTTCATTTTAAACCTTATCAAGGAACTGAGATTGTCATACTGTTCGTCAGAGAACATAACTGAATGCCTTCCTAGCTCTAGTGAAACTACGAGTAATAAACGTCGAAATTGCTCGTTCTGCCGAAATAAAACAAAAGAATGTTGTTCTTTTTGTATCAAACCCACTTGTGGAAAGTGTCAAGAACGATGCATCAAGAACATTTATTGCAAGTCATGTGTCAACAGTTATAATGGGAAAACAAATGTTCAATAAGAAAAAAGTTATGTTAGTTTATGAAATAAAATATTTAAAAATTTAAGTATTTTAACTTTTTGTTGTGCTTTTGATTTTTATTATGATTATTTGTGATTTTTATTATGATTTATTGATTAAAAATAAATATACATTAATTATTTCTTATAGCGGTCAAAATTACCGCTATGGTCGTTCTAGGTAAATCAAAATGTCGGTTGTTCTAGTGTTAAGTCGAGGTATCACTAGGGCTGAAATCTCACTTGACCTCGAAGAACATCGGTCACGTAATTTTGAACCGAGTCAAATGACGAGACCGGAACACTCGACCCCGCACCTCCAGAGGTAAATTTGAGAATTTGGAGAACATTGTAGCCACGACCTATTTTACGTGCTCAGCCATCAATAGTGAACACGCCGGTGGATTTGCAGCGAAGAACATCGAACCAGGGACGTTCAGATCAATATAGATTAGGGATTTAACCCGAGAAGACGTTATTAAGGTGAACTGAATGTTTATTTCCTCTAGGAGAGTGCATTGTATTAATATAAAACATAAAACAAGCTAATAAAGCAATATTCCCCCTCGATTTTTTTATTTTGTATTTCAGAAATCGTAAATACTTGTGACTATCACTTTCATTATATGTGTCGTCATCTTATGTAACTATCTTATGTAACAAAACTTTAAGGCTAAGTGTCAAAACCTGAATAGATCAAAGCAGCTTAGTGATTTCCTATACTCCAGATACGTAGGGATTAAAACAAATGCTATACCCCGAGTTGTGATCTATATAACACTATTGCCATTTCGTTTCATTTGTTCCTCCTCCTGAGACTTTGAAAATGTTAGATAGTGTCCACATAAAGTTATTTAGATGTACCCGAAATAATATCTGTATTATCCAGACTACCCGAACCAACCCAAATAAATCTATCATCAGCTATATATCAGGCGAACGACCTAAGGATCTGTTGTTATCATTTAAAATCTATTTATTAGCCTTCATAAATTAAGTGAAATATTTGCTAGTGCTTTTCATATTGCAAATCCAAAGGATAGTGGGTATAACACAGGGTTCCCACCTATATCCTTTACATCCTCCTTAACTTCTAATCTGTGACAGCTTATGCCATAAAGTTGGTGTCTAGGCATAGTAAAAGGGCTATGCGCTGCTCGATGATTCAACTTACAAAGCCATCTATCGGCAAATTTCGGAATTAGCATTTTTATCTCAAAAACGACGAGATACGGAAAAAAGTCAATTACAAAGTTGTTCAGCATTTTGGATTTAGTAAGAAAATACACCTGGCGCACATTAATACTAAAAACAGAATGTAAAAAATGAAGGTGATTTTTCTTACTAAATCGATAATGCTGAACAACTTTGTAATTGGTTTTTTTCCCGTATCTCGTGCCGTTTTTGAGATAAAAACGCTAATTCCAAAATTTGACGAAAGATGGCGTTGTAAGTTGTCTCATCGAGCAGCGCATAGCCTTTTTACTATTCCTAGACACCAACTTTATGGCCTAAGCTGGCACCGTTTAGAAGTTAAGGTGGTGTAACGGATATAGGTGTAAATCCTGTATAGATATTATTTCGGATATTTTCAAATTTATTTTTATCTACACCAGCAAATATTAGTATTCTATTCTTCCACACTCCCACGAGAATCAGAAACAAACTTGGAATCTGATAAATTTCCAAAAAGTACTTTCTTCTTTTACACGGTATTTTACACGGTCTGAGAGCTATGTCCCATAAATTCACTATCCGGCAGCTGTCAATTGCCTAGTGTGTCCTCTTTGTTCATGTATTATCTAGCCACTCAAATACAAGTATCTAACACGAGTACAGTTTTTCCAATCAACACACAAGACTTTCCATTAGAACTGCTTAATTATTCTGCAATGTGTCGCTATGATAATTGAAGATTATTAAAACTCTACTTTAAGTATTTCGAGTTGTTATCCGAGGCGGTATTAGATGAATTTCTGAACATTGCATTTATTAACGCTTTCAAAAGCATCTGTTCAAACAATGATTCCGGTGATAATTAATGAATCCGATCTCGCCGAACTTTCTTCACTTCGGGGTCAAATAAACGCTTTCGGTGAAAGAGCTAGGTGTCTTTATCCAATTAAAGGTTTTAAAGAGACAAATGCATGAATATTGCAAATGCTTCGTGAAACGTAAGGATTAAATTTTTCGAAAATTGAGCTCATTAGTTTCTAGGCACTTAAATCTTTTTTGTTATCGATGTAAGATGGCTGTTTCAATGATCATTAGGAAATCTTTATAGTTTTGATCATTTTATTATTATCAATTAAATTGCCGAACATGACTTATCCCAAATTACATGACTTTGTATTTTGCAGAAGTTAACGGCTTTGATAATGTCATATGATATTAACGCGCATCCGGAAAAAGAAAAAAAATACTATTGTGTAAGTGTTCCTTGAATACCCTATTTACACTGTGTAGCGGATCAATTTACAAAGGGGATGAAATAAATCAGGTCACTCTTACTAATATTATTAATAATTTACGATAACATATAATAAGCTCCTTGTGGGCTAAAGGTAGCTTAGTGGTAGCGTGCTGGCTTTCCATGCTGAGGTTGCTCGGGTCGAATCCAGACACGCGGTTTTAAATACATCCGTGTCTAGGCCGAATATGGGCCTGTTAAATCCGTAGACTGGAAAGACCCTCTATGAGGTCAGAGAGGGTGCCCCCCCCCCCACGATGTCACCCCTGGGGCTGATCCGTTAAAATTGAGTTGGCACCTGGCTAAATGGGACTCCCATCCTTGTGGTGCGTTATAAAACCGGAGTCGCACACCCCTGCCCGATAGCCTATATGGATCGAGTCTGGAATAGATTCCAGCCAGGGACCGGCCAGGGGGCATTAGAAACAACAACAACAACAACAAGCTCTCAGTAAAATTTGAATATAGTGGTTTTCAACTTGTTTTAATCAAGGAATCCTAGTAACGTTTGCAAACCTTTCGATTATACACCAATGAATAATAATGAATTGAAAATACAAAAATAATGATAATGAAAATTAAATTTTATGCTTTCAAACTGGAAATTAATGGGAAGGATTATATTATTTCATCTCGATATTTTTCAAAGTATTGCTAAATTGTTGATCCTTGAATCAGGATGGTTTATTAATAAAGTCATTTTGTAGATTGTTGCCGTTTCAGAATTTTTCATCAAAATTATGCATTACCATATGTATTGAGAATATCATATTTTTTTATATTACTGCTTCTGCAGTAAAAAAAAAAATATTTGTAATAACTGTGCAAAATGTAAGTTAAAAACTTTCACATAATTTAAGAAATAATCGGAACTAGCTTTAGATTTATTTTATTGTTAAAATTCTGTGTGTTAGAAAATACATTCTGTTGCTTCCAAATCACGTGTTTCAAGAATATGAGAAATTTGTGAAGTAAATTCCTTTATAGAGCCATGATTTATGTTATCTCTATTTTATCGATTCTTGAAATATAACATAGCATACAAAGTTTAACACACTCTGTCTACATACTGAGAAATGGAGACATTCAACTTGTGTTCAGTTTTTCCCTAGAATTCTGGCAGTAAAATTAACTAAAGAGCTCTAAGTAATATGTTATAAAATATGCATGAACTATTTGCTTTAATTAAGCCTTAAATATTGTTAATATTCCAATATTTGAGGAGCAGTATAGACGTTCTTCGTGAATAAGTCAAATTGCGTATATGGCGGATATATCCTTATAATTGAATAGTTTTTTCCAGACAGTGCTTATGTTCAACCCATAAGATATTTACGATCATAGTTGCAAAAGTTACGACACTGGACAACGGCTGTTGAAAATAATAATATAGATTCCTTTGAAAATTTTAAAAGACTTTTTAAAGAAATATAAGCGAGAAATCGACAAAGAAGTTAAAAAATACGTTTTTCATCTAAAATCAATAGAAGGGACATCAGATGAATACATTTCTGCCTGAAAAAAGGAAAATAACTATTGGGTTTTCTGTCTTTTGAATGAAAAAAAAATCGAAAAAATCATTCTACTCCAAAAATATGAATCTTGTAAATCTGTCAAGAATCTATAAATTAAATAAATAAATAAATAAACATACATATATATATATATATATATATAATTTAACGTTTTTAAAATTTACAAAACAACCTTTGAGGGCAACTTTAAAGAAGAATATCCAATATTATTAAATAAATACTTTGTTATCTGTAGTTGTTTAGTAATACATACGTTTTATGAAAAAAACACTAAAACATCAACATTCAACAAAAGAAATCTTTTCCTATTCAAGAATCAACAATTAAGCCAACTTTGAAAAAATGTTAAAATAAAATAGCTTAATACTTCCCCTTAATTACCAGTTTGAATGCATAATATTTGAGTTTCATTATAATAATTTTTGTATGTTCAATTAATTAATTGCCATTAATGTATAATCTATTAATCTTAAGGGGCTTGCAAAATTTACTAAGATCACGTTGTTAAAACAAGTTGAAAACCACTGTATTAAAATTTTACTGAGATCTGATTATAATGTTATCGTAAATTGTTAATTATATTAGTAAGTGCATTAAGAGTGTCGTGATTTATTTCATCTCCTTTGAAAATTGATCCGTTAAGGTTATCTTAGTCTAAGATATTCTGGCTACAGATACAATGTTAGTGATACCTAATGGATCACTTAATATGCAGTATTAAACCACATATTACATTAACATTATTAATAGTGTTATGATTTATTTTATCCGCAACGTAATTTGATCCCTGAAAATTTGCCCGGTCACTTAGTCTAAGTTATTCTGGCTATAGACTATAATGTCGGTGTCAGCCAAAGATTACTTTGTCTGCAATATTGAAGCCATAGAATATAAGTAAAATCATTAACATGATTGATGATTTATCTTATACCGGAATCAGCTGAAGATCTCTTCCCCCGCAATATCGAAGCCATATAGTGTAAGGAAAATTCCTGATTGTCATTATATTTTCATTTCCTCAGTAAAATCTGATCTTTGAAAGTTTCCTTAGTTTGCAACTTATTCTGTCTTCTTACTACTACATCAGACTAATATATCCGGTAATTAGAAACATACTGAATATCATTTCATCTGCATTGCTGGAACTATGTAATAATGAGTAATGTTATAATATAGTAATCTGTTTACGAGCTAGACATAATTGACGCATAGTGTAGTTTCCGTATTCCTGCAGTATTGACTGTCACAGCATGCTGCAACTCGTCGTTTGAATCACTCAGGCAACAAATGAGATGGCCTATGTGAATACAAAGTGAACAGGGACTAGAGTGGTGGCTATTCATTTGAAATTATTATTAAACTACTTCCGTTAAACATAATTTTACTAATTATGGTTCGTTCCAGTGCTATAAATTTAGAAATTATGGCCGTGTAACTAGTTAATCCAATCATCATAAAACAGCGTAAGAATGGATGAGAGATGAATCATAATATATCGGTATTCATATGCAAAAGTTGAGTAGACGATGCATTTGAGTTCTAAATTATTTCTTTAGATCATCAGACTATGTACCTAATTACTCATCAACTGTGTAATTTTTTATGATAAGTAATTGATGAATGCAGTAAAATTGTCAGTCATAGAATTTAAAATTAGAACAGTATAACGTTATGGGTTAAATACATTGAGATTAGTTTTTAGAAAAAAAATTACACGATAAGTTACAAAAAATAACCCGTCCACAGCTAAATGCTTATACGGGTAGGTTAGCTACTGAAAACCCGATCACCACGGGAATCAGAGCAACGAAAGTAACAAAAAAAAAAAAAAACGAACCGCCAACGTCGCCAAAGTAATCCAATTTAACGAAAAAAAAATATTAGGCCTGAATTTTTGGGGGGCAATAACCTGGTTGCAAAAGCATTCCTGTATTCAAATAAAGTTTTTTTTCTCTCTCTCTCTTTTTCTTATCTTTTTCTTTCTTTTTTTCTTGTATAGTACACTGTACAATACATAACAACACCAAATAAACAATATAATAACATAAGTAATACAATGAAACATACATAACACAGCTTGCATATCTTACAATATATTAGAATGCAAATCAAATAGATGAGAAAAGGAAAGTTGCTGGTGGATAATTGCATTTCTAAATACACAAGATGCGATTACAAGATAAAAAGAACTTTTTATACACCGTGTTTATAAATTTTCTGTTGAATCATACAAACTTGACAATTCTATGTATTAATAAATTTTTTAAAAAAATTTTTTTTGATGAATTATCCCATCAACTTGAAAGAAAATTAAGTTAATTGGAAGTTAATTTGCGTTAAAATCTTCGTTCCCGTCTCGGCCGATAAATGGCTGCACCAGTGTGGCGACGAATTATGTGTTATATGGGGTAATTTAAAATCTTTAATCATTACTATTTAAAGTTTGGAATAACTCTTAACAATCAATTACTTCGTTTACATTTAAATTACCTTTAAATCTTATCATTAGCCATAGTGGTTAGTACATTTTACAGACGTGCGTTGTGTGTAGCAATAACCCAAAATTATATATAATGTAAATTTACCCTAGGTTCGTCTCACTGTTGCATCACTGTGGTGATTAATGAGCCAAAAAGAAATGAAATTAAATCAACTAAAATTACTTATCTAACATTGGAGCACACCTAAAATAAAATTACTTCACTTAAAAGAAAAAGCTTAAAGAATTCAACTCTGCTGAAATAAAAAAACCTAAAACTAAAAATTAGAAAATTAACTCCAAGGCAAGGACCGACATGACAAATTATACATTAACATAACAAATTTATTCATTTCGATCTCCTTCACATTATTACACTATACCTTAACAAAATCGTTAACCACCTGAGAATTCCAACATTTCCTTCCAATAAACTCATATTAATCACAAAAACGTCTGAATATTTCCATTTTAAATTTCTATTAATATAACCTTTACTATCATGGTGGCTGGTGAAAAAAAACTTTTAAATGAAAAGTGCTAAAAAAAAGAAACCAAAGAAAAACTAAGGAAAAATTCAATAAATAAAACGGGAAATTAAAAACATATTACCAAATTAAAATGCTGCAGCACTCTAAAAAAAAACTACTATAATTTTATGAAATCATGAGGGGAGCCCCAGGCCAGTGCCATTTCTAAAGCGTGCATGCCGCCAAATCATCAAACCATCGCTCTCCATCATGGGTCTCGGGTCATCTCCCAGCTTCTTGCTCGCCTCCCTAGCGTCTGTCGTTTTTTCGCACCCTCCGCCCCCGAGTTCGACGCTACGTCTCTTCCTTTGGATTCCGCGAGGAAGTAAGAAGTTCCAACGCACGCCGTCGATTTCGGACGAGGAAAACGTTGAAGTTCCGAATTAGCCGAAGGATACTTTTCTCCGACTCATCGTTGATTTTTCATCTTATTATTTTATACCATCATTGTTGTTTCCTTATTTCCTCCTTGAAAACGCCGCCATCCACAAGACGCTGCACCCTTCCGCACATTCTGGTATTTTCATCCTTTTTCCACTCTGGCTGGAGGGGGGGGGGCTTGGTTGTGCATCACGAAGAAATGGCGAAGACCGGGCATATCAAATTGCCAAGGATGGCGGCCAGCAGAGGTATCGATAAGAACTTGCTACCAAGCACCAGTCTACAAAACAAAATTAACTGAAAATAACTGAAAATGAATTTAATTCTGCTTGAAGATGGCTAAAAGTATTAAAAAATGCATTGTCATCGTGTTCTAAGCTATTCTAAAAGTTTCAAATGTCTAGCTAGTCGGGAAGTTAGTTAAAATCGATTGCAAGATTTGTAAGGGACAAACACACAAACAAACAAGAAAGCAAATTAATAAAAACATGGTAAAAAAGCATTTGTCTCTAGAAAATAAAGGAAATGAAGTCAAGAAAATAGAGTGTTTTCAAGAAAAATCTAATGTAGAAACAAATATTTCTCACGTCATTTCTTTTTTGTTTCGTTAAAGTGTTTTTAATAAGTCACGACTATCTTTAAACTTGTTATCTACTCATCTAAGGAAGAAAAAAGACACTTCATCAAATGAAGAGTTTTAACCGTTTCCGCTGAGTATGTCCAACATTTCATAATGATGAATATACTTCACATGGTCAGTTTCAAAATTGTCCTTATCTCCCATTAGTGATTTTTCGTAAATTGAATAAAACTTTTACAGATAACCAGAAATGTTGGCAAATTTCTCAAGGAAATAGAGAGTTTTGCTACATAATTCAGCTAAAACTACGTGGAGTGCCACCTAAATCATAATCATCTGCTAAATAATTTTGTTTAATCTTTAGATAAGAAGAATTTTGAAACTCACCGCCTCAGTTAGCTTGTCATAACAAAAACTTTTTCTTATTTGCTGAGTAAACAAAACATTAATATTTATTGTTCATGCATTACTTTAATTGAAAAATTGCTCAACTTTTAAGTTTTACAGTATTTTTTTTAATGCTGAACAACTTTTTAAAAAAGTTACTTGGTCAATACAAGCTATCTATTTTATTTTATTTTCATGGGATGAAAAACGACGCAATCAACCTCTGCGTGTTCGTTTTTTTAAATAGCATCTCTTATAAGCAAAAATAATCATATCTGACATAAGTGGCTCACTAATGGGCTGATATGGATGTCCTTTTCTTTAGAATCGGCATTTGCGGTTGACCACATGGATATTCAAGCCAAAAGAAAGAACACACTGAGCTCGCGACATGGATGTTCATGTCAGTACATGTTGCATAGTCTTATGCCGTGATTAACGCTCTACCAGCACAATCGACATTCGGAGCGGACGAGTTATAAAAAATATAAATTTTTATACAATTTAAGTCTATAAAGTTGTTTTTTATATAAAAACTTAAAGTACAGTGTTTAGACGTTTGCAATGAACAACCTGGATCTTATTAGAATTCTTAGTCCTTGAAATATTACTCTTTGACGATTTAATTTGACAGTTATTGGGGAATCATAAAATGAATGCATGTCAGTAATTCGTTCCCTTCCATACATATCCTAAAATTTGTACATCTATATTAATTTTTCCGGTAACGCTCAGATCGATGGTTTAATTAATTTTATAGTTAATTGAAATAAACTTGAGAAAATATGCAGTCATTTGTATATGAACCTAAACATGATTTAATAAATGTGCCACCCATTCTCTGCGTTATATGTGAATAACATGCTAGAAATCAATGACACTTTATGTGTCAAATCGCTACAGGTGTACATAACGAGCTCACTTTAATACACACTAGTGTCGGAATCAATTGTTACAGATATTATTAAAATACTAGTTTGTTTTCAAATATTCAAACATAGCATGGCTGCAATTTACACACACACACACACACACGCACATATATATATATATATATATACTGCTGGCCACCCAAATTGCAACACCAAGAAAGACAAGAGATATCACAACAAAATTTATTTTGTAGATAACATGTTGACCAAGTATCAGATGATAAAATTTATAGACTTCTGTGAAGTGTGGTTCCTGCCAAAATCAGTAGCCACAGTAGCCGCCATTGTTGGAGATCACCGATGCCACACGCCTCGGCATTGATTCAAAGAGACTTTGGATGAGTTCTTGGGGTACAGCAGACCAAGCAGATTCCACACGTTGCCAAAGTTGATCTGCTGTGGCAGCTGGGGATGGAATCTGGGTCAATCGTAGAGCAACCATGGACCACATGTTTTCTACCGGCGAAAGATCCGGAGAGCGAGGCGGCCAGGTAAGCAATTCAATCTGGCGATTGACGAAGAACCGTTGGACAATGCGTGCCACGTGTGGTCTCGCCTTATCCTGTTGAAATATGGCTGTGGGCAAGCCCTGAAGGTAAGGAAGGACAACTGGCTCCAACACCTCGGAGATGTAGCGCTGGCTGCTTAAAGTACCGGCAATGCGTACTAGAGGTGTGCGAGAGTGATATCCAATACCGCCCCATACCATAATACCCGGTGCAGGACCAGTGTGGCGGTGCATAACGCAGCTGTTCAGCATCCTCTCTTTACGGTGTCTCCAGACTCGAATGCGAACATCGTGGTGTTGCAGACAGAAGCGTGACTCGTCAGTAAAGACAATTTCATTCCATTCTGCCGTCCACATCCTTCTGTCATCGCACCATTGGCGGCGGAGACGGCTGTGGTTTTGCGTCAAGGGTAGACAAAGCAATGGACGTCTTGCGGACAGACCACTCTGCTGTAAACGGAGTCGAATGGCACGCGCAGACACTGGATGATGCGTTACAGACTGCATGTGCTGTGCTATGGTTCGTGATGTAACTGAGCGATCCGTCACTGCCATGCGCACAATTTGCCTGTCATCACTTGAAGTGGTGCGCTGAGGTGGATGCGATCGAACACGCCGGTCCGTCGTACTCTCCTGCATCCAACGATCACATATCCGCATTACAGTTGTTTGGTTTCGTCCAACACGACTACCGATTTCCCTGAAAGATAATCCACAATCTCGGTAGGCCCCTATCCTTCCTCCGTCGAACTCGGATACTTGATCAAAAGATGATCGCTGTTTTCGACGAGGCATAATTGATCGTTTTTTTTGAAAAAACCACAAGAAAAACACAATTGCCGAACTTGAAATCGTCGAAATCTCCAAGCCTTCAATAGCGCTTTGATGTGGCGCCACAGGCGTGCGTGATGTGCGTCTGCGCTGAAATTCTAATCATTTGCATATCTCACCTCCGCTAATGCATGTTGTAAATTTCATGTTATTTGCATGTTTCCTTCAGGGTGTTGCATTTACAGTGGCCAGCAGTGTATATATATATA
The DNA here is from genome assembly GCA_907164885.2 of Dolomedes plantarius. NCBI lineage: Eukaryota > Metazoa > Arthropoda > Arachnida > Araneae > Dolomedidae > Dolomedes > Dolomedes plantarius. Next base: position 108,273,335 of record OU015493.1, read on the forward strand.
TATACATATATATATATATATATATATTTACATATATATAATATTAAAAAACTAGTAATTTCTTGATTCAACACTCTTAACATTTAACAAATATTAATTCCTCACTTTACTATTCAAAATTACATACCCCTTTTTAATCTTATTAAGTACTTAATTTTCCCTTGGGCATTCGTGTTAAATTCCATTGTTACAGTCTTTGGCAATATCATCAAAGATGGCTGACATTTTAACGAAATTAGACGCGACGCGGCATCCATAAAAATGAGATCAGATCAGAGCATCAACAAATAACTTTTACCCAATCAAAAAGTAAGTCACACCTCTGTGTCACGTGATGGGATGACTTTATAAAACTATCCGATGTCTAAATTTAGGCGCACTCTGTAATATTTTGTCTGCTACGAAACACCCGGCAGAAGCGCCAGCGATTTAAAAAACATGAAGTTCCCGTAGGCTGGTGTCGTCTTCCTTTCGGCCATGAGGTCTTTTTATTTCCAAGTCTAACTAAAGTTTTTTCACCGTAGCATGGAAGATTAGACGTCTTCTGAGCAACAATCTGCGGTCTTTCTCCCATGTTACATATATATATATATATATATATATATATATATATATATATATATATATATATATATATATATATAGAGAGAGAGAGAGAGAGAGAGAGATGTGTGTGTGTGTGTTTGTTTGTATGTGATAATATTATTAATAACCTTTAATCGCCCTTTCTGAACTTTCTTTCTCATCTGGTAACCTTACGACTCCTTGGTGAGATGCTTCGCCTTTCCATACTAACTTTCTCACCAAATTCTGGCAACCTCTCTTTAACCTAATTACATTTTTTCTCGCGCTACGAGCGAGATGCGGGCTGGCTGGATCCGAGTAACGTGTCATGTCGCTGTTCTCGTAAAATAAATCCTTTCCTTCCTGTATCCAACTTTTATTATTTCGGCCATGATGTATGCTTTTCTTCAAGAGATGACCAATCGGGTCATTTCATATATATATATATATATATATATATATATATATATATATATATATATATATATATATATATATATATATATATACAGTGGGTTGCCAAATTATTAGGGACACTACGCAATTTTTGAAATTTCGACATTTAAATGTATTTTATTACCAAAAATAATTATTCCCATGAATTTTATCATTTGTTATGTATTGCTGGCAACATTATAAATACTATATAGAAAGTGGCAACACCTGCGTGCAATACTCTAGAGCAGGTGAAAGCGTGTGTTCGACTGTGGGTAATTCGTGCCGGTTCAACAGAAAAAACAGAAATGTAAGTTGTGTTTACTATTATATTATTTTTGTAAGTTTTGTTAATATTGTATTATTTTTACAAGTTTTGTTTAATACAGTATTATTTTTGTTATTTTTGCAGTCAATATTTTTGTTTTATTTTGCTTTAATCCTTAAAATTGTCACTGTTGGATTTTTCAGCATGGGAAAATCTTCAGACATTTCCCCGAGTAAATGTACTGAAATAGAGACGCTTCTGTTAAACACAACACATTCCCAAAGACAGATAGCATCGATTGCCGGTGTTTTTAAATCAGTGGTTAATCGGATTAAGAAAAAAATCGACAATAATGTGGAATTGGAAGCGGACCGTATAGGGAAAAGTGGGAGAAAACGCATTACCACCTGTCGTAGTGTCCGTAAGATAAGGGATGTCTATCTCGAAAATCGGAAACAGAGTGTGTCTCGTCTCACCACTCTGATCAATGACGAAGGGATCAAAGTCTCCAAAAGGACAGTCCAGAGAAGATTGGCTGAATGGAACCTGATGGGTCATCGCCCAACCAAAAAACCACGCCCGACCGAAGCAATGAAGAAAAAGCGACTTTTATGGGCTCGAGGACACAAGAATATGACACTTGAGGACTGGAGTCGAGTAAATATGATTTCTTATTGTGAAATATTCCTACGCAAAGAGTTTTGGAGGCTTATTTTAGTATTTTACAATTCTTCTTCTCAGACGAATCAACTTTCCAAATTTTGGCTGATAAAAGCGCATTTGTGCGACGTCGCTCCAGAGAGAAATTTCATCCTGAGTGCCTCGTGGAGAATGAAAAACACCCATTAAGCATTATGGTGTGGTCTGTGATATCAGCGAAAGGAATGGGGAGCCTATACGTCGTCCAGGGGACAATGAGGCAAGACCAGTACAAGCAAGTCCTGGAAAATCGCCTGTTGCCTCAAGTCGATGAATGGTTCCCTTATGATAAGGACTACGTATTTATGCATGACTCAGCCCCCTGCCATTAAGCCAGAAGTGTAATAGCCTTCCTGGCTCAAAATAATGTCAGAGTTTTGGCCTGGCCGGGCAATTCACCCCATTTGAACCCGATCGAAAACATGCTGGAGCTGACAAAAAGGAAAATAGCGACGGAACGGATCACTAACAAGCGACAACTCATCGAAAAGCTGATACACGTATGGAATCCTTGTCCAGAACTGAAAGAAAATGCAAAAACATCCATTGAGAGCATGCCTCGACATCTCGAAGCCGTAATTTCAGCAAAGGGTGGCATTACAAAATATTAAGTGTTTTACCAATTTTTTTCCAAATGACTGTTTAAGATAAAATAAATACATATTAATAACAAACATGCTCTTTTCGTGTTCTAAATTAAACACTCTACGCAACTAAAATAAATTACATTATCTCTAATCCTCCATTTTTAATCATTTTTGCAAATAACAATGGAATTGTCTAATTTTCAAGGTGTCCCTAATAATTTGGCAACCCACTGTATATATATATATATATATATATATATATATATACCCCTTACATTAATATTTATTTTAATACAGACAAAAGTCTATATCAAAATGATTAATAATTAAAACGACTTATAATTATAATCCAAACTTCATATTTGTTAGTGTGTTTGTCCCTTGAAAATACAAACTTCATTTTCTTATTTACAACATCATCACATATATTTTTTACTATACGGAAGGTACCTGTCCCAGGACATTTGCCTATATATACTCTGGCATATTTGTTAGCTATTTTCCTATGGGAGCAACATATAAGGGAAACAACATCGGTTTGTATGAGGGGACAACACAGGAACGTACGTCCGGTGAAGGCGGTTCATCATCAGTTATAAAATAGCTTACTTTTTTTACATTTAATAGTGCTGAATGATAATAAATTACGATGACTTCTTCTGTAATCTGTCATCGAGCCATTATCATCTCATGACTCATATGTAGGGACTAGCTGAAAACCCGCGCTTCGCTACGGAGTACATTGAAATTAAATACAACGGTCAATATATGCAATTAATTCCAAAAAAAATATAAATATATATATATATATATATATATATATATATATATATATTTATAATAAATAAGACGATCAATGTATACAAATGATGTAAAAAAACACATATTTATAAAAAAATCGTAAGGGATATTTTTATAGACAAAATAAAGTTCCAATCGTCTGCCGCATTAGCAAGAAAAAAATATTTTTTTGTCTTTTTTTTTTTGGCACGTGACGATAAATTTATTTAAAGTACCAGAAAAAGAAATCACGTGATCAGCATTTAATAAATTAAATTCTAAAAATTAATCTTTAAAAATTCACTAAAAATCAAGAAATGGAGTTAAAAATTCGAAAAAAATTTCATTTTGAAGGAATTTTTATGATCTTTCTCGTGATATAAATTTTATAACCCTCAATGTATTATTTTAAATGCAAACGTAAAAAAAGTTTAAAAAACAGCTTAAAAATTTAATTTAAAAAAATCTAAGAAGAATTTTTGAAAAATCTTTCTTAGTGCACCCCTACACTATTAGAAGAATCGCCATGCAAAATTTCAGCCCTGTAGGTCCAGCGGTTTGGTCTGTGCGTTGTATGTCAGTCAGTCAGTGAATGAATGAATGAATGAGTCAGTTACGGAACTGTTTTATATATATAGATAAGTGATTTTCGTATTTACGAAATAGATGGGAATAAATGAGAAATTTGCTGATATGAGAGAATAAATCCAAAAATAAAATTTTTACTACTTTTCGGTGAAAACTCGTTTATAGTAGAATTTTTAAGCAAAATTAGGTAATAATAGTAATAATCTATATATATAAAACAGTTCCGTAACTGACTCATTCATTCATTCATTCATTCATTCATTCACTGACTGACTGACATACAACGCACAGACCAAACCGCTGGACCTACAGGGCTGAAATTTTGCATGGCGATTCTTCTAATAGTGTAGGGGTGCACTAAGAAAGATTTTTCAAAAATTCTTCTTAGATTTTTTTAAATTAAATTTTTAAGCTGTTTTTTAAACTTTTTTTACGTTTGCATTTAAAATAATACATTGAGGGTTATAAAATTTATATCACGAGAAAGATCATAAAATTTCCTTTAAAATGAAATCTTTTTCGAATCTGTACCTTCATTTCCTGATTTTTAGTGAATTTTTAAAGATTAATTTTTAGAATTTAATTTATTAAATGCTGATCACGTGATTTCTTTTTCTGGTACTTTAAATAAATTTATCGTCACGTGCATAACAACTAAATAAACAAAAAATATTTTTTTTTCCTTGCTAATGCGGCAGACGATTGGACATTATCCAAAAAAATATTAAAATACAGTAAAAGAAATGTTCTAAAAACTGTACTATATTAACTGTACTATATTCTTTAGTATTCTTTATATTAGATTTAATTTTAATATTTTCTTCTACATTATTTTGTCTATAAAATTATCCTTTACGATTTTCTTATAAATATATATATATATATATATATTGTGCATCAATTGTATACATTGATCGTCGTATTTATCATATAATATATATTTATATTTGGCATGAATTGCATACATTGACCGTTGTATTTAATTTGAATGTACTCCTTAGCGAAGTACGGGTTTTCAGCTAGTATAACATAATTGCTTATCTAAACTCATCCACAGTCTTTAACGGAGAGATATCTTGAAATTTGCTTATTACCTATTGATAAAGACTTAAGGAAGAGAATGTGGAGACTAATTCAACGTTAGTTTTTAACTAAGACTTTTGATATTTACCTAACCAAGTAAGAAAATTGTGATTTTTATTAATAAATGCGAATTGTTTTAATTTCTTTTGCGAATAAATGCGAAATTTTATATATTGTAATTTTTTTGCGAATAAATGCAAAATTTTATATATTGTAATTTTTTTTGCGAAATTTCGTTATTTTTTTACGCAAAATTTACGTACCCCTACTCATATTTCACTTGAAAATCGTCTTTAAGTTCATCAAACTGCAATGTTAATCCCTCAACTAGTAAACGGGACTTTGTTATAATCTCAGCGTCGAGGAAATGATAAGACAACTGTTAATAATTTTGTAGCGTAATTCTAATAGTTTGTTGGCCGCAATCGAAGATGAAAGAACCGGAGCATTGTCATGGATTGTCATCAAGAACAGTTTATTAATTTGCTAAATGGGGCCTTTTCTGTTAATATTCGTATTTAAACGATCCGGTAATGATGCGTAGTATGTCATTTGCAATGTGAAATGCTTTTTAAGATGACTGGGTCATATTGGCTGTTTTTTTTTTTGTCTTATTCAGATGTCTTACCTATCCGCGTATTCCTAAATCTAGACTTATATCAAAACTGGCTCGTGATAAATAAATTGATATTAAATAACGAGCTTTATAAACCTGCGGTTTTGTTGATCAAAGCGAATTTAATTACAATGAAAGGATTTGAATTGCAGAAAAATATGAATGAGAGATGTCAGGAATCTTCCCTTTGTCAGATGTCAGGAAAATGTCAGAAATATGTCAGGAATCTCCCTTCCCTTTTCTTCCCCGACGACCATCGGAGGAGAGATGCCTACTTGTGGTGTGGTCGAAGGGGTAGGGGGATGAACCATCCCCACTGGTAGCTGAGGGGTGTGAAAACTGAGAGAGACGGTCTTCTGATTCCAACAGACAAACACGCATTTTTTTAGACTCGATTTTCCGGGAGAGTCTTTTTCATATTGATAGATGTATATATTTGTATAAACAATGTACACTAATTTGTTTTGTGTCCTGGTAAAAGTATATGCCCAATAAATGATTTTGGGACCAAAACCCGGTAGCTTGGTTCCGCAATCACTTTCTCCATTCCAAACATCGGGAAGGGACGAATCGAAGCTACCAGGACTTGTCAAAGAGAGAGTCTCGACAAAAGAAAAATATGAATGAATGGAAAACCCAATTTTCTGACTATGACCGGATAGAGTAAATTATTTGAGAAATAGTAGTTGAAGCATCTTTGGTATAATCACTTTTAAAGGTAATATATATATATATATATATATAAAACAGTTCCGTAACTGCCTGACTCACTGGCTGACTTACAACGCACAGACCAAACCGCTGGACCTAAAGGGCTAAAATTTTGCATGCGATTCTTCTTATAGTGTAGGTGTGCACTAAGAGAGATTTTTGAAAAATTCCTCTTAGATTTTTAAAATTTAATTTTTAAGCTGTTTTAGTAACTTTTTTAAAGTTTCCATTTAAAATAATAATTTGAGGATTAGAAAATTTATATCACAAGAAAGATCATAAAAATTCCTTCAAAATGAAATCTTTGTCGAATCTTTACCTCTATTTTCTGATATTTTTGGTGAATTTTTAAAGATTAATTTTTAGAATTTAATTTATTAAATGCTGATCACGTGATTTCTTTTTCTGGTACTTTAAATCAATTTATCATCACTTGCATAACAACTAAATAGGCAAAAAATTTTTTTTTCTTGCTAATGCGGCAGACGATTGGACATTATCCAAAAAAATATCAAAATACAGTAAAAGAAATGTTCCTCAAATTGTACAATATTAACTGTACTATATTCTTTAGTATATCTTATTAGATTTAATTTGAATATTTTCTTCTACATTATTTTGTCTATAAAAATATCCCTTACGATATTTTATAAATATATTTTTTTGTTTTTTTTTATAAAATTATATTTTATAAAAATATTAATTATATATATATATATATATATATATATATATATATATATATATATATATATATATATATATATATATATATATATATATATATACATATATATATATATATATTACATTAATTGCATACATTGACCGTTGTATTTAATTTGAATGTAACTTGTCATATGAAGACGTCTTCAAGAAAATATTGCTTTTACAGATTCCGTGTTTCTTGCAATCTTTATGTCTGTCTTTTAAGTGGCTTGTATATTAAAATTTTATCGGCTTTATACATTACCAGTAAAACAGATACAGGTTTAGGTAATATATCTCATTACGTATCTTTCATTAAACAGAATTTAATATATGAAAACTGATATGAAAGAATACTAAAATATTTTTTATTTGTATGCTGATGTATAAATACAACGCTTTTCTCATAACATAATCACTAAGATCGATTAAACAAAACATTCATTTCTTCAGAAAAATGGGTAGAAATTGTAATTACCCTTAATAGTTATGCTAATGATGTTAATAGTTAAAAGGGAATTAAAGTTTGAATATACACCCTCTAATACACATTTTCTTCGAAATTTAATGCGTAAAGGGAACATTCCAGTAAAGTGAAAACTCAAATTACTGAAATGTGTATTCATTAAAAATTAAAAGATTTTTATAATTAATACACGATTACAAATGAGAAAGACCCAAAATTCAATACATGGGATCTTAAACAAGGCTAAAAACAATGCTGTGGGAATTGAATAAGCTTTAAATTGAATATATTTTTAAAATACAAACTTGCAAGGGGAGAGACAACTGAATGGTTCTGTTATATGCATGTGTTCAATATCTACTCGTTAAATTTCTGCTTCAACACTACATTTATCTTAAAGAAAAAAAATATACTGTATTTAACAAATATTAGGATTCCGACTATTAGAATAATAGATGTATATAAAGTGCTCGTACAACAAATGATGTTTGTTTATTTAATTTTTTTAAGATTAATGATTAAAGTGCAACATGCATGATTTTTAATTTTGAAATCTTTAATCATACGATATTTCTGATTATACATGGAAAAAAAACGATATTTCGTGTTTTTAATTTTTTCTCCCTCCCAATTTTTGTAAAGAATCTTGATTGTATTTCGATTGTTAAAGGGAGGAAACATTTATCCAGAAAAAAAAAACATTTCACAACGGGGAAGTCATATTCTTGTTTAAATTTACAGCATTTATTTGTTTGTAAATAGTGGAGGCAAAGAAGAGTGAAAAGAGAATATGCATGTGTTTTTGATTGCAGCGCAAAATCAATATTTTAATGTGTAATAAAAAAACTAGCTAAATCAATTTTATAATTTGAAATGCAATAAAACAGAATATGCATAAACAGAAACATACACTTCTAATTATAAAATTGATTTCGCTACATTTAATTTCTTCCTAGAGTTCTCTCTTGTAATTAAAATATACAAAATATACAACAGTTTCACCAGATTTTAAATTTTAATGAATTCAAAGCAAAATAATGTAATGAAGTTCACAAAATATAAATATATTATTAATATTGCATGATACTGGTAAAAGATGGAAATTCTAGTTTAACTAAGAAGAGGTGGCTTTAAGAGTTACGTTTTAAAGGAGTAAATAATTTATAGCTTAAGACTCGGAGAGTAATAAAGACACGTAACGTAAAACATGGCTCTCAGACAAATATGTACTCAAAAACATAAATCAAGGAAATGGAAAAGATTAATAGTTTCAGGCATGAAACAGAAAAAGAACAAATTCTAGTGAAGAGGAAACCAGAGCCTGAGTGAGAGAAATCAATTTGAGCTTTAATGAAGATGCAAATAATTAATACTTAAAATGTTTACCCCTCTAGTTTTTAAAAGTTGATTAATAAATATAGTTAGTGTGTAATTCAGTTATTTTAGACTGGATCCAACAGAACAGTAACACCCGTGTATTCTAATATTAAGCAAACAGAAGTTTTAAAATAAATCTTTAGAGTCAAATCTCAACTTTTCTATGTGTTATATATATATATATATATATATATATATATATATATATATATATATATATATATATATATATATATATAAACATATATATATACACTATATAAACATATATAGATACACCCGGGATGATACACCCCTTTGACTTGTTTACGCCAGCGCCACCTGTCGGCTGTTTATTGAGTTATTTTTCCTGTCTTAAAAAAAAATCCCGTGACCTAGCGATGCTAACCTTGCAAACCTTTTTTTATTTTGGTAATTTTTCCGGTTTTTATGAATTTTTGAAGTTTATACGAACTTTTTGCCCACCCGGTATATATATATACATGTATATATATATATGTGTATATATATATATATATATATATATATATACATACATATATATATATATATATATATATATATATATATATATATAACTAACATTAAAAATCCCATAACACTTTAAAATTCTAGTTATTCTAAATTAATTTGGACGTTCGAGCTAATTTCGCTTTTGATTCTAAAAACTTTCGAGCGAGAAATCTAAAATGGCCACTATATTACTCAAAAACTAAACATGCATTGCGTGGGTACACAAATTAACTACTTTAGCGTAATAGTCATGCCTTTTCCTAACTTTTAACCAATTAACCTCTACTAGCGATAACATGGCGAGATATACTATTTAAGACCTGGCATCATATAGGTGTGCGCGCTTTTCATTTTGTATGCTGCCCTGAGAAACTGTATTTCCGTACATCTTATTAATAAAAGATGTAGTTAGATAAACATTGTAGTGTGATCTGTGTGTCCGAGGTTTGAGATGTTGCGGGAACTAATTCTAAACTACTGTGACGCAAGGCCGGGCGACAGTTTCATCCATTTCGACCTCAGGTAGATGAAGCAACAACTTTAAATAACGAAATATCATCAACTCCGCCTTCGTTCCTCGCTCCGCGTATGTGTCATCACAAATATATATATATATATTATTTGTGGTCCCTATGTAAATCTTGGGTAATATAAGAAAAACATTAATTTAAACTGTTAAATTATGAAAAGAATCATTTTCTATAAATTGCTTGGTAAAGTTTGTAGCAAACCGCAGTTTTGTTTAAAAAAAATCTCATATTTATTTGTCATTTTTCTTAATGATATCTTTCTGTGCTTTACTAAACGACAGAGACGTCATAACACTTTACAAACTTGAATGCAAAACTTTTGATTGAAGTCTGCAAATTAGATCGTTAATGAGGGATTGGCTTACCTACTTTTTCTAACTAATTCAAACTAAAAAAAGACGCATTATATACGTGAGTTCTCCATCCATATCATCACACGATTATATGCCGCCCTATCCTACCTTATAATTAAGGACAGATTCCTCCAAAATTCGTATGATCATTTAATGTCACCGACATTTTTTTAACTGTTCTAACTTTTTATCAAAATATAGTTAACACATGGGTTATTTCAGTAATATCTTTAATAATATAGGGTCAAGTTGATAATATGAATCTGTCTAAGAGTCAACGACCTTAATAGGGGTTAAGTATTTTTATTTCTAAGGTATATTACTGCAGCGTTGGAAGAATAAAACAGTTCATTTGTAGGAATGGGAATATTTTTTAATATAAACCATTATTTCAGATTTGTGTAATAGTTTAAATCAGTAGATAACTTTTTTATTTGTATAACACTGTATCGTAGCGTCTGTGAAATTCAAATTATATCTTTGAAATATTATTTTATTTTAAAAAGCAGTGTTGTTTACAACATTTTCAAACTGTCAAAATAATTATCCAGTATTACAGAGTTTAAACAGCCTGCAATATAACCCGTGACATTATGAAAATGGGGAAGGAGCAAATTTTTAATTCACGATACAACCGCTTCAAACTTCGAAATGTCAAAGAGTAGGTATAATGTAAATTGAGTGTTACAAAATATTAATGGTCCGTAGTTCCGTTTTTTCCCAAAATATTTCGAGGGTTTACCTACATGTAACCTGAGAATTAATATTTTTTTAATGGAAGATTAACACAAAGATGACGAGTCTTAAAAGTGAATTTAGGGAAGTGCTTAAAATGAGTTAGTAGTTACTTTTACTCCAAGAGGTTTGAAAGGAATTAAGCGCATCTCCATTTATTTAATATATTCCCCAATGTTAAGGAGGTAATCGAATAATATACGTTGATTAAATCTCGTTGTCGATAAAAATAGCTTCCAACGTAATAGGCTCACATACATACACCTAATGGCTTTCAACAGTTTAGAGCGAAATATTTATCAACATTAAAGTTTTTTTTTCCTTTTTTTACCCACACTGAAAATTACCTTCAAAGCTAAACTCTTTTCATTAGAGTATATGTTAAACAAATATTGACTATGTTTTCCAGATTTCGGAAAAAGATTTTTGCTGTCAGTCACTATCTTTGAAACACGTGTTAGCCCTTCTTACATTAGTTCTGTCTCTATACAAATGTGACTTTGTTTAAAATTACTGAAGTTAACATTTGGCGGTTTTCGAAGACATTTCTATTACGATCTAAAACGTTTGGAAAGTTGGGTTGTAAACGGTAATCAAACGCATGTATAATTATTTATTAGATGAATTTTGGCTAGACGGGAAAATTTAACAAAGTTATTATCTAATAACAACCTTATTAAGCAATACCTTATTTTTCGGACTAAAGTAAGCACCTTTTTACATAAAAAAACAACTTAAAATTGGGGTGCGTCTTATGGTCTGACGGTAACATTAAAATACAATTAATATTTAATTATATATATACTAGCGGCCCGTCCCGACTTTGTCCGGGTTGAACAATACCAATAAATTTCCAGTTGATAGCCAATAAATTGTAAATCTTTTTTTTACCTTAAAACTAACCTTAATAATACCTTAAATTAATATTACGTTAGTTAATAATTAAAGTTAATTTTTTAAAAGAAAAAGGCATGCCGGAGAACGGCTAGGTTCAAACCACTATCTTCAGAACAGAAACCCACCGCGATAGCACCACGCTAAGGATCGTTGACTTCGGCACAAAAAGCGGTAGAGGACAGTAGCGGTAACAATGGATATTGTTAGGATTAAGCCCCTAACTTTATTTCTACCGATGTACATAATATATAGCCTATGACCATAATATATAGCCTATGACCATCTGGAATATTTATATATTCCAGATGGCTATATATTTTATGAGATATACATAATATATAGCCTATGACCATCTGGAATAATGTACATTTCAAACAGTGAAAGAATTTTTCAAATAGGTGCAGTGGTTCTGGAGATTACCCTCCACGTACAAAATCGCTCTATCTTTATATATAAGTATAGATGATCAGATATACATACTATATATACCCTATGTCCATCTGGAATAATGTACCATTCAAACAGTGAAAGAATTTTTCAAACAGGTGCAGTGGTTCTGGAGATTACCCTCCACGTACAAAATCGCTCTCTCTTTATATATAAGTATAGATGATCAGATATACATAATATATAGCCTATGTCCATCTGGAATAATGTACCTTTCAAACAGTGAAATAATTTTTCAAATAAGTGCAGTGGTTCTGGAGATTACCGTCCACGTACAAAATCGCTCTCTCTTTATATATAAGTATAGATATAAGCACCGTGCTAACGATCGTTGAAGACTTCGGCACAAAAAGCGATAGAGGACAGTAGCGGTAACAATGGAGATTGTTAGGATTAAGCCCCTAACTTTATTTCTACTGATTAGATATGCATAATATATAGCCTATGTCCATCTGGAATAATGTACCTTTCAAACAGTGAAAGAAATTTTCAAATAGGTACAGTGGTTCTGAAGATTACCCTCCACGTACAAAAATCGCTCTCTCTTTATATATAAGTATAGATTGCACCACGCTCAGGATCGTTGAAGACTTCGGCACAAAAAAGCGATAGAGGACAGTAGAGGGTAACAATGAAGATTGTTAGGATTAAGCCCCTAACTTTATTTCTACTGATTAGATATACATAATATACAGCCTATGTCCATCTGGAATAATGTACCTTTCAAACAGTGAAAGAATTTTTCAAATAGGTACAGTGGTTCTGAAGATTACCCTCCACGTACAAAAATCGCTCTCTCTTTATATATAAGTATAGATTGTTGGAAAATTGGTTCGTATATAACAATTCACCGACATCTAAATCAAAGTCTTAAAAATAAGTGCAATAGCAGACTTCAGCAGTCATTGATGAACTGTCTTTAGTTAAAAAGCAACCTCTTCAAGTCTAACATTTTAAAACTAATGTTTATTGTGTGATCATAAACAAACGTAAAAGAAACATACACTGCAACAGTCGGCATTAAAAACAAGAATGTTTACAATACACCAGATCGACTGTCATCTATCTTGAAAGGGAGTTTCCCGATATAAAAATATGCAGGAGCTTAAATACTCGTTTCCGATAAATTTACATATACCTGTCTGTTACCAGTCATACCACCGATCGTTATGGTTCCGATACATTGACGGTGGTATGAATTAACACATCATATGAATTGAATTACGAGTTTACACGCCATCGGCTTGTAATGACGTCTTTGACTAAAAGAAGATGATTTATAAAGATGTTGTACGGAAGAAAAATAAGGTTGTTTAAGAAATTAAAAGTACCGCCAAATATGAGAGTTATTGCCAAATTGGCGATGGATTTGTAAACTTATTTTGGTCGCTAAATTTGGTGATATTTTGCCACATTTGGTTATATGGCGCCAAATGGTTGTCAAACTGCCGTCTAGAACTTTCTGGAAGCTTCTAAAGATATCTCCTGACTGACCGATAGGGGGAGCTTTAGAAGTCTAATAAATATACCTGACATTGGCATTGTAACTCATTTCTACTGAGAATTGAATGTGTTGAATGTATGTTAGGCGTGTATTGTATTGAAGACTCTGGTATCCTGACATGTGTTTTTAGAGTTTTCTTCTGTATAGAAGACAGTTGTTACGTATTTTCTGTTTGAATTTATGTATGTGCCTGAATAATTTACAGAATAATAAATTTTATTTTGTGTGCAGTTCAGAAGAGATTTTATTCAATCCTAACAAACCCAGGAAAAACGGAACAATATATATATATATATATATATATATATATATATATATATATATATATATATTAAGCTTTTTATTTAGAAATTGAAACTATCTTTTTATAACTAACAAAATACAAAATATTCTTTTCTAAAAATCTTCCCAAAAATTTGAGGTGAGTCTTGTGGTCCAAGAAATACATTACTTTTATACAAAAATGTCTTTTTTATTATTTGCCATTAGAAATATTTATCGGGAATTTAAAAAAAAAAGACTTTCAGCATTTATTTCTCTTCTGTACAGCTTATTTTTCCCACTGGTTTCTCTTTAGTTAACTATAAAGGTACTTTAGGAAAATAACCATTCGGATAGTATTATCACCGATATAGTTGGCAATTTTAGATATGTTGGCTAATATTGCTGTTATTATAGAAAAAACAAACAGTTTTCGTAGCCAAAGTAATTATTAACATTATTAATTTTCTTGAAAATAAAGTTAGTTAAATTGATATAACAGTAACAAAAAATTTAAATAGCTATCATAATTTAATAAGTAAAAGAAGAAATTTTTTTAAAGCTTTTCTTTATTTCAAGTCAAATGAATTCAATAAATATAAATAAATTGGTAGAAATTAAAACCATTTATTTTTATTAATTTTCGTATACATGTATATTATTAGAAACTTAATTAAAAAAATTATAATAATATTGGCATATATTTTACTTTTTGATTACGTTCAAAAAACAAATTACAAAAAGAATTGAAATTTATTTCTCTAATCATATTTTTCTAATCATATTTGATGAATAATTTGCAGTATAATCCATATTTTATGTTTTTTGTTCAATTCCTTAACTGGGACTTCGCCTATCGTTCCGAGTGATTTGGCGGGAAGTGTACAAGAGGCTTCATTTCTCCGTTGGCTTCTCTCCATATTCTGAAGGATTGCCCAGTGCCAAGTTGTGTATATCGGGATAATCACAACATTAACGAACCCTTCTTAGTTTAATGATAATTTCTGCACTTAATATAGATAATAGATACATTATCATTAAAGTGTTTTGTTTCTTGTCACCTTCTTTTATTTTGCCTTTATGTTTTGAATTACAGTTTCAAGTTGTTGTTGTTTTTTTTTTCAATTTTTTTCTCTTACAAAGAAAAGTGCTGCCATTCATTACTTACTCTGCAAGTATTTATATTAAATAGGAATAGTTACTATGCTAGATATATTAAATTCTTTATTCTTTTCAAATTTTATCATTTTTCTCAATTTGTTTTCCTATTTAATATACATTAACACAAACTTAAACGTACACACACATAAATAAATAAATAAATAAATAAATATATATATATATATATATATATATATATATATATATATATATATAAATGATCCATAAAGGACAACTCCTTGGTTCCCAAGGGATGTTTTCTTTGGTAGAATACCAATATCTCAGTTTAGAGACCGTTTTGAATCCTGAGTTTCAAAATATGATGGAGGTAGTCGATTGTTACAACGTCTTTCGACAGATAGAAGTAGTACTGAAGGACCAATATCCAAAACACACGTCAAAAAAATTTTTTTTGAAATAATATTTAGTACCGTTGAAACAAAAAACAAATAAAATATATAAGACTATGAGTTGTTTCCTTAAAATCGGGGGATTGCCAGGGGTAAAGACATTGAAAACTGAAAAATCCTCCTATTGGTTAGATTATTCCAATGCCCAAATACTGGACTGGAGGTTAAGAGATCCGGGTTTAACTCCTGGCACAGGCAGAAACCATTTATAACTCATCTCTATAAAATAAAATAGTTTTTAATGTATTCAAATAATATATATAAGGCGAACTACTCTTTGAAGTAAATAAATAAATGCGATAGTTACTTGATGTTAATATGCACTTTTAATTAAATGGCAAACCTATATACAATTATAGTCTATTATTTATTGACTAAAAGCTAGTGTCTGAAAATAGGATTTTTTTTTGTCATAAAAGGTTCATCGAAAATTTACAGTTTTCGAACCAGTTCACTATACAAATTCTCTAAATCTAAAATTTAATTTTGTTTTTTTAAAACTTAAAATATAAACTTTAAAATAGGAAAGTAATTGTAAATCATGCTGTTCCTGAAAAAAAATTCTCATTATAATTAAATTTAATTTAAGATTAATTTAGCTGTAATACAATTTCCACGAGTGTATAGAAACTTTCATTTTCTTACATATAATATTTTTAGATATGTGTTTCTGTATAATTTATTTAAAGAAAATAATGAAATATGTACCATTAATTCGTGCAGTGAATGCTACATTGTGAGTCATAAAATTTGACCTATCTTTTACCACCTTGTAAAATATGATGCATTCCTATCAGGTTTCAAGATAAAATATTCAGAGAATATAGAGAGTATATTATAGAGTTATATTCAGAGTATACAGTTTGTTAAAAAAAGGCGTCACAGAAATGTCAAAATATTTATTTTGAGACAGACAAACTTGTTTGTTTATGAAGAAGGAAAAGTCTGTAGTGTTTTGGTTATCAAAATAACGTTGATAGTCAGCAAGTATTGGCTGCCCATTTCTTTGAAAAATAGAGCTTTGACAACATCAATACAAGCAAATAGACTGTGTAGGTTTTCAAGACGTGAAACGTAAGTAAAATTTGATTACATAAGATTTCGATTACGTATCCAAACTACGTTAAAACATAGGTTTCCTTACGATTCGAACATTTTCCCTTCAAAATTGAATGTCTTGGGGTCTATATTTTGTGTTAGATATATATCGGGAATCTTTATTTTCACGAAATCAACATCAGTGATTTTTTTTTTACTAATCCCAGATTGTCTAGCAGGACTAGACAATCTCCAAGAAACCACAAATTTCTAAAAAAGTCAAAAAACAGTAGAAAGTTCCGAAGGACTTCGTTCTTTGTAAAACACAAACAAGCCAAAAGATGCACAAGGGAGGCCATGCCCGCAGAGCCCCAGTGACATTTCGGGAAGATCTTCTGACCCTGCCGAAAAGTGAGTGCTCTAATATGGCCACTCATGAAGCGTGAGAAGGCTGTTTGATATTTTCTAGGCTTGAGTTGTAAAGACCCACCAGAACTTCTTCCAAAGTACTATGGATGGTAGGAAGGAGTTCTCCAAAAGATGGATTAGTTCTGTATTCTTAAAAGAGTACATCTCGCTAAAAGTAAGAACTCCACATGGGCTCACGCACCCCTCAGCAGCAGTCCTGGCTAAAAAGTCGGCCCTTTCACTACCGTCAATCCTAACATGGGAAGGGAGCAACTGAAAATGGATAGTGTTTCCAGAAGAAAGCCGGTCAAGAAGATCTAAGATTTCCAGGCTAGTCTGGTCCCCAACAACAGTCCAGTTAGAGAGGTGCTGAATAGAAGCACGACTATCAGTTAAAATCCAGACATCGTAAAATTGATCCTCAACTTGATACGCATATACTACATCAGTGATGCTCAAATGGTATAGATGGAAAACTTTGTATCGTTATTCATAATATAGAAAGGGAATTTTGGAAAACACGGCAGACTAGCAGAAAAACTGTAGTGTATTTAAAATTTTTTGACACATCACAAAACTAATTTAATATACAATGATATCTAAAATTCCTTAATCTACAGTGCAATTGAATAAATTTAGTAAGTGAAACATTAGGAAAAAGTGTGTGACATTGTAAATTTACTTCGAAATGAATTAATTTAAACTCCTCAACTCGATACGCATATACTACATCAGTGATGCTCAAATGGTATAGATGGAATACTTTGTATCGTTATTCATAATATAGAAAGGGAATTTTGGAAAACACGGCAGACTGGCAGAAAAACTGTAGTGTATTTAAATTTTTTTGACACATCACAAAACTAATTTAATATACAATGATATCTAAAATTCCTTAATCTACAGTGCAACTGAATAGATTTAGTAAGTGAAACATTAGGAAAAAGTGTGTGACATTGTAAATTTACTTCGAAATGAAATAATTTAAACTGCATCCGAGAAATTTTTAAATCGATGCCTTGTTTGACTTCCAATTTAAAAAAAAAAAATTTCTGGAGAAAGAATTTTTTACTTCGAATAAATGTTAGAGTTCTCAACTCCAAATTAAATTCTCTGAGCTAACATCTCTATAAAGCATTAATCAATAAGTTATAGTGGAGTTTTTTTAAGGTTCCTTCTTGTGATGTTTAATTAGAACGTTCTTTTCAAATAACTGGATGAGAGCACTTAAGATAAACGCATCTCAAAATCCAGACTATACTTAAAGTGTTTGTTAGGGATAAATAAAAAAAACTGCTGATAGCATGTCCGCTGAAAATGTCTGGATAGGCTTTTGTTACACTTCACTCGAGGAAAAAAAAACATTACTTTAAAAATCTTTAAGACAATATTGTGAACAAAATAGTTTCAAATCCTTCAGATATTTTTTACTCTTACATCTTGAAGGTATATAACTAGATAGAATGTAAATTTACTCTTTAAATTGTCATAGAAAAATGTAAATTTCATAGTTTCAAAGTAACGTGGAAGTAAATATTATTATTGCAAACATAATGTATATTGGGTTTCCTTCACTTCAGAAGCTTCAACTTAATTATTTTTAAATTAATATTTCATTATGAGATATAGTATGTGAGTTGCATGAAAGTAAATAAGACATCACTTATTATTTGCAGATAATAAACTATTCCCTTAACTTTTCTGAGAAAAATTCATTTCTGTCTTAAAGTTGTATCTAGATTTTTATTACAAACTTACTTGTAACAAATTTTGAGAAAATTAAAATATGAAATGCTCCCATCATGCATTTTTAAGTTTTTCTTTGTGTTTCTGTTTCTAGTGATCAATGTTTCTGTTTTCTTTATCTCTAAAAGTTAGTCCACTTTTTCCGTTCAAAATTGGATGTCCCTTTCTTAGCATTCGTTATTACTACTCGCCTGTCACAATTCGAAATCATGTCTACAACATTTATTATGCAATTAGTAAAATAAATTTCGAAATGTTTCGACTGTCAACAAAAAGGAAACTGAACTAAACTTCTACTTACGGGTATATAATACAAAATTTACTACTTAACAGACCGTACAATATATATTTTCAGATACATCGCAAACATCTGCTATATTATTCGTTCGAAGAATAAAAATTCTCCTTGAACTTTATAAGGGGGACCAGGGACTTTCAAACTCATTTAAAAAAATAAATAAACATTTTACTCTATATACCAAATGAGAATAATTAGTATTTTCTTATTACATGGAAGAAATTTAGATTGCCCAAATTATGTATTTTGTCGAAGAATAAGACCTGTTTTAAAAAAAATCTTCAAAACTGCTGGAATTTTATAAAATGCTCCATGTGCTTTAATTTTCTTCTGCTTTCTTCCATATTTATCCCGATTTTTATTTAAAGTTTTTGTCACAAAACTGGGCATCATCATTCTTTGAAACCAAACATATTTTCTTCCAATTTATAGACCGCGAATTAAAGTAGAAACATTCAAAAACACAAATAAATAATAGGCAGATTAAAAAAAAGTATTTTTGATTTTTGAATTATACAAAAAAAAATTCAATGCATAATTATGTTTATATATATACAACTATATATTTATATATATATATGGTAAACCTATTAAAAATTGAAGCTTTTTAAATGATATGTGATGCGCATGTAGCATTTTGAAAAATGCTTGCATTTTTTAGAATGTTTTTTAAGAACAGGCATTATTCTGCAAAAAAATCCTTAATTGGAATCCTAAG
This sequence comes from Dolomedes plantarius, assembly GCA_907164885.2. Lineage (NCBI taxonomy): Eukaryota > Metazoa > Arthropoda > Arachnida > Araneae > Dolomedidae > Dolomedes > Dolomedes plantarius. The sequence continues at coordinate 108,293,236 of OU015493.1, forward strand.
GGTATTTAATGTACTGAGAAAGAATATTAATTATTCTTATTTTGTATATAGACTTAAAAATTGGAAATTAAAAAATTGGAGGTTGAAGGTTTCTTGTCCCCTTAAAGTAGTTTACTAAATTAAGTCAACTATGGGATGGTTAGGCAAGTGTATAAAATTTCACACCTTCTTAAATGTCTTATTTTACCGAAAAGGTTAACATTAAATGTGTTTTCAACCCATCCATGCCTATACAACCGACAATACATACTGGGTAATCTCATTACATTGTAGTTTTGACAAACAGTCAAGAATAGACACCTTGACAAAAGCGTTAAGTACCATCCATTAGAATTTAATAGTTCATTTAATGCATACTGCTGTCATTTATAGCAGTTTTCTACATCTTTCTTTCACTTTCAATGCCAGAAATCAAGTTATCTCCAAACTGTTATAAATGAAAGTTGTTTCCGTCCAAAGGGCAGGAAATTGCAGGACTCTCCCGAGATTCACCAATCTGTCCACAGAACCTAAGGTAGTATTCGCGGGAATATTTTTCTATTTCGCTGACGGCACTTCGTCCAGGGGAACAAATTACTTTCTCCCTGACCATTCCGCTTCTTCCGGCCAGAGACATTCGTCTCACTTTACTACCGTCCGTTTTTATTTAGACCCGATTCGAGATGTGGTTAAGTGGATGATGATTTATTGCATAGGTCGTATATGACTGGCGTAGGAACAAAACTAACATTGCTACCATTTTATTTTCAAAACTGAGTTAAAGATTCAATTCTTAAACTATTTTAATCAGTGACAAACGAGATATTTTGAGAAAAAACCTACTAAGAAAAAATAACATGGGAATGTTTTAAAGGTAGTTTCAAATTTATATCCATTATTATTACTGTCCATTCTGTGTAGACCCGATTCAAGATGTGTTAAGTGGATAATGATGTATTGTATAGATCATGCGTAAGTGGTGTAGGATCAAAACTCAGTATATCCTTTTTTTCTTTCAAAATTCAGTTAAGGCTGCTATGTACTTACCCTATTGAATTCGCTCGCCTCAATGTTTACCTATGGAGAAATTCTAAAGGTTCCGCCGACCACAGCGATAAGCTTATACGGCATATTTAAAGTCGCTTGTGAACATATTACAATTTACAATTGCAGTTTACATTATATACATAAAATTTTACATTCACGGTGCTCTTTCAATTACTCTTACTGTTACTATTACATTCACCATTGCATTAATAACATATTACGATTTACAATTTGAATTTACATTATATACTAACAATTTTACATTTTTGATGCAATTTCAATTACCATTTCAATTACAATTACATTTACCACTACATTATGGATACATTGCAATTTTAAATTACTATTTACATTGTATACTCACAAATTACATTCAAGGTAAAATTTCAATACAATTAACTTACTCTTACAATTTTACATTTAAGATGCAATTTCAAACATAATTCACTTACTATTGCATTAAACAATTACATTACATACATAATACAATTCTATTACAAACGATTAACAAACAGGTTTACTGGTAAACATTTTTAAAATAATTATTTCTTCTAAAGTAATTAAATCATTCTTTTTTTATTAATTTCAAACATTATTTTGCTCATGTGCCTCCAATGCACTTACTATTGCATTTAACAATTACACTACACACATATTACAATTTTCAATTACATTTTATATTATATACTAACAAGTTTACATTTTAGGAGCAATTCCAATTACTATTACACTGACAAGTAAATTAACCATTTCGATATAAGCATATTGAAATTTAAAATTACGATTTACATTATTTACTTACAATTTTGCATTTAAGATGCAGTTTCAATACAATAACATTCACTCTTACAATTTTACATATAAGTGGACATTTCAAATACAATTACACTTACTATGGAATTAAACATTTACAACGCAAACATAGTACGATTATACACAGGAACGAAAATAAAAAATACTATAAAGAAAATCGAATTAGGCCACGTTTCCCAACAAAGGAAGATGCTGAAGAATGAGGTCTCTCATGATCCCTTTTATAAACGCTGTACATTAAAAGTTATAATAGAAACGATGTGCAGGCCAATTTCTTATGCACAATGGTAATTTTTTGCGTTCATTATGCCATAACCCACAATAAAATAAGCATTGTTCAATCGTCTGTTCTTTTCCGCAGCTACATAGATGTGACTTCCCATGAAACCTCTTTTGATATGCCCCAATACTACCGTGTTGAGTAATTGATTGATTTATATAAAAGTTATCCGATATTCTCGTACAACTTACCTTAGGAAAGACACGAAATACCAGCCTCCTCACAACGCTCTCCTCTGCTGCCAAGTTTTCATATAGTAGTTCTTAAGTCTCCTTTTCATTTGTTGTTTGGTCAATTTGTACGAACCAACTATTACACTCATTGAGGTAGCCTTTTAGCTTCCTCATCACCTTCTTCATTTTCTTTGTTTCCCACATGTGCCTTGACCCAATGTAGGAAAACCTCTTAATAATGTCTCTTTAACCTTCGTTTTATATCTTCCACCATTTCACCTTTATATTCATATGTGTTCAAAGCCTGCAGCGAACTCACAGAGTCGCTATATTAGTCGAATCTCGATATTCCCCTTTCAATCGCATCCTCAATCGCCATATCTATAGCTGTCAATTCGGCACTGTATGAAGATCTTACCTATGAAGATATTTACCTATGGAGAAAATGTGTCTACTATTTACAGCTACATAAATCCGGAAAATCCAATAAAAATGGTATTCTCAGATTGCCTGAACTTTTTTTAAACCTTGCAAAATAATTTATTATATCTATTTATTTTATAAACTTCATCCACCAAAGAAATTTATGACCGTTTAAAACACACTATACTAGATTTTCCCCAGAAAGAATTTTAATTTAAAAATAATATTTACGCTTTTATTTAATTGGAAAATACCCCGTGGTGTAAAATTTCTTTCTCTATTACAGAGTACAATTTTAAAAAAAATTCTTTAAATCCAAGTCGGCAATCCTTGGATACGTTTTCTCCATAGGTTAATATTGATGTCGGTGAATCCAATAGGGTTAGTACACGACAGCCTTAAGGATATTTTGTCTAGTATTTCCATCAGTTAAAAACGAGAACTTTTGGGAAAAGTGCCTACTAATAAAAATAATGGGGAAATTTTTCTAAAGGTAATTTTAAATTAATATCTTTAAAAATGCATAAACATTTTTTTTGCCCGCTACCGAAAAAAAAGTGTCTGATAGAAATTTCTAGTCTTGATCTTACACCAGTCATGAGTGGCTTTTGATCACAAATTTGTGTTACAAAGTTTATGAAAGATTATTTTGTATTTCAACTCTGATCGCTACGAGATTTTTTTTTCGTTCCTTAAGTGTCAATAGTGCCTTTAGTATAGAGTTAATACGAGGGGAAGTAAGTAAAGTCTTTATGGACTTTTTAGTAAATTTGAGATTTAAAGTGAAAATTTTATGTCTAGCTTTCTATGGGGCAAATAGAAATTTGTGTGCATCTAATCGATCGAAGTTGTTGTCACAAAAATGTGAACGTTAGTTTCATACGTCGTTACTGTATAAAAACTAATCGCAGCAGTTAACAACTGCGTATATAAGAATATACTATACGTCACAGTGTCACTTATGTGTAATTTACAATATGATTCTTTAAATGTATAAAAACAATTGTCTGTAAGCAATGCCTGTCAAAATGGGATTTTCAATGCTTAAAAAATCCTCCAGTTCTTCAAAGATTTATCAGAATTTTTTTTTAACCAAACATCCTTTAGTGAAGGCATGCAAGACATTTTAAAAGTGAAATATTCCTTTCGAAAGTATGGCAAATAAACAAATGTTAAATTACCGTTATTTTTTTTTTAATTTAAAATATCTTACGAAATATATTTTTTAAAAAGGGTATCAGTTAATACTAAGCAGTAAATGCGCCTATAACTATAATTTTGAGTAATGTGTGAGATAAGCACTTCTAAGCATATTTCAAGTCATTGAAGAACTTTTGCGTGTCTCAATCACTAAGAATTTTATTTACTTGTACCCCTGTTTCATGCATCTCTTTCGACAACTTCATTTTCCAATGCAAGAGATTTCAGGCATCTCAGAACAAAGTCCCAGATAAATGTTCTTCCTTCCGGACGGTGGACTCGGAAATTGCCATGAAGTCCATTCATTTTGTTGCGACTCCCAGTGCTGTCAGGGTATCACAAAAGGTATTCAAGTGAGTGTTTTTATTTTGTAGACAACTGGTCATCTAACAGAACAAATTACTCTGTCTACTCCATTTTCCTTTTCCCTGAGAAGGTATTTGTGCTATTTTATTTGAACCCTTTTCGTGTGTTCCCGTATCATTTCTGTAATACTTATGCGATCTGATTTTTAAGAAAAAAAAACACTGTATACCATAAGTAGAAATGGGATTATTACATTTTATTCTGAATATGATATTCATAAATTACATTAAAAAGGATTTAAATTTTACTTCAATTTCTCTTTATTAGAAAAACAAATCTAGACTAAGGTAAAATGTTTGGTTTGGACCACTACAGTCATTTCTTTTACTACAAGAGGGCTAATTAGACCGCAGCTAACGACTTAAAGCCCATTCTGAACGGCTACAAACGTCCATGCCAAGAGTGAGACTCGAACCCACAGACTATGGTACCAAAGGCCAGCGACCTAGACATTCGGCCATCATCCGGAAAAGGTAAAAGCAAAAAATGTATAAGACGTATGGTCATCGAAAGTTTTAATCACTGTTTCACACTTATGGCATGGCGATTTTACTTCAATTTCTCCTTATTAAAAATTATCACGTCATGCGTGTGAGAAACCAACATCATTAGATACAGGGTCATCGCAAACGGTCATCATTATATCACACTTATGGCACGGAATTTATCTTCAATTTATTTTTATTGAGAAAGAAATCTAGACATGGCCGAGGGAAACCAGCACATAAATTGTACGGCCATTGTAAACAGTTATCCCCATATCACACTCATAGCACCGAAATTTAACTTTAATTTCTTCTTATTGGAAAAATAATTAGATACGGATAAAGAAACCAACATAAGATGCATGATCATCCCAAAGAGTAATCACCTTATCAAACTTATGGCATGGTAATTTTACTTCAATTTCTCCTTATTAAAAATAGCCACGGCATACGTACAAGAAATTAACACCATTAGATGCACGGTCATCGCAAACGGTTATCATTATATCACACTTATGGAACGTGAATTTATCTTAAATTTCATTTTATTTAGAAGAAATATCTAGCTATAAGCGAGAGAAACCAGCGCTTAAATTGTACGGTCATTGCAAACAGTTATCCTCTTTCACACTCATGGCATCGAAATTTTACTTTCGCCTTATTAGAAAAATTTTGATACAGATAGAGGAACCAGCATAAGATGCATGATCAACCCAAACAGTAATCACCAAATCAAACTTATGGCATGGTAATTTCCCTCCAACTTCTCCTTGTTAAAAATAGTCACATCATGCGTACGAGAAACCAACACCATAGATACAGGGTCATCGCAAACGGTTATCATTATACCACACATATGGCATCGGTATTTATCTTCAATTTCTGTTTATTTAGTAAGAAATCTAGATATAGGCGAGAGAAACCAACACATAACCAACATAAATTGTTCGGTCATTACAAACACTTATCCGCCTATCACACTCAAGGCATGGAAATTTTACTTCAATTGCTCCTTATTAAAAAGATATCTAGACATGGGTAAGAGAAACCAACATACAAGATGTATTGTCATATTAAATAATAAGCACAATATTACACCGATGGAATCGATAAGGATGTTTAACAAAGCATCTTCATGGTACCTTAATTGTGAGCACTGAAATATTTCAATATTCTGTGCCTCTGAGCGCTGTCAGAAGAAAGGTTTACAAAACACGCTGAATGACGTTTTCCGATCACTAATTGCACAGAATTAAAGCTTTTCGCCAGACAGTCAACACTTAATCTTTAAATTCAATGAGATTTTAAACAAATTAACAAAGTTTGAACATTTAATTTCAAAAATAGTGAAACAAAAACAAAAATAAATAACTACAGCTTAAATATTTGCAAATTATCTTGATTTTATTAATAATTTTCTAAAATACTTGCCAAAATTTTACAGGTTTATGTCTAAACAATATACGTATATCTCAATTCATGAACTTAAACAAAACACATTGAACGTAACATTTTTTCAAAATGCTAAAAATTATCAAAGCTGAAATATTTTTATAGACAAGAAAACAAATCGTATTGCTGTTTCTAATGACCCTTGGCCGAAATCTATTCCATACCAGATCCATATAGGCTAACGGGAGAGGGAAGTGGCTCCGAATTAATAATGGCACTACACGGATCGGAGTCCGGTTAAGCCAGGTGCCGCCTCACTTCGGACAAGAAACCCAGGGTTGAGGGGATCGTAACCTCTCCCACCCTCTCTGACCTCATAGAAAAACTTTCCGGTCTACAGATTTAACGTGCCCAGATACGGCCCAGTCATGGAAGAAAAAAATCCTTTTTTTTTTGCCGTTAAACAGTGTATTTATAATGCAGAAAATTTATTAATAAAACTAAAAATATAGTAATTGAACATAAAAATATTTCGAAAAGGACATTTTTTTTTATGATTAGCTTTAAAATTTCTGGCAAAATGAAAAAAAATGGTTGAAAAATAGTTTAGCGTGGGGAGATTAGCCCAACGTGTCAATACGTAAGAAAATGTGAAGTAAAAGAACTTGTACGAAAGATTTTGGATACTATTCTTATGAATTTCGAATATATATATATATATATATATATATATATATATATATCATTCATAGCAGTTTTTGGCAGTAGGGTGTTATAAAACTAGTAATATATCCATAACAGGAAAATAAAAAACATTGAATTTGATTAATATCACCTTGGCGGGAATTTAAAATCTCGGACCGAGTTTTTTCGTAGATTATTTTTCATTATCACTAAGGTACCTTTGTTATCACTTTGAAACACTTGCCTTTCTGCCTTTTCAAGTTCACCAAATTTTCCAACAAACAAGTAAGACCTTGGCGACATTTAACAAAGAAAAAAATATTGATGAATTAAATAAATCAAAACTTTGGCGTGCATATCTACAGTCTCGTACAACCTCGAGTAACATTACAATCTCGAAACGGCCTTTTAAAAAAATGTTTGTATTATTTAATTGTCTCTGAAATCAATTTGACGGTAAAATCCCTGTGCAGTTTTAAACTTTTAACAAGTACTAATTTGCAAATAGCGCGCGTAGCCATTACACTGATATTTGGAACAAAATTTAAGTCTCTTTTAAAAAAATAAACAAATATGGGAGAGAAGACGTCCAAATTTAAATTACCTCACGTAGCTACGAATGCTCTCATATCGGTGCGTGAATGCCTGGGTTCATGGGTCCGGAGCTACCTAATGGTTAGTATGTCTAGGTGGTCTGTTCGAGTCCCTACAAGCGCCATTAAATGCTCTTGTTTCTACGTCGGGTATGGTCTTGGTAAATTTGCAGTCGGAATATCTCGTGATGTTTGTAGTGGTGGGAAGGGGGTACAAGCTCCCAAGATGACATCCCTTAGGTGTCATCCCAGGGTCTAAAATGCAATGTCAACATATTTATGGGCAGGGATTCAACACCTGGAGGCCTCAGTTACTAAGTCCGACATATTTTAACAAACTTTTCTTGACATATTGTTTAGAACTTCGATAAAAAAAATATTCAAATATAAGATTTAATTATAAAATGTCTTTATAAATGAAAGAGCATCGTACATACGATTTAATTTAATGGAACAACATTACAATGAGAAACATGTAATGAAAGAATTCGAAATTTTCCGAATTAAATAGAATGGCTGAAATATAAAATTTTAACGCTTAGCTTAAAAAAAATGGAATTAAACGGCAGTAATGTTTTCTTTCAGCCTAAAAAGAAGAATACAGCTACAACGATTTTATCCAAAATTATTTCGGAATTAAAATTTAACTAACCATTCTCATGTAAATGTGTCCACTATTGCATAAAATAATGAACTTTTATATGTTAATTAAAAGTAAAAGGAGAGGTTTAAAAAAAATTTACGGTTTGGAAGTAATTACAATCGAAAATAAAATCCTGAAAAACGTTTTTAAGAAAAATCTAAGTGTACTTGAAACAGCATTAAATATCTTTCTTCAGTGAAAGGTTTCTGGAATAATAGTTAAACCTGAATATTTTAGAAGAATAATGATTAGAAATATTTTAATAGCACTGAAATACAAAGGCTTTGTTTGATTTAATTATCATAATTAATGAAATACATCGTAAATTTTCATTTAGGGCAGATAGAAAAGTTATAATGATATCATTTTATCAATGTGTCCTGCAGATAATAAAGTGAAAACTAATTTTCAATCTGCAATACAAAGGGAAAGGTTGAATTACGAATGCTATATATTTTATATTAAGGCTTTAATTATATAAATATGTGTTATACATATCATTTTTAAGTAATTGCATTGACGATAAAAAATGAAAGACAAATTGTAGCATGTTGCTTCTATATTCAAAGTTGCAATTGAAATTAAAGTTGTCTGTGAAAAACTTCATAATGAAATCGATATTTATAATGCCATCTTAAGATAAATCTGATCATTAAAAACCACTTGAATACAAAAGCTCTGTTTCATTAAATTATCGTTTAGTTATCATAATTAATGAAAAACATTATATATATATATATATATATATATATATATATATATATATATATATATATGTATGTATGTATGTATGTATCGCAACATGTAAGCAACTACACTGCTGGCCACCCAAATTACAACACCAAGAAAGACAAGAGATATCACAACGAAATTTATTTTGTAGATAACATGTTGAGCAAGTATCAAATGATTAAATTTATAGACTTCTGTGAAGTGTGGTTCCTGCCAAAATCAGTAGCCAGAGTAGCCGCCATTGTTGGAGATCACCACTGCCACACGCCTCGGCATTCATTCAAAGAGACTTTGGATGCGTTCTTGGGGTACAGCAGACCAAGCAGCTTCCACACGTTGCCAAAGTTCATCTGCTGTGGCAGCTGGGGATGGAATCTGGGTCAATCGTAGAGCAACCATGGACCACATGTTTTCTACCGGCGAAAGATCCGGAGAGCAAGGCGGCCAGGGAAGCAATTCAATCTGGCGATTGACGAAGAACCGTTGGACAAAGCGTGCCACGTGTGGTCGCGCATTATCCTGTTGGAATATGGCTGTGGGCAAGCCCTGAAGGCAAGGAAGGACAACTGGCTCCAACACCTCGGAGATGTAGCGCTGGCTGTTTAAAGTACCGGCAATGCGTACTAGAGGTGTGCGAGAGTGATATCCAATACCGCCCCATACCATAATACCCGGTGCAGGACCAGTGTGGCGGTACATAACGCAGCTGCTCAGCATCCTCTCTTCACGGTGTCTCCAGACTCGAATGCGACCATCGTGGTGTTGCAGACAGAAGCGTGACTCGTCAGTAAAGACAATTTCATTCCATTCTGCCGTCCACATCCTTCTGTCATCGCACCATTGGCGGCGGAGACGTCTGTGGTTCTGCGTCAAAGGTAGACAAAGCAATGGACGTCTTGCGGACAGACCACTCTGCTGTAAACGGCGTCGAATGGCACGCGCAGACACTGGATGATGCGTTACAGACTGCATGTGCTGTGCTATGGTTCGTGATGTGACTGAGCGATCCGTCACTGCCATGCGCACAATTTGCCTGTCATCACGTGAAGTGGTGCGCTGAGGTGTATGCGATCGAACACGCCGGTCCGTCGTACCCTCCTGCATCCAATGATCACATATCCGCATTACAGTTGTTTGGTTTCGTCCAACACGACTACCGATTTCCCTGAAAGATAATCCACAATCTCGGTAGGACACTATCCTTCCTCTGTCGAACTCGGATACTTGGTCAAAAGATGATCGCTGTTTTCGACGAGGCATAATTGATCTTTTTTTGAAAAAACCACAAGAAAAACACAATTGCCGAACTTGAAATCGTCGAAATCTCCAAGCCCTAAATAGCGCTTTGAAGTGGCGCCACAGGCGCGCATGATGTGAGTCTGCGCTGAAATTCTAATCATTGGCATATCTCACCTCCGCTAATGCATGTTGTAAATTTCATGTTATTTGCATGTTTCCTTCAGGGTGTTGCATTTACAGTGGCCAGCAGTGTAGTTAAAAATAGTTTGTCTACTATTAAAAATAAGTAAAAATAAACTTCTCGCTCAGCCAAATTTTTAATATTTTAAACTACGTGTCATACATGAAATATAATATGTTGTAATTTTAAACAGTAATTTTCGCTTAAATATGTTCAAAAGGACTAAGCTGTATTCAAATTTCATTTTCATTGGCATGTTTTTATATAAGGGAAGTATACTTTCTTAAAATCATAAAATAGCCTTACAGATATACACACACACACACACACACACACACACACACACACACACACACACATATATATATATATATATATATATATATATATATATATATATATATATATATATATATATATATATATATATATTTATATATATATATATATATTTATATATATATATATATATATATATATATATATATATATATATATATATGTATATATATATATATATATATATATATATGTATATATCTATATATATATATATATATATATATATATATATATATATTTATATATATATATATATATATGTGTGAGTGTGTGTGTGTGTGTATGTATATACAGTAGAGCTCAAAAAATAAATTTCAATTAGTTAATCCTTATGAGGGAATGGATAATGAGTTTATTTTTGGTCACTTCTGAAATTTATTTAAGATGTAATATCTATATGGAGTACTGAGGATAAATACTAAAGTTTATTTACCTCTTATAGTACAAATATAAAGACTAAAATTGCTAAATGTTCGAAATTGGGCCAATAAAGAGGAATAAACCGAAATATCAATCTCTCGGATGAAGTCATCAAAAATAAGAGAGTAGCCATTAAAATTTTCATCAGAATCTTTCATTCGAATAGTTCCAAGACCAAAAGAGTTATATCGCTTTCTCTGGTATATATGACCGAGAAGGTACGACTAAATATACGACTATTTCCCCCAAACCCTTCGAAATTTACTTTCATTTCCAGTTATTACTTTTCAGAATATATATATATATATATATATATATATATATATATATATATATATATATATATATATATATATATATATATATATATATATATACACCGGTTGAAAAATTTGTTCGCGTATAGGGCCATTCTTTTATTTATTCTAGTGGCATACGAATGTATGTGTGTTCATATGAATGTTCAAGTTATATATCTGAAAAGTAGATGGTACTACTAAAGAAACTTTTAACCCAAATCCCCCATTTTTTCAGCCGAATAGTCATCACTATACTACCAAGCGATATCGAGATCATTTGAAATTGACCCCTTATTCTGTTTCTTCTAGAGACAGGAGTTATATATATATATATATATATATATTCATAAATAGTCAAGTCATTTTTCTGGAAAGCGGATGGGGTACAATATAAAAGTTTAGCCAAAAGTATTGCTACTCGCATTGGTCAGAATCCAACGACTCTCACGAGAATATGGAATCGATGGGTTCGGGAGGGTCATACTGAGCGCCATGCAGGATCTCGACGGCCTTCCGCCACTAACGGATGAGAGTACAGACATGTTGTTAGTTCGGCCTTGCAAGATCCTACAACCACATCACGGACCTTGAGTCAGGAAAGGGTTTTATTTGCAGCACGACAAGTATCAGAACGGACAATGCGACGACTTCTGGAGTAGCATTTACTGTCTGCAAGGCGACCATTATTGCGGCTTCCCTTGAAACTGCAGCATAGAGACGTATGGCGACAGTGGTGCTCCCAACGACATAACTGGAAACAGGAGTGGCACCGCGTCATCTTTTCAGACAATTCCCGTTTCTGCGTGCAGCACCATGATGGACGTATCCGTGTCTGGAGGCAAAGAGGAGAACGCACGTGACTTGCTTACATCCGATAACGCCGGTGGCTTTGCCCTATCTTCGAGGCCTCATAGACGTCATCTTTCAACAAGAAAACGCAAGACCACATGTTGCCCGTCATGTTCTGAACTACCTCGATACAGAGTGTGCTCGACTGTTGCCCTGCTCATCACGTTCTCCAGATCTCTCACCCACTGAAAGCATCTGGGCAGGGGTTGCTGAGAAACTGAGCCACCACCACTTTCCAGCTACTACGATTGATGAACTGTGGCATAGACTTGTGGTGGCATGGAATGACTTGCCCGTATATGTCATTCAATCCCAGTTCGACTCCATGCCTAACCGGGTTAGAGCCGTTTTAGCTGCCAGAGGCGGAAGCTGTCTGTACTAATTTCGGACCATATATACACCCACAGTGCTCTACAAATGTGATCATATTTTCTTCCTACGATGCTGCATACGTACAATAAATAAAGTTTTGTTATTTGCTTTTCTTACTGATGCTGCAATTTTAATGGCCAGCAGTGTACATGTTCAAGTCGACTATCTGGATAGTAGATGGGGTACTAAATAAAATTTTAGCTAAACGTACTCGATTTTGACTGCCGAATATTCATTACCAAGCGATGACATGATCATTTGAAATGGGCAATATTTTTCCTGCCATCTAAAAAGAGGAGTTCATCTCCCTGGAAAAACCAAATGTCGGTTTTTTTTAATGGTTTGCCCCATAATTATGTTATCTCTGTAACTCATTTAAACGCATTTAACTATTACTTTAAAGCCGTATCTCTAGACTGAGAAGGACGGAAATTTTCCAATCTCATGTGTAATTCATTACACTTTGAAATTCTGCGTCGAATTTTCCCGAGAAACTTATTTAGGTGCAAATGTTTTCTCTGCAAATTTTTTTAAAGAATTTTTTAAAAATCTGCTTTTTTTAGAGAGAAAAATTATAAATATATATGAAGTATTGGATGAAGTAACTTTGAAAATCTTGACCATTTTTTAAAAAGTCCTCAAGAGTTTAGTTTTTTTTATTAATAAATGTCTTTCGGATTGAGATAATCTAAAATAAGTTCAAGATTTTACCAGACGTAGAAAAACTAGATGTATAATTTACTCGAAAATTTAAAAAAAATGGATATCACTTTGAAGATAAAATTTTATTAAGATTAATTAATTTATTATTACACAAGAAAACATTTTGACTTCTTTTTCCTTCTTTGCCAGCCACTAGATTTAATACGTAATTTTTTAAAACATCTCGTTTCCTGAATAGTTTTACAAAAATTGGTAGTAAAAGAATTTTTTTAAATAATTTTATCTCTTATATCGAAAGAAAATTTCACTCAATAATAATTTTTTTCTTCTCAACAGTAAAATGTTTAGGACTTTACAAAGAAAGGGAAACACAAACTTGGAATATTTGGGTGTTCCAATGCATCAGACGGGGTACGACATAGCAAATAAGGACTTCCGGGATTGAATACCTGCCTTTAAATAGGCTGTGGCCACAAGTTAGGCCGAACACAAAAAGGGGCGACCTCGAGTGGGATCTACCTTCTCCCATCCTCTCTCGCTTCATACAAGGAATTTCCGGTCAACAGAATTAACGTACCCATATCCGGCTTAGACACAAAGGTATTTAATGGCGTAGTTGGGATTCGGACCGCGTACCCCCAATGTGCTACCATTGAGCTACCTCGGGCACAATATAAATTTGGATGCTCAAGGGTCAAGCAGCCTCCAAATATTCACCTATGTATCGACGTTAAGGAAAATAAGCAAATATTTGCTACATATGACAGTTAGGAAGATGGTATTTATTTTATAGTGGGTGATTCTAAACTCACTAAACATTTTAAAAGCCATATTTCAGTGAATAATTAACGCATGGCAACGCAATAACAACAAACACGCATGATATGCTGTCAGGCGTTCTTTAAGATCCGAAAAAAATTATGCAATTAATTACTTATAAGTCCACCAGATGACGCTGCACCAGCATTGACAAATATGGCAGGTGCTATAACAGGAGCTGCAAAGAGACCGACAATTAGTTGAGCAAGAAGCTTTCCCTTATAGATCTTACCTCATTAGGCATTGTTGGTGTAACTTCATTATTTTAATTCTGAATCTACTACTGCAACGTTGCAATGATTCAGACGTATGAAGGATATGAAATGTGGCAAAGGTCCAGCCGCTGACACCATAATGATTTCGAAATTCGAATCAACTGGTTCTTTGCAGGATCTGTCTCGAAGCGGAAGAACAACAACATCAGTTCCAACCGCTGTTTTCAGAACGCATGGCCACCCAAGTCTCCGGACTTGAATCCCTGCGATTATTGGTTGTGGGACTATCTTAAGTCGCAGAGATCGCCCAACGTCACCAGGAATGTTGAAACAATCTATCCGATAGTACATTATCATGATACCAACAAAAATGCTGTCCATAACACTGTACCTCGTCTTCTGGTGATGCTAACGAATGATGGTCACCAAATAAAACATTTGTAATAAGGTCCTGATGGGACATTATCTAATAGATAAATTTGTAAATAATTATGTACATTTTATTTCGGGGGGGGGGGTATGTTCCTTGAATAAAACTCTACATTATATCATGCATGTCTGTGGTTGTTGCTTTGCCATGCGTCAATTAATCACTGAAATATGGCTTTTGAAATTGTTTACGTACTTTTGAATTACCCGTTACATAAAATTCGTGAAAAAATTCGAAAAAGTTTAATTCGATTTCTTTTAATAAAAATTTTAGAAAAAAAACCTGGAGGAATTTATTTTTAAATTATATTCTTGTTTTCTAATAACAATGCACTCTTTTATAGTATGTGCTTATTGCAAAAGAAAATATGTTGACTTCTATTTTCTATCAAGAGCTGAAAATTTATTCCTGTTTTCTACTAGTTAAAAATATTCGTGTTCCATATATACTTTTTTAATTAGAAAATAAAAGAAAAAAATTAAATTCCTCATAAACTTTGCGTACCCTATTTGGTAAATAGTAGAAGGGTAAAATATAAAGTAAGAGAATCTAATGTTTTTATAGAGGTTCTAATGAAAGAAATTTATAAAATTGAATTTCGAAATTCAAAGACTTGGGTTTGAATCCTGTTCTCCACAAACCTTACAAGGGCGTTCGACCATTGCAAATAATCGACAATAAATTTACTGCAAGTACATTGTACGGCAGATTGGTCTCCCACATTTCTAAGGTCACTGATAAGAGAGTGGTGGCGTGGTAGATGGCAACAGTTCGGGAGGATTTTCTAGTTGTCAGTAGACACCATGACTTGGTCCGGTGAACATCGCGGTTTCGTTATCGAGGCGTTCTTAAGAACAAAGATTCCGTGACCGTGACACAGAGAACATTTAGGATGCGCTTCGTGCTCAACGCAACCGATGCCGTTCCGCATAACGAACAACATTCCTGTGATAGGTTTCAAACGTGAAAACAAGTATGTCCTCATTAACAAGGAAATCATGTGGTTGTCCTCGGAACATTAGAACACCTGGAAATGTGCAACGAGAACATGAGCCCGGTATTCGTGAGCAAGTTGCCGTCGTTAACCAAGATATAACCAACAGAGTGATGGGAGACTTAAGAGAACGGCTTTGGCAGTGCATCGCACATGGCGTGTGCAACCTAAGAGATTTTATTTTCAAAACCTAGTGAAATAAACTTAGATTATTAGTAGCTTTCGAAAATATAAAGTTTTTTGAACGAAGTTCTTATACGCGGCTTACAGTAGAGTGAACTGGCAGGAATCGTCACGTAACGGAAAAGCGTTATGCCCCCTTTATAAGAGCTTTTTCTCAAGGACGCTGTGGCTGAATGGTTATCGCATCGGACTACGGAGTATCGGACTATCGCACTACGAAGCGAGAGGTCTCTGGTTTAAATCGCCGCGCAAGCGCTGGCCGTTTCTATTCCCACTCATTTTTGAAATAGAGCAGTATATATATATATATATATATATATATATATATATATATATATATATATATATATATATATATAATCAATAGAAATCTACATATTAAATCACAATCACGTTTAGAGTTGAAAAAATAACATAACGAACTTCGTTCCTGACGGGGGTCCCCCGACCGCACAATTTTTTTCTTTAAACTGTTTCGTTCATTTTTTATTACCGTTTGAAATGTGAAATTCTATTCTGCCGCACCCTGTAAGAAACAAATACGTATTGTGAGGAGCAAATAAAATTTAATATCCTCAGAAAAAACATAACTTTATAGATTTATGCAGTCAACGCCCCCTTCATCAGTATAAAAAGTGCTACACACTACATAGACTTTAAAAAGACAATTTATCATTGGCTGTGTTTAGACACTTACTAGGCTTTTAGCAAGAGTCGAGAAATATTTATTTTAACTAACTATGATTGAATTTCAAGAGATAAACTTACAGAATGTTTGAACTGATGGCCTAGTTAAATTAATGAAACTTCAAGGAGTCATCTTATGACAAATGATAATTACACTTTAAGAAATACTGCGCATTTTCTCTTTTGCTTTGTATTTACATTTGATCATTTGTAAGACATTATGATGTGCTCGTGTCTTGGGCAGAAAAATGTTCATTCATTGATATCGAAGATATAAAACCATATGTTTTGAAAGTCTTTAATCTTCAGCGAGTTTTCAGAGCAAATAAAAGTATGATATTTAGTTATTATGCTTTTCCTGTCTGGAAAAATATTGTTGGCGTCGAAGCCATACTAGTTTATTATTCCTGAAACATTGAGGGATTATTTATTCATGTTAAATATAAATCTTTTACCTCAAAAACAGGAGCAGTTTCTTTAAATTATGTTTCCTTGTTCAGACACAACTTATCAAAGAGTAAGTCAAGTAAATAAAATTATAGCATAAAGTCAGAATGGGTTAAAGAATGGAGATTTATGGTAATAAGTTTATTTTTTATTTTCGACTAATTAAAAAAAATATTTTAAGGGTGATTCTTTTATTTTAGGTTATTTCTGCTAACTTAAAGAGCAAAACTTTTTGATCCTTCTTCCTGTTTTGAGATAAAAGATAATAGAAGGATTTACTAAGGTTTTAAAGTACTGCAAATCATTTTAATATATTGATTTCTTCAGCACGTGTACGAATGAGATGCTATACTTATCCACTGCATCAGTAAAAATCTTATTTCTTTGCATGTGGCATCGAGTACTCAAATAATACAAGGAATTTAAGAATACCCGACTGGTGTAGATGGTGAACGAGAAAAATTAGGTAATCGAAAACTGTCAATTTGTACAATGGAAAATGAACATTAAAAAATTTGACTACATAAATGAACTTAAATATGATCTAATTATGATACTAATAAAACGTACTAAGAGTTCTAATTTCTAATTTGAAACAAGTCGTAAAAAGTCGATAAAATTAATTAGTTGAGGTATTATATTGTTGTGCTTTTCGATTTTGTAGTGTATTACATCTCAATGTGTACCTTCTGAGATGCATGTGTAATGACGAGCTCATAGTGACATTATGATAATTTACGTAAAAATTTCCCAATTATTGCGAAGAAACCTAAACAAACATATCAGTACAATGGTAGCAACAACTCGTCTCAGCGAGAATTACTCTACACTTTACTTCATAGAGATATGTGTTAATATTCCTCATTCAATAGGAATGAACCGCGGGAAGCTTTGGACTACAGTTAGAACAATAGTTGTAAAATCTTATATCTGCAACAATTATCCAACTAGTTTGCGTTCAGGTAATTGCTGAATATTGGGGAGATTTAGGAAGTATCATGCCTTTCTGACACTTACACAAAACTATTGGACTCTATACTCGACGTTCATATGTGAGGCGGTGAACGGCAAAATGGTGTAAGTCACATTTTCAACATTTTTTAGCTGAGGGAAATAAATGTTACAAGCCTAGTACCAACACAATCTCCTAGATGGCGCTTATTGCCATTTTCCTCAACTACGAAGGGGAACTTGATCATGCGCGAAGAATGAAAACAACATTTTTGATAGTGCCTAATGTTGTTGTATTAAAATGTTCCTGTAATAAAAATATTCATTATATTTTATTTGGAAAATAAATTTGTATTTTTTTTATAACCTGCTGTTCATGTTATCAAAATTTTTTTTTTCTTTGTATTGTGAAAAGTTTAGATAGATTGTGCATTAGCATAGATATATGACAGTATTCCCTCAAGCTTTTCAGTCCATGTTGGCAAAATGAGCTTACTAGAAGAGGGTTATATCTTGTAATCAAAATTCAAAATCATGCTTTAAAAAATGAAACAACAATGAATGTGTATATTTTTTTCCTTCTGGAGTGATTTAAACAATAAGTTTCCCCAAATTATCATAGGCATTCATAAAACAAGAAATGAAATTTCGGCATATATCTTCTTTAGCTCCGCCTGAAAATATGGCTATTTTGAGATGTAACACTCTTCAGATGTAAACCCAGAATCATTTTCAGATGTAAACCCGAAATCAGAGGTGCGATATCTGATTTCGGGTAGTTATCGAATATTGCAGCGGTATTTTTTATTATTTCCCCCATCCTACACTTACACGAAACGAATGATGCTTTACCTCTTTAAACATATACTTCTACCTTTAACTTTTAGATTACTCATATCTTTTAAATACTATCAGAAGTAACATTCAAAAGCTTTTCATAACCAATTTGCTTTTAGAACCATCATTTGGAAAATATTTCAAAACAAATACTTCAGTGATATGACCCTGAATTCTACTAAACGAGTTGTAAACTTCCTTTTTGCAATGATATTTGTCAAACACATTTCCTTCACAAGATCCACGAACCCTGGTAATAACGCAATTTATAAAACAATGACTCTAAGAATCTTGGCAATATTGAACCATAAAGAGCCATCATTGACAAAACATTAATTTTTGCAACCATCGGCATTGTTTCTCGTTTCCCAGTCTTAATCATACATATGACTAGGGAGTAATATACATAAATCTGATTTAAGACGGCCTGAACATTTTACGCACTCGGTGCCATCTAAAAACCCTGCCGCCGAGTAATAAAGCGGCAGGAATCCACTTCCTAGAGTACTTAACTGCAGTTTGAATGGCATCGAATATCGTGGCAGGAAATTCCTTTTCGGACTATTAAAGTGGAATTATTTGGAGGAAGAAAAGGGTCGGAATTCTTCCACTTGCTTATTTTCTTCCATAAACAGAGCTTATTTATCATAAGAGATTTTCGTTTCTCTCTGCTTCAAATATGAATAAGACTTCTGGATATTTAATACGGTAAATATGTAATAATTTTCAATGCCTGAGTTTCTGGAAATATGTTTTCCCGTTATGTGAAATCGAAGCGTATTGATGCTTCGATTTCACATAACGGAAAAAATTTACGATAGAAGAAATTTTTCCAATGTGTATATTGGTAGTAATTAAAGTCGCAATTAAGTTTTTACCTCAATAAATTTCAATAAATTTATCCATTCAGAAAATTGTGCCGAAATTCTGTCAGTCATATTTTTTTATACACGGCATTAGAAACAATGCTTTACTCCCCAATATCAAAGTGATATCTTTCAAAATTAAGTTGAAGTCAATTAAAATACAAGGAAAATGTGTGCTTTTTAATTAAATATGAGTATCGTTCGTTCATTTCTTCCAGTACAAATCAAAATAATGTTTTTTTTCTTAAAGCGGAGTCCCTTGTCGTCAAAAATTTACCTATACTACGCCACAGTTTACTGTCCATTTTATTATGTGGGCACCATATATGCGGATAGCATTACGCCCTATGAAGGGACGACACAAACGGAGGCTTTTTTCGTGGCGTGACACCGGGCTTCGATCCGAACGACCTCACACCGAAAACTAGCGCGCTGTACCACGAATCAAAGCCCTACAAATCAAAATATAAATTGTGATATCTTTTCACATGATTAAGCCGGTATTTTGTTTGAACGTGTGTAATTATTCGTTATCATTTCAAGCCATCTCACTTGATATTTTAAATAACGAAACGTGAGTAACTAATCATGTAATTCGATCAGTAATGGGTATTTAGGAACCTATTTGGAATCGAGCCGCAGGACAAAATTTATAAGCCTTGCATTTGAAGCGTATATCACATGATATTTGAAGTGCACTTTAGTTCTAGTAAGTGATTAAATTTTGACATCATGAGAAATATAGACTTCCTTCCTAATTAAGTGCATTTCATGTAAATACTTCATAGAATAACCAACTAGCTAAAAGCATACTTTAGAAAAGAAAAAAAACTAGTACTAACTCGAGTTATGAACTCCATGAATAAAAAATTCTGAATCTGGGATAGTACTGTATACATCACACAGCCTTCTTCATCAATAGACCAATTACACTGGTCAACAGTGGTTTTGGTGCCGTGGTATTTGGAGCTGATTTCATATGAATATGATGCCCTAAATTTAAATACGACATTAGTTTTTGCCTAGCAGTTCAGATTCTTAAGATATAACATTTTAGTGAAATATGCGTTATACTATTTTAAGTTAAATTCATGGATCAAATAAAAAATAAATAAACACGAAATTTTTAATTATTATTATATTTAAAAAAAATTTTTAAAGAACATAAAAATCATAGAGAATATAGCAGTAGTACTTATCTAATTACAAAGAGCAAGAAATTCGGAAAAGTCATTGAAGAAACCAACTAGTCACTGAATACTTCGGAAACTTGTTTTCCGTGACATTCTCGAATGTATTTTGGAACAGTCCCTTTTTAAACTCCAGCAGTAATCTGCCATCATGAGCGCATCCTGTCTTCCTTGGTAGCGGTGCTCCATAGTTTTAACATCCTGGTGAAATCTTTCTATAATTATACACTGCTGGCCACCCAAATTGCAACACCAAGAAAGACAAGAGATATCGCAAAAAAATTTATTTTGTAGATAACATGTTGACCAAGTATCAAATGATTAAATTTATAGACTTCTGTGAAGTGTGGTTCCTGCCAAAATCAGTAGCCAGAGTAGCCGCCATTGTTGGCGATCACCGCTGCCACACGCCTCGGCATTGATTCAAAGAGACTTTGGATGAGTTCTTGGGGTACAGCAGACCAATCAGCTTCCACACGTTGCCAAAGTTGATCTGCTGTGGCTGTTGGGGATGGAATCTGGGTCAATCGTAGAGCAACCATGGACCACATGTTTTCTATCGGCGTAAGATCCGGAGAGCGAGCCGGCCAGGGAAGCGATTCAATCTGGCTATTGACGAAGAACCGTTGGACAATGCGTGCCACGTGTGGTCACGCATTATCCTGTTGAAATATGGCTGTGGGCAAGCCCTGAAGGTAAGGAAGGACAACTGGCTCCATCACCTCGGAGATGAAGCGCTGGCTGTTTAAAGTACCGGCAATGCGTACTAGAGGTGTGCGAGAGTGATATCCAATACCGCCCCAAAACATAATACCCGGTGCAGGACCAGTGTGGTGATGCATATCGCAGCTGTTCAGCATCCTCTCTTCACGGTGTCTCCAGACTCGAATGCGACCATCGTGGTGTTGCAGACACAGGCGTGACTCGTCAGTAAAGACAATTTCATTCCATTCTGCCGTCCACATCCTTCTGTCATCGCACCATTGGTGGCGGAAACGTCTGTCGTTCTACGTCAAGGGTAGACAAAGCAATGGACAGACCACTCTGCTGTAAACGGCGTCGAATGGTACGCGCAGACACTGGATGATGCGTTACAGACTGCATGTGCTGTGCAATGGTTCGTAATGTGACTGAGCGATCCGTCATTGCCATTCGCACAATTTGCCTGTCATCACGTGAAGTGGTGCGCTGAGGTGGATGCGATTGAACACGCCGGTCCGTCGTACCCTCCTGCATCCAACGATCACATATCCGCATTACAGTTGTTTGGTTTCGTCCGACACGACTACCGATTTCCCTGAAAGATAATCCACAATCTCGGTAGGCCACTATCCTTCGTCTGTCGAACTCGGATACTTGATCAAAAGATGATCGCTGTTTTCGACGAGATCGCTGTTTTCGACGAGGCATAATTGATCGTTTTTTTAAAAAAAACCACAAGAAAAACACAATTGCCGAACTTGAAACCGTCGAAATCTCCAAGCCTTAAATAGCGCTTTGAAGTGGCGCCACAGGCGCGCGTGATGTGCGTCTGCGCTGAAATTCTAATCATTTGCATATCTCACCTCCGCTAATGCATGTTGTAAATTTCAAGTTATTTGCATGTTTCCTTCAGGATGTTGCATTTACAGTGGCCAGCAGTGTAGAACAAACAATTTTCTGCATATTTTAATTTTTTTTTTAATTAATGCGGATTTTTTTCCTGGGGGGTGAAAGGTGTTAATAAAATAGGAGCTCTTAATAATTGGAAAACTTTAAAATTATTCAAAATCATAATAGCTCATTATAAGAATATTATGTATAATGTGCTAATAAAATTACATATAATAATTTCAGCTTCAAGTGTCTTACATAATTATTTCATAGAACTAGTTTTATTTATTTTTTGTACGACGACATATTTTTGATAAATTTCAGATATTTTTAAGAGTGGTAAATCCTGTATATTTTATCTGCATATAGGGTTTTCCTAATATCTTCACTTCTTGGCTCTGTATCATACTCATATTCCATACCTTTTCATAGTGTACATTTTGTCAATAATAAGAGATGTCAACACATTTTGCTGTGAAAGGTTTTCTCTAGACATACGTATAATGTCTCTATGATATTAATACATTAGAAATTTTGTAAAAAAATTTATGTATATATATATATGTGATAATAATCACATTTGGAAAATTTAGCACAAGGGGATTGACTCGTAGAACTTCTGGGAGATGCAGTCGGGCGGAGTGTTCATCCAGACACACACACACACACACACACATATATATATATATATTATTCCATTATGTTTCAGAAATCCGCACTAAAGGGCAACAGATCTGCATCACAGATATTGGATGATACTGTATTGTATATGTATATATTACACAATAGTATATGGTTTACACTTTGTCAATAATTTGAATAATGGTAAATAAACACGTTCGTGGGAATTGGCCATAATGGTATATAAACATATGTGTATTTATATACTACATTAAAGCCATTGTAATTTATCGGATAACTATAAAAGAGATTTTACTTCTTGAAGAAGAAATTTTTTGTAACAGTATAAGTAAAATTGTGGGACTGGAAGCTTTCCTAAAAAAACTATTTTCTTTTTAATCCAACTTATTCTCTGAAAGAGGCAACCCTTCATAAAATAGATCTGGGAACATCTTTCAGTTAAATAGTGTATTTTAATGAAGAGTTTTTCAGAATAAATGATTGTGGAGTGTCTTTTAAAATTTTAACAAAATCGGAAGTAGCTTCCAAAGAAAGAAAGGAAGTGAAAAGGAATAACTTTCAGAAGAAAGTTGCGATGCCATGTGTGTTCAATTGTAAATCAAATGACTGACGAATTATAACAGCTTGTGAAATGTCATGTATTTGGTAAGAGGCACTAAGGCTTTAGCACTATAAAATATTTCATTTCTACAGGACGTTTATACGTCAGTCGGGCCATTTCGTCTGTGGTGTGTCTTTATATATTGCATTGAAATGAAAAGTCCACAGCGGCAGAAAGCTGTCATCTATCTGCATGGTATATATGTCTAAAATATTTTTTCCAGTTAAATTTTAGTAATATTCTTTTTATATTTTTACTACATTTTTAATGGGTAAACCAAACAATACACATTTTTAATACACATTTTAAGAAAATAATATTCTAAATCTTTTTCATGAATTTCCATAATGATTTAATGTACTAATTTTATAGTTATTAATGCCAATAAAAATGTAACTAGGGAACATTGTAGTTTGGTACCTGTTAATCTGAATTTTCAAAACCCCAAAAATTTATCTGACCTCAATGAAGAATCACTTACTGCCTCTTATTCAGACACTGAAGAAGCTGAGTCTTTGTATAACACTTCATACTCTGTCCCATCAAGCGAGTTACTAATTCAACATTTCTTGATCGTCTTTACAGGATTCCATGAAGTTTTGATCCATCCACAAATCTGCAAAATGCTAGGCCTCTTCCCCCCTTCCTGATGGTTTCACTTCAAAATCTGTAGACTGTATCCAAGTGATCCAATTTATATTCGTGAATCCTTTAATCCTTTCAGGGACAACAACTTCATCCGTTTGCAGGGTGCAGATTTTATTTCTGATTTTCTTATTTAACTGTTTTCTGATTTGCTTATTTAACTGTAATACATTGAATACAAGTGAAAAAGTCTAGGTTTAAGCGTTTGCACTGTGCAAACGGCGCCCTTCAAAGGGTTAAAGGGTTTATTAATGAAAACATCTAAACGTTGAAGCTGACTCGTTAGGCCACCTGGAATTACATCTATTTGAGTTTTCAGCTGGTTCATTTTATTTTCCACAGCTTCTGCTTTGTGACTTCGAAACTTATCCCATACTAGGAAGGCAGTTTTCTTTAAGAGTCCACCAGGATACCTGGACCACACACGCAATAATCTCAAGACAACACCGTCCCTACCGATAGGTGATACGACCATCTTTATCTGCAGACCGGCCCCCCGACGGCAACACCCTCGTCACATAACGGGTCCCAGGAAATTTTGGCTTGAGCTAAGCCAAACTTTCCTACTCAAACCCCTATTCACTTGCCACCATACCTTGATTTATTAACACCTCCTTGCTCTATTTATTAACAAGATCTGCGTTACAATCTGCACTCCTTATTCCTTGGAGGCTAACTATCTTACAAAATTTCCTGCATACATACTCTTAACAATTATTACAATTTCCCATATACAATATTATCATATCAACATTCAATATATATACATCAACAATTCATATTATTGTTATAAATTCCTTATTAACTATAATCTTACATACAATTACATATTTCCATCCTAACTATCAATAACACACACGCAATAGACATATCTCGCAACTTTTTTTATAGAACTAGGGGCTTCACCCCTAGGCTCGCTACGGTCGCTCCTCTGTTATGGCTAAATAGCGAGATACATAGGGGTGATTCTCGGGCAATGTAACAGCTTCCATCCATTTACTGTTGTCACCCTTAATGCGAAGGGCGTTTCATCATTGCTGAATTATCAGCATTAAAATTCAATTAAATATCGAAAATTTAAGATATAGACTTGAAATGAGGTTTATATCAATAAGAAAGCTTTCAGCTTCCAGATGATGTAAATATTTCCTTTGTAAGATAAAATCTCGAGGAGCATTGATATTGCATCCACATAGGGGACTTTCTTGAAAAACTGTGTTTCATTTTTTGATGAAATTATTTATCTGTTTTAAATTATTTTTAAACAAATGGAGTCTAGTTTTAAAGAGAAATGTCTGTAGTCTTAGATTGTAAAAAGATCAAAATTCTACAATCATTTTTTAGCGAGTTACCGTAATCTAAAGATGAAAAAGTCAATATTTTCCCACAAAACATAAAATTATAAAAAAATCTTAAAGTTCGACTCAGATGAAACATGTCTTACTTTGTTCCCCACATTTTTCTGCATCTATTGGTATCGGTCCCCCCCAGCAATTTTCGAGGAGATAGCGTGACAAGCTTTTGACAGCGGCGGCAGAGGCGGCGTGAGTTACTTATTTTTAGAATAGAGAGACAAAACAAATTTATGGAAACGATTTATTAGAAACCACTTTTTCATAAAAAAGCAAAATAAAATAGAATGCTGATACATGTATATTAATATAAACCAGAAGTTTTTGACAGACAGAAACTTCATCTCATAATTTTGATTACAGGTGCATATGACGCCCCCCCCCCATATTTTAGGCGTATTTCGATGGAGTCCTATACGCCGGCGAATACGGTACTTCTAAAATTGCCTCCACGTTTCTCAAACATCATCATAAGCAACAGAAAATTTATTTTATTACGATATTTACTTTTTATATTTTTAGTAGATTTTCGTGAATAACGAATACAATTTAGAGTTGTCTAAATTTCTTGAAATAATGCAAAAGTGGAAAATATCACAATCGTTGTGATTGGCAAAAAGAACTTGTAAGTAGCATTCAATACATTATCAAATTTCTCCCTGGGCTCAACATTTCAATAAATATATTATTTTAATTCACATGATTAGTTCCTTCACAACATTTCAATTTTATAAATCATTTTACTTTTATCACATATAAATATTACTATATTTACTTTTTTCTATTTGTAGTGGATTTTAATGAATAATGAATACAATGTAATTCTCTAAATTGCTTGAATCTATGCAAAAGTGCAAAATATTACAATCGTTGTGATTGTCAAAAATAACTTGTAAGTAGAATTCAATACATGATCATATTCACCACTGGGCTCAACATTACAATAAATATGTTCTTTTTTTTCACATGAATATCTCCTTCACAACATTTGAATTTTATAAATCGTTTTAATTTTATCCCATATAAATATTATTTAGTAATCACATATAACTATTACTATATTTCCTTTTTTATATTTTTAGTATATTTTAATGAATAATGAACACAATGTATTTGTCTAAATTGCTTGAAATAATTCAAAATGGCATACTATTATAATAGTTGTGATTGTCAAAATTGACTTGTAAGTAGAATTCAATATATTATTATATTTCCCCCTGGGCTCAACATTACAATAAATATGTCCTTTTATTTCACGTGATTATCTCCTTCACAACATTTAAATTTTATAAATCATTTTACTTTTATCACATATAAATATTATTTAGTAATCACATATTAATATTACCATATTTACTCTTTTATATTTTTAGTAGATTTTAATGAATAATGAACACAATGCATTTGTCTAAATTGCATGAAATGACGCAAAAGAGCATACTATTACAATAGTTGTGATTGTCAAAAAAAACTTGTAAGTAGCATTCAGTACATTATCATGGTCCCCCCTGTGCTCAATATGTCCTTTTATATCACATGATTATCTCCTTCACAACATTTCAACTGTATAAATCGTTTAACTTTTATCACATATAAATAAATCTTCTCAATTAAGTAACTAAAAAAAAATATCAGAAATATTTGAAAGCTTACATTTCTGTTCTTATGTGAATAGCTACTCAACAATTTCAGCTTAATACTCGTTTTGCTTTCATTGCATATAAATATCTATTCTAAATCAAGTACATTGCAAAAAACAGTGATATTAAAAATATTTGAAAAGTCACATTCTTGTTCTTTGAAGGAACTCTCTTTACCTTGCTGTTATTTTCTTTTAATAAAATATAAAAAAAATTAATCTTTTCTTCTCTAAAAAAAGGAAATATATTACAGTAAATAATTGGTTTCTGATTTTTCCCCCCCATGAAACTAAAGCTATGTTATTTTAATCCCGATTTTCTTATTTAATGTAATTTACGTTCAAACAAATTTCACACTCACAACTTCTGAGTGTGAGCTCTTTTCAACAGTTTCTGCCTTAAGCATCCAAATAAAGGAAAAGTTAAGCTTCATTCATGTACTTAATAGATTAACACTATTAATCTACTTACAAATAATTAAGAATAAATATATGTTGAGACTCTTCGGAGAATTGATATATTTATTTCCACTCTGTAAAACAAATATAAAAAAACATTTCTTTTTACAAAAAGGAAATACAATGGAAGTTATTTTCTGCTCCGTAGGATTTTGTATGCTTTTTTAAATCTCTCCCTCTTATTTATCAACTTTTTTTTTACTTCTGTTTAGCTTTGGTTCC
Source organism: Dolomedes plantarius (assembly GCA_907164885.2). Taxonomy (NCBI): domain Eukaryota; kingdom Metazoa; phylum Arthropoda; class Arachnida; order Araneae; family Dolomedidae; genus Dolomedes; species Dolomedes plantarius. Next base: position 108,321,183 of record OU015493.1, read on the forward strand.
TGTTAATGTTTCTAAAGGACAGAATAAGTATATCGAATCAAACGATAAAAAAGTATAATTGGTAATCGTGCACAAAGCTTTTGTTAAAATGGATATCACTTAAAATTATTGTTGTCTTACACATAAATTTTTTGTCCTATTGTTGGTTCCAGGATATGTTTATAGCATACAGCAATGGTTCTCAACCGGTGGTACGCGTACCCCTTGGGGGTACACGGTTAACTACCAAAAGGTATACAAAATTATATTGATACATGCTAGAATTTAGTTGTGACAAAAGTTTGAGTAATGATTTAAAAATGAAAACTATCAGCAAGCAAACTCGTTGCTCCTTGCAAGCAGACACAAAGAACTAACAGACATTACTGTGAAATACTTTCTGGGGTTTACGACAACTTACTTGGGCGAAAAAGGATTTTCAAATTTAACTTACATGAAGAACATGTGTAGAAACATTCTTAATGTTGAGGATGATTTACGGCTGTATTTGACCAAGCTGGAGCCAAACATTGATGAACTTTGTAAACAAAAACAAGCCCAGTGTTCCCACTAATTATTTTCTGAGACTTTTTTAATTTTATGTCTGATTAATAAAAACTTTGTAATAAAATGTCCATTAAAATAAAAAATTTTGTTTTTAATTTAAATTCTTATTCTTAATTAAACTTTAACTGTTTAATAGTTAAAATTTAACTAATATAACACATTTTAATAAAACTAAAGTGTTTTTGTTGGGGGTACGCATAGTTAATGATACACAAAAAGGGGTACGTGGGTTGAAAAAGGTTGAGAACCACTGGGATACAGAAAGAACATTTGAGGAATCTTATACAGGGTGTTTCACCAAGACCGCCCAAATTCTGCACAGCCAGAATCCTTGCGTGGAGTACATAAAAAATGACTAAAGAACTGTACCCCTAGGACCCATTGTTTTCGTGAAAAATGCGAAAGAAAAGTTAGACGTCATATCCGGTGTATATAAAAAAAATTTATTGGAAACATGAACATCGGTATTTGCATATTTTTGCATGGGAAGATGTCCACCACGCATATTGAGGCATGCATGTGCGCGCCGCGCTATAGTTTCCTCCACCAACATCGTGGAGATTGTGTGTCCGGTCGACGCTTCCAGTATTTCTCAGTCTGTCGTCCAACCCGCGGATGACTTTCGCATCGGGAGGACGGCGCGGCATGATGAATAGCGACGGGCATACTCCCTAGCAGTTCGTAAGGCATTACCTTTACACTGACCAAAGATAAAGTACATGTCGCAATATTCACAAACGGAATGCATTATCACCATGCGAAGATTACCAGTAGCTACTAGATACAGCCTTTTAAATACGATTCAAATGACGAATAGACGTCATTCCACGGCGGCGCATGCATGCCTCGATATTTTTAACATCTTCGTCTGCAAGCATATGCAAATACCGATGTTCTTGTTTCCAATAAACCTTTTTCGTACACTGGATGTAACGTCATACTTTCCTCTCGCATTTTTCTCGAAAACTATGGGTCGTAGAGGTACAGTTTTTTGGCCACTTTTTATGTACTCCACGCAAGGCTGTGCAGCGTTTGGGCAGTCGTGATGAAACACCCTGTAGATAGGAATTAATTGTCTCAGAGGCTATAGAGACTACAGATAGAATTAAAGAAGCTAATTCTTACAGGAGGTTTTTCTTATTCATTTACATAAAGAAGGATTTCTTACCAAAATAAAACCATTTTGACGTGTTTGTTATTAATGTATTTCTCGTTCTTGATGTAGTTTTGATGCAATCATGCCTTAGAGTCATCAGATATTTTTTATCAAATATTAAGACGGTTTTTTAGAAGTAGAGAGTAAGAAATCCTTTTTAAAAATCGTATTTTTGAATTTTATATATTTTTACTGGGAACCGTCTCCCTGAAGTTATTGCATCAAATATACTTCTTAAACTACCTCCTCATTTTTCAAACATCATCATGAGAAACAGAAAATTGTTATATAGAGTAAGAAAATGTCTTGGACATAGAATCGAAATCTTATAATTTTGTTCCAAAAAATTATTGTTAAATTGCCTGTTATCATTTCGAAATACTTCGAAAGAAATAACGTCGTATAGTATTGACAAATATTTAATTTTTGTCAATTGATTTTCATGAAGAAACCTGTTAACTATTTGAGTTATTTCAAGTTAATTTGCATTCAGCTGATGCCGTTTCATTAAACTCAGCTCATAAACTTTATATTTACTGGATCAATTTTTTTCAATGATCCAACAGGCAAAATGTGAATAATAACTGAAAAACTATTCCTAGTTTACTCCAGGGGTTTCTTTTTCTATCATTCTATTGAATTGCCCCACTTAATCCAAGTTTGATATTTAACGTAATTTCTGTTCAAACTAATTTCATACTCACGACTTCTTTGAGTATGAGCTCAATTCAACAATTATGCCTCAAGGATGCTGTGCACTAACCCTATTTGATTCGCTCACTGTGGCGGTGAAAAGAAGTGCAGTGATTTCTGCTTATAAGAATCACGTTTGTTATTACTGTTTTTGATTCTTATAAGTGGTTGATTCTTATAACCGAAACTTCCTTACTAGCTAAGGTGAATACTAGTGTATGCTTATTACAGTCTCAGACGAAGATTCACTTTATAACCGTGAAACGTTTCATTCAGCATCTGAGTCATCTGATTCAGCAAAATGGATCCGTTTACGTTTCACGGTTTGAAGTGTTGAATCCACTGTCCCGTTTGAGTAAGTGATGGTGGACACTTCGGAAGATTTATGTGTTTCAGGGTCCAGAAATCCTCAACCAGGAAGTAAGTGGTGGGAAAAAAGGAGTGCCTGCCTGGAGAAAAGTGAAATCGGACCCGGGCGGGTTAGATGCCCCTGGGTAAAGCTAAATAAGACAGTATTTAGCAAAATCGTATAAGGAGAAACTCTTATGTTATGTCTAAAGGAATGTATTTTACGACTGTTTTCCACCCCAAAGTTTTATCAATCTTTCTTTTCAAAAACTTAAGAAAGAATTTCGTACCTTTTGAGAGTTCAAGTGGCATTTTTTGGAAAAATGAAAGGAAGGCGAAGATTGCAAACTGATTCTTATAACCGGTGGATTGATTCTTTAAAGCGGAAATTTTAACATGGAAATAATACATTTTGTTTTTGTTTTTGCGATATTGATTCTTATAAACGGTTGATTCTTATAACCACTGATCACTATAAGCGGTGGTTACTGTATCTTTAATTGGTTGGGGTGTTAGATAATAATTATACTGATGATTATGATTTTGACTTCATTCCTTAAGCTTGTGGTTAGTACATTGACTAATTGTGATTTCCAAATGATGGAAACAACTCTGGTTTACACTGACAGATTAATTTATTGATTATTAAACATATAAACAATATGATAAAATCCTACCAAATATTTCATTCTTCATTTACACATTACTCACAACTTCATTACTACTAAGTTAATTCACCATGACACATATATTTAATTCATTCAATTATTATGACAATATTTCGTATTTAATCAACACATATTACCCTCAACTTCATTACTACTAAATTAATTCTCTACTAAACATATATTTAATTAATTCACTTATTATGATAACATTTTATAAACATAATCACTCATATAACCATGTTCCATTACTTCCAATATTTACTCATATATATATAAGCATAACATCATATTAATTAAATTGTTTTTTTACGAATTATCGGTCATCTCCTTAACATTTTATACTCGAATAACATCATCATCGCGCTCTATATTAGTTATTAAGGCTACACACTGAGAAGCAATGACGGTAATATAAAAAGGAAACGCAAAAGTTGGTACCTCGAAAGATGACTGTTGGATCACTATGATGGGCAGCTGGCACTCGTAATGACGACTTCGTTTTATTATCATCGCACGGAACTAGGGCACTTTCTTCGTCTGGTACAAGGCTCCTTTAATCATGGCAGACACTCTACATGGGACACTGGGGCACTCTCATCATCGGTTATATGACTCCTTCACTCCTTGCAGACCCTCGGCACGGGACACTGGGGCGCTGTCTTCCTAGGTATTAGGACTCCTTTGCATGGGCCACGACTTATATTTATATCATCGGGGGGGGGTCTTCGTAGATATTCATCGGATTGGCACTACTTCTATGTCAAACTTCTCACTAACTCTCCTTCTTATGTGCCTTCCTATCTTATTTCATATTATTTTCTCTTAGTAATGCTGACTCCACCTCTTACAATTTCCATTGGTCATATTATTACCATGCCATCGTCATTCGTCCGTGGCTGCCTCTTCTCAATCCCCTTTTCACGAATGCGCATCGAGGGCGGGATTTATAAAATTCTCCCACTAATTTAACCTTTCCCCATGCTCCGGCATCAAGCAGGGTGGCCTGTTTTATAGCCATCATAAATTTAGTCTTCCCTTTCATCTTTTCTTCTATTCGTTGATACTCACTCTCTTGAACTTTTATCTTATACTTCTTGCTACAAGCACAATATATATATTTAGTTTCGCTATATTGTTGGCTCTCTCCCCTTCTCTTTTATTGCCCGTCATTTGCCACGTTTCTTTCTTACATTTAGCAATTATTTTACTTCGTCCCGTAATTTTCAATTCTCCTGCCCCTGGCCGTGACACTGTTGTCATGTCCCTATGACACTCACCTCAATGTTAATCTTTGGATAAAATTTTCACCAAAGATTGCCGACTTGGATTTAAAGATTTTTTTTTTAAATTGTACTCCGTAATAGAAAAAGAAATTTTACACATTGGGGAATTTTTTGTTTTTTAAAAAATGCAAATAATATTTTAAAATTTAAATTATTCGGGGAAAAAAGTGGTACCGTCAACCGGGATTACTTTGTCCAATTTTAAATGTCTAGTTAAAAATCCGTGTTCTTCTCTATCAATTGGAGAGGGGGAAAATTCTAGGCTTGGTGGAGGGCTTATAGAGTTGATTTATGATGTTTAAATATATTTTCATTGCTTTCCCTTTCAGTAATAGTTCAAATACCCAGTAGACAAAGTTACATGGGCAGCAGGGGTAACTTTACCACCAGATGTTTTCTACTGAAAACTTCCTTTAAAGTCACTTCTGGGCAAAGTTACCTTTGCCGGGTGTATAATGTAGCCAAAATAAACATGAGAACAGTTGAATTTTTGTGTTTATTATTTATTATTTTTATAAATTTTATTTATGCTGGGCACTTGTTAAATTGTCCGATTCTCGTTATAAAATTTTAGTAGATAACTGTCAGCATGCTAATGAGAAAACAGAGAACATATGTAGGTAATATAACTCATATTGTTTGAAAAAAATCTTGAGAAATCTTTTTCAAAAAATAATTTGCTTCGTCGTTCCCTCGGAAATGGAGTTTTGAAAACAACGTAGATCAGAGAAATGCTGGATTCATCCACTATTTCAGGAAATGTGAACGACATCCCTTTGTCTTTGGTTCTGAGATAAGAAACTTCCAAGTCACCATCTTCACAAATGTTTAAAATTTTTGCCAGGAAATGCATCAAAGTTTTTTCCCGAGCAATTTCACAACCACAAAGTCTCCTGCTTGTAAATTTAGGGGCCTTTCGTCAATTTGAATGCTTCGAAAATTAGACGATGGCTGATTGTAAGTCAAATTGAGGGGGAATAACAATCAAGTGCTGGCGTTCGTAGCGACCTCTGGTCTAAAGATATAAACCCGATTTCAACTCGAGTGTTCCTCCCATACACGCGCCGCTGCTGGACGGTTAAAAGCCTTCATAATTTTTCCCTAGACAGCTACTAAGAGGTGGGTAAAATAACCCCAATTTTCCTATAGATCATGGGGTAACATTGTCCATCAAAACAATGACAGGAAAATTAAGGTATAAAATTCTACAATCATATCCCTCCAATGGTTATTATATGCAACGCAAATATAAATAATTTGAAAAACTTACCAGCTTTCCCTATGGGCTTCACGTATCAAAATTGCTAAGGTACTCAAATTGCTTGCTCACAGTCACTTTACAAATTGATTAGTTTCACACTGATAAGCTATCACTAAATGTAAAACCTCCTGCCTCACGCTTGCCAACATTACAACTAACAGCGCTGATTACTTGCAGAGCACTCGATGCCGTCTGAGTAACCACTGTTAGGCGCGCAAACTTTTTTTTTAATGGGCCAAGTTACCCCGGTTGACGGTATACTGTATTTTAAAAGCTCCTAAATTCCTTTGGTTGGCGAAATTTATAAAGTGAATCCTGTTGCAAGGTGCAGAAAAGTTCAGGTTATCTGAAAATACCACTTTTTATTTGATTATCAACTTTTAGTAGCTGTAAACAGTAGACAAATTTTCTCCATAGGTTAACATTCAGGTGAGCGAACCCAATAGGGTTAGTATACAGGAGTCTTAAGCATCAAAATTAAGGAAAAAAAACTCAATTTTTTGTTCTTAAGAGATTAATGCTATTAATCCACTTACAAATAATTAAGAATAAAAAATATTTCTATAAACTCTTTGGAGAATTAATATATTTTTACTGCCTCCGTTTAAAAATAAAATATAAACATTTCTTTCTATAAAAATGAAATACAATGGAAGTAATTTTCTGCACCGTAAATTTTTGTACATTTTAAAAATCGTTTTCTCTTATTTTTCCAACTTTTTTAAACTTCTGTTTAGATTTAGTTCCTGTTGTTAATGTCTCTAAAGGGCAATATTAGAATATTGAATCACATTGAAAACAGTGTAATTTGTTAATCTTGCACAGGGTTTTGGTTAAAATCTATAACACTTAAAATAATAGCTCGTTGTTAGTTTAAGGATATTTTTATAGCAAACAGAAACAGCATTTGATGAATCTTATAGAAATGAATTAACAGTCTTATAGGGATATAAAGGCTATAGATAAATAAGCTGGGATATTTTTCTTATAAGGAATTTTTTCTTCTTCATTTAGACAGAAAGGGATTTCTTATCAAAACAAAACTATTTTATCTTGTTTTTTCTTAATACATTTCTCGTTAATGACGTCAACTTAGTGCAATCAGACCTTACTTTATTCCAATCTTTTTACATATATTAATTGGGATTCTTTCTCATGCAATTATATTTTTGAACTTTATGCAGATTTATTGGGGAATGTGGCCCTGAAGTTATTACATTAAATTTACTTTTGAATTACCTCAACATTTCTGAAACATATCATAAGCAACAAAAATTGTAATATAGGGTGGGATAATGTCTCGGAAGCAGAACTGAAATCCTGTAATTTTGCTCCAAAATTTATTGTTAAATTGCCTGTTATCCTTTCGAAATTTTTCGGATGAAATAATATCGCATAGTATTGCCAAATATTTCCTTTTTGACAACTTATATTCTTGAAAAAACCTGTAAAGTATTTGATTTATTTCGATTTCGTTTGCATTCAATTGTTGCTACTTTCATTAATCTTGGTTCATAAAACTTACATTTATTCCTCCAATTTTTTTAATACTCCATCCGCAGATATTTCAGTATTGATTAAAAATATGTCCCTAACTCGGTCAATGTATTTTTTCTTTTTCTATTATTATTTTAAACTGCAGTAAGCAAACTTATGAGGTACTCTAAAGGTTCAAGGATAACGCCAAACATCTCGTATTTAACGCTGAGTTTACTTTTGTAGTTTATACGTATGATACAACGAGAATTCAGTTATTTGTTTTCCTGTGGAAACCCTGATATTCTCTGCGTGTAATACTACAATTCTGAAAAAGCATAGGAGTTTCAGAAACTAAAATTATTGATCTTTTCATCTGGGTTTCAATCACGTAATAGAATTCCCATAGACAGTCTATTTTGCGTGTCCGTTCCCAAGTGAGTAAAAGGAGATCTTTTGATGCCGACAAAAATTAATAGGCAAATTCTATCAATAACTCATTTCCCGTTTGCGTTTCCAAAACAATTAGGAGAATCAAATTGACTATCGTGATAGAGGTATTATTATAATCTAAAAGCATTATTCCCGTAGGGTTTGAGTATTATTAGCCGAAGCTTTATCGGCCTTCATCGATAGCAAATATTTCGAGACAAGCTTTTTACAGAAATGACTTTCTTTACGCTACTGAAAAGATGGTCTGTAAAAAGCCTTACGCTCAAAATAAATGGCTTCAGCCTTAAATGTTTTTTTAAATGTTATTAATGTTAGTTTGTATGGAATTTAAGCACAAAAAAAATGTGTACCTTAAATAAGGCTTGTCAATTTTAGAATTACACTCTGTAAGTTGCCTTTGTCCAAGGTTAAAAATATCCTTCAACACCCTTTTATGCATTCATTTTTTCACATATTAACTTAATTGAGATATGCACTTAATATTAACTTAATTGTGACTTAATGATTAATGAATATTACAACTTTCATATCACGAAATTAAAGATTTTAGACTTTTGGATTGTGCATTTTAAATATTTTATATTTTTGGGATTCACTGTCGTACGATTCTTTCTCTCGTTACATAAACAACTTATAAGGGAAGGCCAACACATATATAGGGTCTGGCAGAATGGACTTCCCCATTTCTGATGGTCAGTGATAGAGAAGTGTGTATGTGTATGTGGGGGGGGGGGGAGGTTGGAACAGTTCTAGCGGATTTTCTAGTTGTCAGTAGACACCATTAGTTGGTCCGGTAACATCACGATTTCGTTATCGGTTTGTTCTTTAAAAACAACGATTTTATTGACACGACACCGAGGGCATTTATAAATCGCTTCGAACTCTATGCAATCGATGATTTTCCTGATCGAAAAACAGTCCTGCGATGGATATCAAACGTGCAAGCAAGAGGGTCTGCACTAAGAAAACCAAGTGGTCATCCACGGAACATTAGAATACAGGAAAATGTGCTACTAGTCCGTGAGGAAGTTGCCACCGGTCCCCCAGATATGAGGAAAACTTTATTGAACGGCTTCGGCAGAGCATTGAAAATAATGGGCGTCACCTGACTGATGTTATTTCTAAAACCTAGTGGAAAAAAAACTATACTGCAAGTACTTTTCAAAAAGGCTAAGCTTTTATCTATAAATTGATTCATTCATTTTTTGTTACTCTTTGAAATGTGGAAGTCCAATCTGTTGCCTTCTATAGTTTCCAACACTTGCATGTTGTTTAAGATTTGGAGCGATATCTAGGGTCTTACTTTACTGTTCCGAAAACAGTAAGATCCATTCTATAAGCACACACAGGGAAAAAAGTTTAAAATGTTTAACTTTTTAAAATTTATCCTAATATGCGCCTTTGCAAACAACAGGACGTGTCGTATTCAAATCCCTTGTTATGTGAAAATACATGAATAGGAGTTCAAAAAATGAAGTAATGGCTTAATGCTTTTCAAATCATGATACCTCTAGAAAATTAGGCCCTAGACAGTCTAGTGATAACTCGTTGGACTTCGGACGGAGGGAGGTTAGTTTGAACCCTGACTAGCGCCTTTGAATCCCGTCGTGACTAGTCCGGATATGTGCATGTTAAATCCACTAAAGTCCTTCAATGTAGTCAGAGGGAGAGGGAATATACAAGGCCGACAGATGTCGCCCCTGGAGGTGCTCGGTCTAAACTGAAGTGGCAACAGGGCATGGTGTTGGTTCATCTATATTAGCCATACTCAACCTTTTTATCTCACGGGCCACGTGCATATGTATGCTACGTCACGCGGACAATATAATAATGTAAAAAATAGAACTGAAAACCTAAATGTATTCAAATGTTTATTCACTTATTTCATCCAACTGTTCTTCACTCTCCGAATCATGATCACTAACTACGTGAAAATTAGGATCTGTGTCTACCTCATCACTCTGGGACATAATTTCACCTTCCATGCATTCTTGTTGTAAAATTTTATGAACTCAATTAACATCATCCTGACACTGTAAAATGAAAACCTTTTTCGAAGTATACGAGTCCATGGTGGAAAAAATTAACACGAATGATAATCTTGGGTCTATGAGGTCCAGACTGTTTTTTGAGACTTGTTTGTTACTTCAATTTTGGAACTAAACTAAGGTTTGCATCAAGGAATGTCATCTAGAGGATTTGATAGGAAGGTACTCTAGTGGTGAACGGGTTAACTAGTTTCTATATATTAGATAATACAAAGACTGTTGTCTCCAGGGCCTCATAGACTCAGGGATACGACTGAAGGGTTAAAATAGAGTGTGATTTTTCTTTTTTTTCTATGTTGAGATAAAATTTTGACTATTTTAGACAATCAGGTTCAAACTTTTTACTTTATTCTCACTACGTCATGAAGGTAAGAATCAGTAAGCTTTTTTCTGTTTACGTTCTTCGCATATTTCATTTCGAAAATGGATGCTTCACTAAGATACATTGATGAGAACAACGTAAGTAGCAAACATCCTATTTCTGTACAGTTCTGTATTTTTCAGGCATCATTTCCAAAAATATGTTTACAAAAGCATTTGCCTGATAATGATTATGAGTGTCTCAACAAGTGGCGCACCCAGGATTTTATCTTAAGGGGGGGGGGCGAGTTGAACGGATAAAAATATTTATAATGCAAATTCAATATTCAGAATGCAATTTCTATTTATTTTTGTGGTCCAGGGCCCACCCCCTGGGTGTTTCACTGGTCTCGGGCCACACATAAAAACTTGTGGCCGCAGTTTTAGTATCCCTGATCTATTAGCTGTCCCCCAAAATAAGCCAATGTATCTCGCGAATCTCAACGAAAGTAACCAAATAAGGATTTCGCGGATGCTTTGGACGAATATCGAAGGACAATATGCCTGCCACAATGCCAACAACAACATTTAGTTTTTATTCCTCTGCATTAAGTTATGCTTTTTTTTCTGCTCTACGGAACACCTTATGCTGCATATAGCTAAAGAAGAAAACTCTTTTCCGACGCATTTGCATCTGATTCTTCTTATAAACGATAACGCCTTCTTTTCTTTACACATTATGTTATCTTTGATCTTGTTAGCAGGCATATTCAGATGTACTGCGAGACTTTTTACAGCCTTTTGCTGATGATAACAATGTTAATATTCCTCACCTAAAGAATTTTGGAAGATTGAAAATAAAAATAAAAAAAGCTGATTTATCCGATTTATATTCTGGAAATTCCCTTGTGTATCAAGACTTGTAACAGTAATACGTTGAAATGAATAGCAGTTTCTTTATTTCTACTTCAATATATATTTTCTTATTGCAGTTAGTGTCTGAATGAATTATGTAAGACGTGTGTTGCTTATAAATGCGGAAGCGACGGAATTATGAATGTATGAATAAAATTATAGGATTGGTTATTTTATTTTCGCATAAATAAAAGCAAAATAAATTAAGGCTATCATCTAAATACCTAATTAAAATTTAAGATCACAAACGAATTTCGCCTTTTTTCATTGCTTATTCTGTAACCCGATATAATTCAATAAGCTAAAAAAATTATACATGCTCATCTAATCCTATTAAAATACAAATTATTGTATAAAAGGAAAGTCAAATGTGCAGAATATGTTTTCCTACATTTTTTTTTTAGGCTCCCTTCTTTTAAGTGCATTTGTTAAATTCGCACTACAAGAAAACTAAGGAAAAAAATTGCGAGTAAATGTGTCACATTCAATTTAAATATAATAAGATGTTTAGTCACAATGTATAAACACCAAAGGCGACACATAAAAGCAGAAAAAAAATCAAATAAAATATTTGTTGCTAAGACGTTCAAAAAATTATGCTAATATATTCAAATGAGTCTTTTTTTTTCTTTAAACAATATATTTTTCTCCATTTATACAGTAAAAGACGACAATAAAAAATTTAAAGCTTAGTTTTAAAAGCAAAACATTCAAGAGAAATGCTTTAAGTGAAAAACAAAATACTTAGCTTGAGCTTAACAAAGGGTAAATGTTTTTAAAGATAATATAGATTAAAAGAAATCTGATTTGTACTTTATGTTTTCAGACACAAAATTTACATGCATAAACCGTACTCTAAGGTAGTCTTTTAAGCACTTAAAAAATAAACTATGTTCGCAAAATAAAAATTTGAATAAAATAGCATAAAATATTTAATATTCTAGTTATTTTGCAACATGATATGGATGAAATATAAAAATATATAGGCGATTATTGATTGTTAACCTCTGAAGAATTAAATCTATGCAGAGAATTAGTTTCAGTTAAATCAATTACATAGCTAAGAAACTATAATAGATTTTCAGGATATTCAGAATCAAAACGCAAACTAATTAAATTTAATTAACTGACAGATCACTGACGTCGATTTTTACAAACTAATTCATTTTCAGTAGGTTTCACTAGTCTTCCCAAACAGCCTTACGAACCACAAGTACTCGTGTAGCAAAAAGTTGACCGTAGCGCTGCAAACCAAACCAAACCAAACTACTCGTCAACAGACCATTTCAAAAGGGTATTGCATTTCTATTGTGTACGAAACATATCCTAAAAACTAAGGTTACTCTAACTAGAAAATTCACTAGTCTTCCTTCACTGATTTTCACTGTTTCCACCAATACTACATAAAAATTTGCTTGCTTATGTATAAATCCGCCGGTTCTTCGTTCACTTCGGGTGTCTTATGGATTTTAACAATAATTCTACTCTCTGATCTATTTTTTTTCTCGTGTGCTAATTGACGTCTCTCTCACCCCTCGGCTGAATCACGGCTCTTTCCCCCTCTCCCATCCCCCTCCTTCTGCCAGATCTTGCTTTACTCTATTCTCTTTTGGATCTCACATGCATTTTTTCCCCTTGCTGTCTTTTGTCCAGTGATCGCCTGCAGCCAGCCTTCGCTCCTTGAAGGGAAATGGCAAAATACTTTCTAAGCTTGTGACATAACCAATTGGCAGGTTTCATTCTTTAATGCATTAGCTCGTCACCTGTATGGAATATCATAACCTCATAAATTATTTATTCCTCTTGCCTTTTTATTTTAAGAATGTTATAACTTCCTATGAAAAATGTATTGTTGCTGCTAATATCCCCTGGCCGGTCGTGTTCCATGACAGGTCCATATAAGCTTTTCTGTCTGAGGAGTGAGTCTGCAGTTTATAATAGCACCACAAGGATCGGCGTCCGTCCTAGCTTGGTGCCACATCAATTTTGCCCGAGCACACCCAGGGGCGATCTGGGAATCGCAACCTCTCCCAACCTCTCTGACTTTTCGGTTTACGTATTTAAGTGAACAAGGAACCGTCAACATCGCTCTTTTTGATTTTTCAATATTTGACTCTATACACAAATATAGAACAAATAATATTTATTTTCACCGCACTGAAGACAATTAGAATCTACGAGTAAGTATTTTACGCCAGAATAAGGCTTGATTTTTAAAATATTTTTTCAAAACTGATAACATTTTTCAAATACTCCATGCGCATTCCATATCATTTAAAAGCCTTAAAAATTTTAATATAAGTTTACCTTATAAATATAAGCATAAGTGGGCACTGATTTTTTTTGTATGAATCAGAAGCCATTAATGATTTTTTTATGTTATTATTATACGTTTTTTGCATCTTTTTTACTTAATTTTATGGTCTTATAAATTTTAAAAAATGAAGGTGGTTTCAAAGAATAATGCACTGTTTTGTAACAAAGTCTTCAATTAACAATTCTGAGCAATTTGGAAGAAATCAAGACTAAAATAATGTCCATGAAGCATTTTGAAAAATGCTGGCATTTTTGAAAAACAATTTGAAAAAAAATGCCTTTAGCAAAATCTGCGCCATAATGCTTACTTGGAAATTCTAAGTGTCTTTAATGTAGTAAAAAATAATGTTAATTATTCTCATTTTGTATGTAAAGATAAAAATTGAATATTAAAAAGATGGAGTTTGAAATTACCTTGTCCCCTTAACGTGCCAATATCCCAACTACACACGGTATTATTTAATGTCGCTTGTCGGGATTCGAACCGAGTACGCGCGGGGCCAAAACCCTACTCACTACCATTGGTCAACCTCTGGTCAGAAAAATGTGTTTCATGTAAGAACTTGCTTGTACAACATTTACATTCAAGCACTATGATCTTAATAATACGCTAGTTCTAATCTTACGTAGTTAAAGAACTGAAGTGCAACGAAGATTTCTTTTATTGTATCGGGATCCCATACTTAGTACAAACAAGGGTGAGTAACTTTCATGGCAACAAAACGAAGGAATAAATTGCAGTTGTGAACATTCATATTTTCCTATTCGAATTATATTTATTTTTTTATTAATATGAGCATGACGAAGACCAATTCTGATTCATGTGAAACAGCCATTTTGTTTTCAAAACAAGGTTTATATTCTCAATTTCTTGAAATAATAATTAAGTAGCGCAAATAAACACGTATCAAAATTAAATTCAATAGATTTTTAATAAAGATAATTTGAAATGCTTGCATTTTTAATTAATTAGTTACTTACCCCTAAGTATTCCCCTGTCCACTGAAGAACAGGTGCCCCCCAAAAAAGTCTGAGCCTAAAAAAATATACACTATTATTTGTGATTGTCTTTTGGCAAACGCAAACAATAAAGCATACATTTTTAGAGATGACTTTTTTAGGATTTTAATTTTCATTATTCGCAAAAGGGAAAAATTAATATTTTTGCGTTTCATTTCACTACCTAAATATATAATGAATCATTTAAGAAATTAAAATTAAATACTTTGTTCAGAATACAAAATGGCTGTTTCATAAAAAGGGAAAATACACGTACTGGTCTTAGTTAAAGTTCAGATACATAAAAAATTGTAAAAGTCCACTGGAAAATAACATGAATGATTGCAACTGTTAATTTATCGTATTAAATCGAAAGTCACTCGACTTTTTTATGATTCATTTAAGACGTTAAAATTAAATACTTTGTTCAGAATACAAAATGACTGTTTCGTAAGCAGAAAGAATACACATACTGGATTAATTAAAGATCAGGTGCATAAAAAATTGTAAAAGTCCATTGGAAAATAACATGAATGATTACAACTGTTACTAAATCGATATTCACTCACCTTTTTTATGACTCATTTAATACGTTAAACTTAAATACTTTGTTCAGAATACAAAATGACTGTTTTGTAACAAGAAAGAATCCACATACTGGTCTTAGTTAAAGTTCAGATACATTAACCTTTTCCTTACGGGGTGGGATAGCAGGTATCCCAAGGATACGGCCCAAGAATGAATATATATATATTTATATATATATATATATAACCCTCTTAATGAGCGTTCTAAAGAGGGAATCGGAAAAATCGGCTCCTGAAGCTAAAGGTTGAAAATTGTAAAAGTCCATTGGAAAATAACATGAATGATTACAACTGTTACTTAATCGTATCAAATCGAAAGTCACTCACCTTTTTTATGATTCATTTAAGACGTTAAAATTAAATACTTTGTTCGAAATACTAAATGACCGTTTCGTAACAAGAAAGAATACACATACTGGTCTTAAGTTCAAGTATAAAAAAATCTAAAAAATTGCAGTAGTCCACTGGAAAATAACATAAATAATTACAACTGTCACCTACTTGTATTAAATTGAAAGTTACTCACTATTGTTTATAATTATTATAGAAACCTGAAGCAGTAAAAGAGGTCTTTGTTGCACTTCATTTCTTCAGCTACGTAAAACCAGAACTATCATATGATTAAGTTGTGAAAGGGTTACTAAAATGTCAAAAACCCTGCAAATAATAAATGCAAACAATATGCATTTATTATTTTCAGGCACAAAGCCAGAACAAAAAAAACTATCGAAAGAGCCGCCACCATTCCTGAGAAAAACACAATTAAGGGTTGTTTTTGGCTAATAAATTGCATTAATAAATGAAGGAACTGAATTATGAGATATCATTTTCCATTTCGAGGTCCCTGCATATACATATTACACTGTCTGACTTATAAATAGACGATATACAAACACTTTTTTTCCCACTTTCTGTACTTTACGTGGGAGGAAGTGGTAGATAAATATATTTTAATAAAGGAAAGGTAATTTTAGATTCTATTTTGGCGTATGCAGAAATCATATTTTCCAGTTTATTTTAATAAACATGAGTAAGTATTCACGGTTATTATTTCAGATATATTTGATTGTAGCCCTGCGAAATCATAACGTCACCTTACGGACATTGTTTAAATCACGGGCCAACATTAAACTGAGTTTATGGTATTATATTATTTTAGTAAGACTTGCATATCTTGCCGTAACAACCGGGATATATATTTTATGCGATAATATAAGAAGCATTTATACAGCCAAAGTATCAGTATAGAATATTTACTGGTATTATTATTTCGATAATACGCGTTTATTATTTTAACCATATTTAATAGTGAAGAGAGTTATGTATGCCATGAAATAAAATTCCTATCCCCCATTTCCTTATAAAACGATTGCATTATGCGTAAATAACGTTTGTTTAACATAACAAATTTTAAAAAATATTCATTAATAATTTAGAAATGAACAAAATACAAGATATGGAAGATAATCTATACCGTATATTGTTGTTGTTGTTGTTGTTGTTGTTGTAACTTATGCTCACCTGGCCGGAACATGCCAGACCACGTCTCGGCTGCGGGCAGAGGAATGCGGCTACGATTTACAATGACACAACAATGGAAGGAGTCTGACATTAACCAGGTGCCACCTCAATTTTGACAGAGCGCTCCCAGGCAGGACATCCGGTGGTTTCGTGCTTTCTCCTACCCACTAATCTCATAGAGGGACATATTTTGTATTTCATATAGAAACAAGGCAATTAAAAAAGCAATATGTCTCAAACTTTATGTCTCGCACAAACCATGCCATAAAATGTATAATGCACTAAAATCATATCTATATATTTTAAGGAATATTTCTTATCTATATTGGTTTATGGTTGTAAATAAATTATTTAACCCCCTACCTTACTATCACGAGTTAGCTCGGGTTCGACATTTTTGATTCAAATTATTATCCCGAGTTATCTCGGGCTAGATTTTTTTTTCTTGTCCTGGTGAAGCATCACGAGTAAATTTATTGTAGTCATTTCTAGAGCCGATAGATGGCATTACTTGTCAATTTTTATCGTTTTGAATGCTAGTTTGGGTAAGGAAGGTATATTGAATATGGTTTCATTGTTCGTTGAAAGAGAATTATAGTTGAGTTGAGCTGAGTAAATATGGATTCGAGAGGGAAGATATCTTCGATGTTCATTGTAGTGAAACTGATATATCTTTATCAGATTCTGGTAGTGATTCAATCCCACGAGAGTTTGTGGACTGTGTTCTAAGAGGAAAGACACACGAGGAAAACGTATACGAAAAGAAACAAGGTACTATTGTACCGAATGCCAAATTCCATTGTGTGTCACGCCGTGCTTCAAAAGCTATCACACTCAAAAGGATTTTTAATATTTTTATAAAGCAGCAAGTATCTATTATTAATTGTCATTATTGTTCAATATTATTTTGTTTTCTTTATAAATTGCTGTAGTGCTATAATATTTTCTGTAAAAAAAATGCTTACAATTGTACTATTTTTCTGCGCACGAGTTAACTCGGGATAATAATATAAATCCATTATGTTTTAAAATATCTCATTAGTTTTTGTTTTTTTTTAATTTGAAAATTATTATTACTCATAGTAAGTTCTTTCCATGTACCTCTAAAATCAGTAATAAAAAAATTAGGTTATTTTTGAAACGCTTATTGAAAATAAATAGGTAAGGTAGGGGGTTAATGCTCAATCAAGTCTCAAAATTTCCCCCTTTCAATAGAGTTACCTCCCAAAAGTGCCGTTGTTGTTTGCCAATGTGAGGCACTTGTCAATGAAGACAAACGCTTATCAACGAGAATTGCTGGTTGCTTTCAATCGGGACACCGATTAGGTGGTCAAACAGCACCTCCTGGTGTCACCTCAATTTTAACTGCGCAACAAGCAGGGGCGACATCTGAAGGGCTCGTATGTTTTCCCACCCACTGACCTTATAGAAGAATGTTCTGGTCTACGGATCTAGCGTACCTATACCTAGCTGAGATACGAAGGTATTTACTCGCTACCGTCATGGTTCGAATTGACCACCCCCAATTCGAAGTCAAACGCGCTATCACTAGGTTACTTCGGGGCCGCCGTATATTCTTTTTTGTAGTACAGAAGTATATATGAGAAAAAAAATACTTAAGCTGGAGCTAGTTATAAATAACCACTTTTATAAAACACATTAAATAAAATTGCCGATGAATAAAATTGCCGATTAACATTAACTACTTTAAGGAAATATTTATAAACAGTAAATAACCATGAACGGAAATGACATATTATTGAACAGATTATCACAAAATAAGTAAAAATATATATTGTGGGAATTTATACCTGACAGCTACAATTCACTTGTTTTCTTCTGTTCCCGATTTTTTTTTCTGTATCTTTCCGAATAAATATCTCTCATTGCTCGAATCGAAGATGCCTCAAAGGTTCCACTGTGGGACCTTCTCCTTTCATTCCCGATGACAAGCGATTCAGCGTCACCTCTGAACATAATCCATAAAAGTGAAACTTAAGAAAAGGTCGATTTCGGGACAAAAAGGTTGCGAGGATCGTAAATGGTTTGGCAAAGGAAATAAAAGTGGAAAAGTCACACATGAATTTCTACTTCATGGTATGATTTTTCTAAAATATTTTGCTATTAGGGAAAGAAATCAGCGCCAGAAACATTATTTTTTAAACTATCATTTTATTTCGAGTTGAGTCTTGAGTTGAGTCTTTTGTATTTCATTTTTAACTTTCTGCCAAATTAATAGTTTATTTTGCATATGCTCACTGTTGTAATATATAAGAAGTTAAATATTATCTTATATTGGGAACGTTATGATGTTAAACCCGTTGAAGTGAATGTAAGCCTGATAACTTACGTGTTTCATTTTCTAAGGTATGAGAGGATACGACAAGAAATGTGATAATAAATAACAAAGCATATAATCTATAACTAATCATTAGTTTATTACACATATGCTCATTGATGTAATATCTAAAATAAGACTACCAGATATGTGAATACAAGACAACAAATATAAGAATAAAAGACAAAGCATAAAATCTATAACCAATCATTAGTTTATTACGCATATACTCATTGACGCAATATCTAAAATAAGACTACAAGATATATGAATACAAGACAACAAATATGAGAATTCATGATAAGAAATATGATAATACAAGAATACAAAATACAAGATATCGTATATATTCCATTTCTTATTGTTACAATAGCTTCTAAGTTTGATTATAGGTTATGAATTTCATCTTGCAAAAACAATTCCTTCTTGCGTTTAAGGAATGCACTTGAAGTATCTTAAATGAAAATTTGAGAAAAATACTTATGCCAGAGCTACTAGCAAACCAGTGGTTTAAGATCATAATTAGCAATTTCCATCAGACCTTTTATATCGGTAAAGGGCAAACTGCTATATTTTATGCATTTTTAAAGATAAAAATATAAAATTACCTTTAGAAAATTCCCGTATTTTTTATTTATTATCAAGCCATTTTTCAAACATTTTCGTATTTATCTTATTGAAAAATTATAAAAAAATTATCCATAAATCAGTTTAAAAAAATTGAGATTACTACTTTGTATCCCACACCAATCAAATAACCACTTTTATAAAAGATATTAAAATAAAATGGTCGATTAGCATCAACTACTTGAGTGAAATAATTCCCCAGTTTGAATGAAAAAGGCTGATTATAACAAATTAAAAAATTGTGGGCAAATATGAGAAAAATACTTAGGCCAGAGCTACTACTAAACCAGTGGTTTAAGATCCTAACTAACAATTTCCATCAGACCTTTTTATATCGGTGAAGGGCAAACTGCTATATTTTATGCATTTTTAAAGATATAAATATAAAATTACCTTTAAAAAATTTCCGTATTATTTATTTATTAGCAGGCCATTTTTCAAACATTTTCGTTTTTATCTGATTGAAAAATAATAAAAAATATCCATAAATCATTTTTGAAAGAAAAAATTGAGATTACTAGTTTGTATCCCACACCAATCAAATAATCACTTTTATAAAAGACATTAAAATAAAATGGTCGATTAACATCCACTACTTGAGTGAAATAATTACCCGCTTGAACCGAAAAGGCTGATTGTGACAAATTTAAAAATTGTGGGAATTTATATGCTGCTAGCTACACTTAGATTGTTTCCTCCTGTTCCCGATTTATTTTTCTGTATCTCTCTGAATCAATAACCCTGACTGCTCGAATCGAAGATGCCTCGAGGGCTCCGAGATGAGACCCTCTCCTTTCTTTCCCGATGACAAGCCATTCAACTTCGCCTCTGAACATAATCCATAAAAGTTAAACTTAAGAAAAGGTCGATTTCGGGACAAAAAAAGGTTGCGGGGATCGTAAACGGTTTGATGAAGGAGATGAAGTGGAAAAGTCACACATGACTTCTCTAAAAATTTTTGTTAAGTATTAGGGAAAGAAATCAGCGGCAGAAACATTATTTTAAAGTATTTTCCTGTTTCGAGTTGAGTTGTGTATATTTTATTTTTAACTTTCTGCCTTTCCATTAGTTTGTTTCAGATATGCTCGCTGATATAATAACTAAGATGTTAAACTTTATCTTATACGAGCTGAATACCCGTGCTTTGCTACGGTGTACAATCAAATTAAATACAACAGTCAATGTATGCAATGAATGCAATATATATATATATATATATATATATATATATATATATATATATATATATATATATATATATATATATATATATATATATATATATATATATATAAATCGTAATAGATATTTTTATAGACAAAATAATGTAGAAGAAAATATTCAAATAAAATCTAATAGAACATACTAATGAATATAGTACAGTTAATATAGTACAATATGAAGAACATTTCTTTTACTGCATTTTAATATTTTCTTCGATAATGTCCAGTCATCTGCCGCATTAGAAAGAAAAAAAATATTTTTGTCAATTTATTTCGTTGTTATGCACGTGACGATAAATTATTTATCGCACAATTATTTAAAGCATCACAAAAAGAAAAGAAACCACGTGATCAGCATTTAATAAATTAAATTTTAAAAATTAATTTTAGAATTTCACCAAAAATCAGAAAATGGAGATAAAGATTCCAAAGATATTTCATTTTAAAGGAATTTTTATGATCTTTCTCGTGATAAACATTTTATAACCCTCCGATTATTATTTTAAATGCAACCTTTAAATAATGTTTCAAAAACAGCTTAAAAATTTAATTTAAAAAAATCTAAGAATTTTTCAAAATTCTCTCTTAGTGCACCCCTACATTATAAAATTCGCCATTCAAAATTTCAGCCCGTTAGGTCCAGCGGTTTGGTCTGTGCGTTATGTCAGTCAGTCAGTTACGGAATTGTTTTATATATATATTGATTGGCGACATTATAAAGTTAAACCCGTTGAAGTAAATTTAAGCCTGATATCTTACGGGTTTAATTTGCCTCACTAGATGACGTCATGAATTTAACAAGAAACGTAAAAAGTAATAATGAAACGTAGAAAGTAAAAATAAGTCATAACTTTTGGATACCTTTAGTCCGGACACTCTGTATATATTTTTCTTTAATAGGTGGAAATTAATTACCATAAATTTATAAAATATAATATTTAGCTGCAATCTTACAGAAATATGAGGTTTAAGTATAAAAAAAAATATGGCTGAACTATGAACGAATTACAGCAGTTTGGTAATTCTCTCAATGACAGATCTATTTTTTTTAACACACAGGCAGAATATGGGATACTGAGCTCCAATTTAAGCAATGGGTTGTGTGCAGTCAAAACCATATTTATTTGTAGTGTTGTGGGGGAAAATACAATAAAATTCCTTTAGCAAAATTATAATTATTTTTCTCGGTAGAGTAAAGTATTAATTTTTTATCCTACCCATTTTTTACGTTTTAATTCCAATCGCTATTTTTCCTACACTTTATTTTTAAACTCCTTGTACAGCCCTGAAATGGATCCGAAAGCCATAAAAGTCACGGATACTTATAATGGAGAATGACGTCACCACACGAGTTCTAAAGGAGGCTTCGATCTTTGTAAACACATTGTTAAGAAAGTGTTGTCAGTGCTACAAAATAAATGTATCTAAGTAAAAATTACTTATATTTATACACAATCCCCAAAGAGTAATTTCCATATTTCACGTTATATCTTAGTAATTAAATTGTACACTCAAATTACTCTAAATGCTGTAATATGATTCCTTCCGTTTTGAACATTAAATGCAATTTGTAGGTTTGGTATGTGCCAGAAGGTCTCATTTTCCTTATACTTGTCTCAAATTGATATTTTGTGCAATATTTACTATATGAAATACATGATAAGAAGTATGTTTAAGTAGAAATTTAAGGTGACTGCCTACGTTGAAAATGTCATTTTTTGACTAGTTTGGTCAATTTTATTTTTTGCAAGAATCGTGTAATTCAATCTTTTCTCTTTTCAAAACCGTTTTGTTTTTCATTCTACATCAATTAGAAGCAGATTTATAGCTATTTTAAAAAACATCGTCTGCTACAAAATTGAAGTGGCAAACAACTTTAAATTCGTTTTTTCCCAGAATTATATTTTTTAGCACAAATCTCTACCGTTATCAATATATTTCACATAATAATGCATATAATTTGAAACAAAATTCAGGAAATGTTTTACATGCTTTTGTTAATGAAATGACGCACAATAATTGATGTATAAGAAATAGTTTTTTGTTTTGGGCTGTTTTTATAAGGAAAGGAATGACGAATAGGGGAAAATTTTCATATTGGAACATACAATGGTCTGTATTATTTTTGCATTTTAAAATTTCTCTTAGATTGTGGATCATTTTGAAGATAACTGTCATATGTATCATGTGTGAGAAGGAAATTAAAATAGTAGCATTAGAATTTTCTGAAGAATGATAGGTGTTTTAGCTAAATTTCATTAAAAATTACTTCAAATTGATCAATTTATAAAAAAGTATGGTATTTACAGGCAAGTTTTTGCTTATTTTTTAATTTTTAAATGCTATTTTACCATAAAAGATAAAAAAATCCTTAAAAAACGATTTTAAAAAAATGGCTCCGAACGTAGGCAGTCACCTTAACTACACAAAGCTTTATTTACTAATCCTCCTTTATTTGATGGAAAGACAGGCTCACAGCAGAGTGCTACAGCGGGTATTGGAATGCTCGTCTGTTCGAAGCTATGGGGCATTTATTGACTCAATAACATTCGAAATTTTCAAGATAAATTTGAATAGTTTAGGTATGATCAGAACTAGAAATTTGCTTAAGATATATTATAGGGAAAACTTCAAAGTATTTCGTACAGTAGGGTTTTGAACCCGCAATCTTTCGATTAGCAAGAAAACGAGCGAAACCACTACGCCAGTTCAGCAGCGTATTTTATCCACTTCCCTGTTGCATTGTTGAAGATTCCATGTTGCAGTATACGTTTAGCAGAACTGTAGTGTACAGAAAAAAAAGTACATGCAATTGAATGATCGTTGGTATATTCAATATGTAAATAACAAAGCTGTTTAAATGGGAAAAATTAATATGTTAATTTATAGAAAGTTTACAATAACTTCTAAGTTTGATTACAGGTTATGAATTTCATCTTCCAAAAAATTTCCTTCTCGCATGGGAAATGAATGCGCGTGAAGTATCTTAAATGAAAATATTAATACGTTATTATAAAATATAGAATTTCCATGAATGAGAATCTCTTTTAATATACCGTAAAATGAGGTTACTTTGTGACACTTAGTAATTTTTTCGTATTTCGGATCTTGCGTCACGCCCGTGATACCGGGAAGCCAAAGAACAGCGGCAACAGCTTTTCGGACACACAGAGTCAACTAGTGCCCAGTTTCCGAAATTTCTGCGCGCCATTTGTCTTCTCTGGCCAGTTCACTGTTCAAACCTGTTGTCAAGCTATTGACTCAAACTTCGGAAACTTTGTGTGCTGAAGGCTAACACCTTATACATCCAACAACCACAGGGAATTATTTTTTATTGTTAATATGTTGGTTGGATTGTGAAGCAAGATAACGTTTGTGTAGTGATATTTCCGAGAGATATGAGAACATAACCTAAATATTGAAAGGTGACGGGGTTACTTTGTGACACATGGACACTGTCACAAAATAACCCCAAAAGTCGACCCACCTCCTCTAGCTGCTCGATGTTGCAATTTTCCGTCCTTTAAAATACTACCAGAGAGAAAGAAGTATTGACTATCCGGAAAAAAACTACCTGAAGGAGAAGAATGTGCCGAAGACGAATTTCCTCATCTTCTCAAAGAACTTTTGGCCGCCCTGGGAACCCGAGGTCTCTTTGATGTCAGAGATATAGATAAAGCTATCCAATATTTGTAATAGGTTTATATAATTGTGTATCAAGCTTTGATAAGCGTTTTACTGTCTCATTTGTGTCAAGTAATTTTTCCTCTTGGATTTCAAGGCGAAAACACAGATGTCGCAATGTAGACCCACTCGGCTGGGCAACCTTGTGACAAATTTTATCTTTTCTCAACGGTAATTAAATATCCGGGTTAGCATAATACATTACTACGTAAGGAAAGGATGTACCAATGCTTTGTAATTGTTCGTTTTGGGCTGCTTTTGAAACTGATAGGCTGGCACAGGAAAAAATTTAAA
Source organism: Dolomedes plantarius (assembly GCA_907164885.2). Classification (NCBI taxonomy): domain Eukaryota; kingdom Metazoa; phylum Arthropoda; class Arachnida; order Araneae; family Dolomedidae; genus Dolomedes; species Dolomedes plantarius. The sequence goes on from OU015493.1 coordinate 108,345,919, forward strand.
ATCCGTCACAAGTAACCCCATCTTACGGTACACTGAAATGCCATAAACACTGGGATACCTATCTAATACGTCGTTTGGCATGGGCTATTTAAACTGATATCATGCTGTGAACGTTGTGCAGACCACGCTGATAGTAGTAGAAGACCCAGCATTAAATTACGATGTTATATTCGCCAATGTTACGCTTATTTCACTTGATGTGATTGTCGACAGGCGACGCGGGCCGCAGTCATTTAGAGTGTTTCGACGGCCAGACTATTGCAGTTGGTTCGAATTTTTACAGGAATTCTTCTATTCGAGGTACACCCTTGAAATGGTCGAATGGGAAAATCTAAACTTTGCCTGTATCTCCGAAATATCATGACCCAAAACATGAGCACCAACTATTATACCTCGTTGATATTCACCTAAATCATGATCGCCTGCCATGTTTCCTGATCAATAAGCTTTTTAACCCTTCAGCGGTCGCGCCCGGGTATGGAGTGAAACATCTTCGTAATTGTGAATGATTTGTTTTTACATGTAAGGATTGAATGTTCTAAGCTGTTTCTATCTATAGCTACACCGTTTCTAATGCAGGTCTGATTTTCTGACCCATCTATTCTTTTCCCGTCATTGTAAGTCGTTATTTCACATTCGTAAACCAGCGTTTATACTGGATTACAATACGATAAAAGCAGAAGATGATGTAGTCGATCAAATGTGCTGCTATTACACGGTATCCCGCGTATCACGAAGATGGACTCTCTCATTGTTTTTTAGGTTTTTTTTGTATATAATAGGAATCAATTCGCAAGTTGTCCTTAGATCCAATAAACTGAACAGTTTTGAAATAAAGAGATTGTACCTGCATTCTGTGACCTTTAATTATAAATATATCTCAATATTATCAGCATTTAATATCTTGTGATAAAAAGCAGAATTATTAGTTTCAATTTAAAAAAAAGTTCATTACAAAAGGATTAACCAACGTTGAAAGAGCCATTGCACTTTGTGCCATACGCGCCTGCTGGTGTTAAAAAAATTGACACGCCTGCTGAAGGCTTGCAGAGCAACAGACGATTGTTAAGCATCTACAATCGTCTGTTTCTCTACATAAACTTCTTGCGGACGAAAGCATTTATGAGAAAGTGAGTATTGCTATATGTTCCGAAAGTGATCGTCTGTCCCAATTATTCTGGGACTTCAGTGCATTTTTACTCTGGTTACTTTAGCTCGTCTCTCGTTACTAACCAAGTTTGAAATAAATATGAACAAAATTTTTGAAAATGGTTTTGTCAGTTCTCTGCTCCTTTAAAGAATTGAAAGCAGTACATCCAAAAGCAGTTTGTGTATAATAGCACTATGCAGACAGCAAAGATATGGGAATCTGATCGAAGCTGGAAGAAAAAATCAAACTTTGCTTGACCCAGCGGAAAAGTAAGACTGTTTTCTTTTAACAGTCCAGTACACGTTTCGAGAATTAGGCAGCAGAAAGGCACTGGGTAGCGATTCAAATAAATTGTTAAAATTTGCTTGAAGCAACCACCAATAAGAAAATGTATTCAAACGTGGAGGCCCTGTACTTCAAACCAGCAGAGGAACTATAAAACCATCACATCACGGCTGTGCGGGATAAATTCGATACTGCGATATCCATCTTGCATTCTTCCAACTTGCTATAAGATAAGATGTTATTTTTTTAACAAGATATTAGTTTTACCACTGATTCCAGGTGTTTGTTGTGGAAAATTATTTATATTCGAATTGTAAAATTTTTCTAAAAAAATGTCATTTATTTTGACCCTATTACTATTTTATCCTATCCATCGGAACGGTCTGTCAGGGTTGAGCTGAGTAGTCTGAAGACACTGCAACGACCATCCGAAAATCCCGGTGATGTGATGAAATTGTAACAGGTTTACATGGGATTTGACTGAATTTAAAACAGACATTTTATCACGTGATCTTTTGATTTACGCTCAGGTCAAGATCACTTAATTTTGTGATGCTTTAACAAATCACCTGTTTGTCATTAGAATTTAATTTAGCTTCTCATTGCGGTATCCTGGAAAGTATAAACATAAAAAAGATAGGTACACAACCGAGATTTCTTTACAGTTTTTATTGTGCAGTTCTTTTCTCCGGCAATAGAATCAGCATAATATTAAAATGAATAACAAAATTCATAATTTTATATTACGTAAAGAGCATAAATTGTTCATGAGTGATATATTTTATTCTAGGATTCAGTTATAAGTTAACGTTAAATTTAATAATCTTTGCATTTCATTATACAGTACATAAAAAAATTTAAAGACATGCATAGAGAAAATAAAATACTTTTGTATTTATAATTATGAAGTCCTTTGCCTTAAGAAAAGAATCTTTTTTACCTTAGAGCAAAAGAGCTTTTTGTCCTTAAAGCATACATCTAAGGACAAAAAGTTAACCTGGATATCAGATCTGTTGTCTAAAATAGGCACTTGAACCAACACTTTCAACATATACAGTGTTTATCGGCATTATCATATTTTCACCATTCTTCCTTCTTAGAAAGGGAAAACGTGTTTGCCACATGCTTTAGATTTTATAAAAAGAAAAGCTTCTTTAAAGCACTCTGAATAAAATCTACATTATAAATAATAAAGAAATTTTATCACCTCCTACTGATATATTTATATCTAATAAAGATTCATGTTAAACTGAAATATTTCATAACTGTAATACTTTGAGCACACAAAGGAGCCTTATGAAATATTTTATGACACGTTAATTTTTTATTAATAGAAAACAGACAGAATAATATTAGAAAGAATTTAAGCGTTTCCCTACAAGACAAGAATCAACATAATTTTGTTACTTATATAAAAACATATAAAGAGGAAATTCTGTAATACTAAAGAGGAAGTGTAAATATTCCGATGAGAAATAACATATTAATTCAAATAAAATAAAATAACCCTTTAGAGAACTTTAAAGCGTAGTCATCGAATAAGATTTTATATAAAAAATTAAGTATGCTACATAATATAATATTTAATGTTTATCGGAAACACTAATGGTATAAAATATAACAATATTTATTATTTCGTTAGACAGTAAATAACTTGTTTATTTTTGTGGTAATTTCTGGATATACTAAATTTAAATCATCTTTAGACTATTTACGTTTTAACCTGACTTTCTAGACAGAAGGGCTGGTAAAGCATCTAGCCATTTTCTGATCTTTTATAAACAGCCATAAAAAACTAAGCAGAGTATTATCTTATCACAGAATACTTCTAAAAAATTTTTCTTTTGGAAATAATTTAATAAGTACCAAAAAAAATGCTCATGCAAGAGAAAACATTGTTCGATATGTGAAACCTGTAACGTCAAATATATAATGTTAATCCTTTCAAACTACTATTTATTTAACCTGTTTTTAGATGTTTTCTTAATTCTTGCTTATTTAAAAATGCAGACTTTTAATATATAGTTATTGTACAGTAAAATAATGCCTGCGATATTTGCAGTAAAATATTTCAAGTGAGGACGGTAGTATGCAGAGAGGAATTTACTATCACTTTAGCTATCTTTGTATTTTAGTTTCTCTTAACAAAATGGAAGAACTATACATTGAAATACAAAATATGCGGAAGGCTTCCTGTTTGATTGCTTTTATGCACAAGGGACAGAATTTTCCGCTAAAACATAAAAGCCATAGTACTTTGATGCCGTAGAGTATTTTCAAGACATGAATTTTAAAATATATTGAAAACTTTTGATGTATTTATATGAAGAACTATAATACGAATAATATAAATAATTCAACACGAAACAATACATATAAAGAAGGCATATACAGCCGAACAAATTGACAGAAAACCTACCCTAGCGTTGAAAAATTTTAACTTTTCAAAAAAGATTGCACAGTTGCAACAAATCTTCATACTGAAAACAGACAAATATAACTTAAAGGTAAATAATTTAACAGAGAAGGATAATTACTAACAGGAAGAATGCAGACAAAAGAAACCGAAATCACGCACTAAGGGCTCATCGCACCATACGAAATTTTGCATTTATGGTGCATTGAGCCCCGTGATTTCAGTTTATTTTGTCTGTATTCTTCCGGTTAGTAATTATTCTTCTATGTTGAATTATTTGCCTTTTAGTAATATATGAAAAACTATAACATTCTGCCTACAACAGGAGAATCAATAGTTTAACAGCATAATCCTATGGTCGATACTCTTTTAAATGATAATAACAAATCTTAAAAATTAAAACTTTTCGCCCCAGAGAAATTAAAATGTTAGAAAACTACGCATTTCTAAGATTTCATTACTTTAATCTTTTTTTGAATTCTTAATTTTGAATTTCGTTTGATGCTAAAGGAAACACCAATGCTGTGTTCCGTCGAATAGAGTTCTGGTGTAATTCAACTCTACAGGATTAAACATGTCTAAAACAGGAACAGCAATAATTTTGATCATTGCAAAGCAATAGCACGGTAGTAATCTGAACGTCGATAATTTTATTTATAATAATGACAGATCGTAAAATGAAAAAAAAAATTCAGCTAGTCTCTTCTAAAGAAACTACCGTGGGATATTAACGTAGGATTACTTACCGTTGCTTACCTCTTTTGTATGTATGTATGTGCTTGTATATATATATATATATATATATATATATATATATATATATGAATGCTAGAATTTTGACGCATTTTGGTACTTTTTTGTTTAACAGTTACTGCTTGCCCAAGCGATAGAGACTGGGTTTGTTTATTTATAATTCGTTATAATTCGCGACGCGGGACATCTGAAATTTTTCTTTCCGGAGGACCGTCATTGAGGAACGTAATCCTACGTTAAAAATTGTACCATAGGGAAAATAAAATATATCTGAAAATAGCGTATTTTTGTGATTTGATGATTAAAATTTTTTTCTTATTGTTAATTTTGAGTTTTGTTTGATATTAATGTAAACACCGATAATCTATTCTAAAAGAATAGAGTTAACTGAAATGCAAATCAACAGGAATAGCAATAATTTAGATCATTATACAGAAATAGCACGCTATTTATCCACACGTTTATAATTTTGTTAATAATAATAACACATCCTAAAAATTCAAAATTACTGCTTCTGAGAAAAGATGATATGTAAAAAAACTGCCCATTTCTATGCTCTGCTTATTTCAATCGTTTTCTTATTTTTAAATTTTATTTTCGTTTGGTGCTAAAGGAAATACCGATAGGGTATTCCAAAGAATAGAGGTCAGCTGGAATGCAAATGTGCAGGAATCGATATGCTTACTTCAGGCATAGGAATAATTTTTTATCATAATAAATAAATAGCACACTAATAATCCGAACGTTGATAATTTTCTTAAGGATTAATAACACATCATAAGAACTTAAAATTTCTGCCTGAGAGAAAAGGAGATGTATCAGAAAATTACGCCTTTCTATGTTTTGATTAAATTATGAATATATTTTTTATGTTCTTAATTTTTCAGTTTCGTTTGATGCTAAAGCAAACAGCAGGAGTGTGTTCCAAAGAATAGAGCTTAGCTGGAATGCAAATCAACAGGAATAGCAAGATTTGAAACAAAAATAGCAATAATTATGATCATTATATATTAATAGCACACTAATAATCCGAATGTTTATAATTTGTTAATAATAGTAAGATTGGAAATATTAAAAATTTCTGTCTCAGAAAAAAATAAAATATGTCTAGAAAAGTACGCATTTCTATGTTTTAATTATTTTAATCTTTAACCTTACTCTTAATTTTGAGATTCGTTTCATATTAAAAAATAACATCAATTATGTAAGACTTGAGCCTAGCTGGAAAGCAACTCAACAGAATAGCAATGCTTGCAACAGGAAGAGCATTAATTTTGATTTTCATAAATTACTAGCATGACAATAATCCGAATGTTGATAATTCTGCTGTTACAGATAATAACATTCTATGTTTTGATTATCATAATATTTTTCTTATTCCCAATTTTGAGTTCCGTTTGACCCTAGAGAAAACAGCAAAGAATAAGAGTTCAATCGTAATGCAGCTCTGTTGGCTGAAATAAATCTTACATCCGTCTCGTTCGCCACATATACAGTATATTTCGGATATTACCATACATTTCAAAGCCACCTGCTTAGAATGTGAGGACTTGTACGTCACTCCCGGTTGGATAAAATGATAGGACTAGCTCTTCTCTCGAAACAGCTTCGAATAAAATTCGCATTACGTAACAAAGAATATGAAACGCCTCCAAGGCTGCATATCATTTAATAGCCCTTCAGGAAATTGAAATTCTTCTCTTAGACTTTTTTAAAGGCATAAAATAGCCATCCCTCACTTCATATTTTATGCACACGTAGTTCTTTTCAGCCAGAAAAATAACGATGATTTTATATCAACAGATATTTTGAGGAACAGTTCATAAATATTAATCTCAGAATAGTCTTGTAAAACTAATTGCAAGGCTTAAAAATGTTTCTTATTTCAAATCAGAGATAAGTGTGATTCCAATTTGAACACTACCAACACTTTGTGCACTATTAAAAGGTTATGAAGATTGGTTTGCACAGCTACGGTCAATATTTGCTACACCAGAGGTTAGGAAGAAATACATCTAGTTTCAATATTGCTCCGAAATGAGGTTTTATTCTGATAAAACATGTCAATAGATATTTTGAGTATTATTTTCCTGGGATGTTTTGGATTGTCAACTATCCATACAAAAACTGGAATTGATGGAAAAGACCTCTGTTCTTCAGTGGATCCCGGGCCACTGTGGACTAAGTGGCAACGAACCGGCTGATGCGCTGGCGAAGAGGGTGCTAGTGTATTACAACTCACACGTGATAATGTCCCATTTTGCACGATTAAACGTCTTATCAAGAATTCTATATCTTCCCGACATTACGAAGATTTGAGAGCTCGAACTGCTTCCAAAAGTTGGTGGTTTTTAGAGCAAATTAACATACCTGACTGGCCCCGTCGCGAGGCGGTTGCGATTTTTAGACTCAGCAAAAGAAACACAGCATGACTGTCTGGCTGGACACCTTTTTAAAATTGGTGCCTTTTCGGGCCCCTACTGTACCCTTTGGGGAGACCACGTCCTTATGGATGGCCAGCATATTCTTTATCAGAGCTTTCCGTGGGGCTTCCTTGGTCGAACGGTACTGGGATGAAAGAAGTCGAATGAGACAATGACTTTTTTTATTATTTCGTTCTTTGTTTGTGTTTAGTTGTTATTCATTCTGTCAAGTTCTCTGCCATTGGAGAAAAATATTTTGATTAAACATTCAATCTATTAAATAATCAATTTATTGATGACCCTCTAGTGGGTCATCAACTGGTGGAGTATCAATCTGTTGATAGTGGGTATTCAATATACTGATTGTAGACAAAATAAACCTTTAATTTACCTTTTTAATTATACGATAGGAAGAAATTAATGTAATTTGGATATTGCCTCGAAATGAAGTTTTATTCTGATTCAATATTTCAATCGAAATTTTGATTAAATATTCAATTTATCCGTAGTGGGTAGTCAGTCTATTGGTGACCATCTAGAGAATCATCAAATAGTGGAGTATAAATCTATTGATAGGGGGCATTCAATCTACTGATGTTTGGTTTAGAAAACCTTTGGTTTACCCCAACGATTCCTTTTTCAGCCAACAGATGGCGTCGGTAGAATTTTAACTGAGCAGATCTTTCCGTTAAATCTAATAAAATATCTAATGAACATTACTACGAGCATAATTTTATCATTATATATTATGGAAAGGTATCTCACGAAATTTAGCAACGATAGATTTTTTTTAATTATAAAAATCATGACATATTTTGCGGAATAGTGGTCAAAATTTAGTGATAACCTGATTAAAAAAAGGTTGATTGATAGAAAATTGTACTATAACTTCAAAAATAACTACGATTCAGAGAACAAAGATTCGTTCCCATGAAATTCATTTTATTCTATTCGAATACTTTTCGAGGGGGTACCTGCAAAAATGGATCTGTTGCTCGTCGATTTTACTGGTTTGGGTTATGGACAGAGTTATAGTGGTACTAAGACGTTTTTAATTTAAAATCAATAAAAACTACGCCATTTATTTAACACAAAATAAAATAAGATATCAATAACTCGTTCTGTACCTGAGTGTAAAGGGGATTCTTTCAATGGGTACCCATTTAAATAAGCAAGTACATTTTGTGATGGGATCCCTTGAAAATTCTTCTGATGGCAGTAATGAAGACTTTTAGGCTCGAGTACCGAATTTCGAATTCGAATCCTGGCAGATGGTTGTAACAGAATCACTAGGTTATTGCAAAGGCCATTAACACGGCGTTTATAGATATTCAATATCAGTGGTAAGTTGCGGTAAAGTTTCCCTTGAAATATACATTACACCGAATTTTGAATTCGAATGTTGGCATGTGGTTGTTACAGAAGCACTCGGCTGTTGCTAAAGGCGGTAGGACAGCGCAGTAGTCAACATCGCATATATTCAGTCCCAATGATTTTCCTTTAAAGTATACGCCGGACTATGGCCGAATGTCTGGCGCGCTGGCATTCGGTACCAGTCTGTGGGTTGAATTAGAACTATTGGCACGGATGTTTGGCACTGTTGGCATGGATGAATGAGCTTTATCAGTAGGTCCCTTTCTAATTAGCCATCGTGTAGACAAAAAAATGGTCGTAGCTCTCAGACATAACTAACAAACCTTTCAGGTATACAGCATCGTAAGGCGCAATTCCACAGAGGCAACTTTTAGGCAACAAGTAGCATGCGTCATTGACGCATGCTACACACAGTCTTTCTATTGAAGGAACATGGAGCGACAAAAGACAAGTCTCCTTGCCGCATGCTACAAGTTGACTGCTGTTGCCGGAACGCATGCGTCACCTCGACAGGATTCAATGTGTCGAACATTGTCGTCGTTATCCAACAGTCAGCGGATCGGTGCGGCTTGTACCGTGCGACATGGACTGCAATAAAGAAATAACCACGTCATTTATTGAAGATTACCATAATTCGCCCGAATTATGGAACAACAAAATTAGTGATTATAAAGACATTAGAATTAAAAATGATAAGTTAAAGCTATTAGCGAGTAAATATAATTGTACGGTGGCTGAGGTCAAAAAGAAAATCAAGAATTTACATTCAGTATATTTCATCATGAGCGAAAAAAAACTACAATAAAAAAGAGTGGCTCATCTCCCAGCAAAAAAGGGAAATGGTTTGCATTTGAGCTTTTAAGTATTTTAGTCAACATTGTCAGCGGCTCAATGAGTCGCCCAATTAGTGGTCAATGAGTCTGGAAAGCTACGTGGAGTGAGCAATAAACGCGACAGAAATAGCTGCGAAGAGAAACGGGAAAAATATATTGCCCCTAAAAAGACACGGAAGGGTTTTTCTCCTTCGGTTAGTGATGAGGAGGCATGTAGTATTTTAATAAATGTATGTCAAAGAAATGATTGCTCAACATATGGATAACATGTGGCAACTACATGTGGCTGTGAAATTTAAGTACTAGAGCACGAATAATGGTCAAGCACATAATAAATGATAAATTATTTGAAACAACTATGGGCAAATATGATGAACCTAGTTATGCCAGTACACCTCTTTACAACTGTGAAAGTAGTAGTTGTGGCACTGTTCTATCTTCTAGAAACGAGAATATGCTTATTCATACAAGTATACTCTCGAGTACACCTCTTCACAGCAACTATATTTACACTGTTCTATCCTCTGAGGCACCTGCATCGACGATTTCTCAATCTCAAGAAACATCCAAGTACTAGAAAACCTTTTGGACTTTCCAGTACTTTCTGAATTCCTTATTAGTAACTCAAACAAATTGACTTGAAATCTTGTATAAATATCTGTATGGGAAAAATTAAAAAATGGTTTAATATATTCATATTTTTTCTTACCCTGACAAAATCACATCGAACGTCTATCAAAGTTCTGCATATCTCTGGAATAATTCGAGAAATGCTTGGCTTAGATATCCGATACATATACATAAGTGATGGATACCTATCACCCGTATCCAAATATCTCAATGTCACTAACAACCTCACACGAAGTGGTATTGTTTCCTGAAAGTTGGTTCATATTTTTTTAAAGTATATGAGACTTTTTCAATCAAGTACTCAAAATCTTTTTTACTCATTCGTGTAAAATTTCGAAATAAAACTTCATCACCAGCAACCAACTTGTATAAATTTTACTGAGTTTCTTAATTATCAACATATAAGAAAAGCCAAACACTTTGAACACAAGGTACAAAATTCCTAGAACCTTGTGTTCTAGGAATAAACAGGAAATCCAACGTAAATAAAGCACAAATAGCAGTAAGGTGCAATTTTGTTTACGGCCGTTTCGAAACTGCAAAGGAGCTTCTTCATCAGTGCAAAGAACTTAGTGGCAGCTCAAAAAGCCAAACCCCCGAAGGCGCGAACAACGCAAACTTTTGTTTGCGTTGTTCGCGACTTCGGGCGTTCGACACGCGCGGGTACTTAAGTGCATGCGCACGTGTCTGGTCGCTTAGTTTTCGGCTTTTTGAGCTGCCACTAAGCTCTTTCGCACTGATGAAAAAGCTTCCACTGATGAAGCAGCTTCGAAACTGCCGTATGCAAAATTGCACCTTACTGCTATTTGTGCTTTATTTACGTTGGATTTCCTGTTCATTTATCAAGATATAGTTTTCTTCACCACCAGCGTGGCTTTCTTCTTCTTCTTTTTTCAACGTTTCAAAGCTATTACCATATAAGCAGCTGCCGCGACTGTTTGTAAAAACATGATGCATCAAACTGAAGTTTCCGGAATGGAATCGTTTAAGACGCATGCTACACGCATAGGCGACAAAGCGCATGCGATGTGGAGGGACAAATTCCGCATGTGAAATTATTGAATTTTGTGGCACACAGTCGCACACCTATGATCAGGCAACACCAGGAAACAAGTATCATGCCTCATGTCGTTCAGTGTTGCCTCAGTGGAATTGCGCCTGTAGTCAGATCGAATTTTGATAAAGTAAGTTGATATTTGATTTCCTCCACTGAAATTTTTTTGACACTGTGCCTAAAACTTTAGATTCTTTGCAGGAAAATATACATAATGAGTTATTCAAAATTGTAAGGAAACGTTTTTGGAAAATCTAAATGCAATGTAAGCTCTAAAAATTAGCGGTAGACGGGTTGAAACGTATGAAATGATTGTACTATAATCTGGAGCTATTTTAATACATGGGAATATATGTAACTTCCAACAGTCGCATGCATCTAATCTCAAAGAACAACTCACTCTGAGGGAAAAAAGGAAATCATTAGAGCTTTTATTTTCTTCAAAACTTGCATATTTTTTCATTTCCATATTTTTCGATTTAGACTAGTTTGAAAGTAAAAGCTTGCAAGTGACGCACACTCAGTCCGTAAAATCTCAGCTCTTTCTTTAGAGATTCGTTGAATAAAATATGCTTTGGGCATTAAGAGAGGCTTACAAAGAACGCAGCGTCGTTCTCTCTAGTTTGAAAGCACTTTATAAAATCGAAAGGAACATTTTTAACAGTTCGGAAGAGTTAAATAGAGATCTTTTATATCTCCTTTAACCTATTCCTATATATTGATAAATGTTACTTTAAGGGATTGTGAAAAGATATTTTTTTGCTATGAATAACACAAACACACACACACATATATATATATATATTATATATATATCCATATATATATATATATATATATATATATATATATATATATATATATATATATATATATATATATATATATTTATATATATATATATATATATATATATATATATATTTATATATATATTATATATATTTATATATATATATATATATATATACATATATATATATATGTATATATATATTATATATATATACATTATATATATTATATATATATATATATATATTATATATATATATATATATATATATATATATATATATATATCGATTCCTTATCGGATAGCAATATTATGAACGATTACAAGTTAATACCTTTCTCTCCAAAAGTTGACACTTTTATCAATAAACTGTATTCGAGAAATATATCTGTCAATGGCAATGAATGACGAGGAAACACACAAAAAGTTAGTTTTAATCCTCTTTGTGTGGGATTAGTCCTTTATTTGATGTTAACTTTTCCGACCCTGAACTTGCGTCTAACAAATAAATTTATCGTAGTTGATACTATTTCTTTTCTCAATTTACTTCGTTCCATTAAACAATAAGATGTTTTGTTATGATCTGGAAACTTATAACTCCCATATGCTAAAATAGAAAATTATTAACAATGACACATACAGGAATTAAACACAATAAATATGCTAGAAACTGGGTAATAAAAGGAACATTTCTGTGTTTCTGACATGCTTCAGTAATGCGGAAATTAGTTATGTGGCTTTGGTATGGACATAAATGGAACTCTGCAATAATTAACAATAAATGCATCAGAACATTTAAGATCACGTCGTCGCCTTTTTGGTCCTATTTTAACCTTAACATATGCTTTCAAGCAACCAATTTATGGAAGGGAATATCAAATGTTGGAAATACGGACACAGTTTATTTGAAAGCTCAATTTTGTAGCTTCCAATATACTTAATTATATATAAAATGAATGCGGAACATGTACGCAACATGTATCTAATACTTTGAGTTTGTTAGCAATCGCTGAGTATTTGTAACCCACGGTAGTTTCGTTAGAAGAGACTAACTGAAATATTTTTTTTTACTGATGGGGGCTCTCTGACTGCTCTAGACACTGCCTAGAGCAATGATTCTCACCTTTCTTTTTGGTCTAGCTTCCCCCCTTTCCTCTGGATGACATTCAGACCCTAACTTAGGTCTAAAAACGAAAGTAGTACAAATATAATACATTATACACGTATTGTTTGGTAACAATTCACACCCGATCCTGAATATCCCTAACGTAGGAGGGGGGCATCCTCCAGGTTGAGAACCATTGTCTAGAGACAAGTGTTGGGTGGGTGTGCACAAACTAAGCATTACTGGACTAGAATTCTCCTCCGAGTCGGCGGGCCTCTCGAAATTTATTCACTGGCGCCCAAGGTTTAGTTTGGTTTGGATCGCTACGGTCAACTTTTTGCTACACGAGGGATAATTAGACCCATTAACCAGAGGTTAAGAAACTATGTTCAATGCCTAGGACACCTGCCTGTAGACAAAGTCTGATTAGAATTTTGCTTCGTTCTGCCTGATATTTCCACTGTTATGTTAATTTCTCAATTTCGTCCTTAATTTTTGCACACCAATGTACATGTACTCTTGAATATGCGTTATCTCTAGACGGCTATCTAAATTGGTAGGGACCACCCAACCAAAACTGTCAGGCACAAATTTACGGTTCCGACTCTTCGGGGCACCAAAGAGAGGCGTTGTACAGTGCAACAATACGGTGTCATAAAACATCGAAAATTAAGAAGTCATCAGCTATAAATATGATGTCAAAGGTCGAGAAGCGGGGACTGTCCGATGAGAAAATATCCCAGACGCGGACAGGCGACGGAGTTAATTAAAATGCACCGGAACATTTCAGATGCGGCCAATTCGATAAGGGGGACTTGGTAGATGATCTGTGAACAAGGTGGCCCGTCCCTCATCCCAATAAATGGGTGGTGCGAACGAATGAGAAGACAAGAAGGCCACAGCCAATAAAAAAAGAAAAGAAAATATATATATGTTGGAGCGTTTTCGAGACAGCCCTTTTATTCAAAAAATGACAAGAAACTAATCTGCCACAGGGCCGACAAGAGACTCCCTTATTACAAAAAGAACGACAAATACCTTAAGCTACTACAGGGCCGATGAAAATCCAAAGAATACGAAATTGAACGCTCATCGCGAGCTCCTTACGAAAAAGAAACAAAAAAAAACCAACGGAATAAGTTACTACAAGGCAGAAAAGCGAATCCAGTGACGACGTGAAATTGATTGCCCAGCGAAGATCCGCAAACTGCGACAAAGTGCAGTATAACATAAGAGCCGAATCAATTAATGCTACTAGACTGCGACATGAAGATGTACGCATCCTCTTATAGCGGTGTGAACCGCCGACCAGTGCTGACCAACCCGCATATCATCATAGAGGTGATAAAAGCAGAGCAAAATCCGAGGTGTACTCCAAGTGATCTTCGACCATTAAAATCCCGAACTCTTTTAGTGACGAGATACAGAACTCTCTTGATCTCTCTCTACGAACTATAGTGACCGACAAATATTACACGAACTGTGGTATCCAAGTGGTGGAGACGAGTGCAACCGATAGTGACAGCAGCCCCATGGGTGAACATATTTGCTAATATAATTTCTTTCACATCCCTGCTTATCACATACGCTTCTCTTGCCCGTAAGGGTCGGCATTGCCAAAGTTATGATGAATCAAAGTTATGATGAGTTGTAATTGTAAATGAATTAAATATTGAATAATACTATATAGTGAATAATATTATATTTGAATAATACGAAGACTTCAGCATGATGCTAAATAATGTGTGTGTAAATGTATGTGCAAATAAATTGTAAATATGTATAACAAGAGTGTCTTTTTTGAGAGTTGTACCCCTTCTCTTAGTTAAGTTGCTGAAACAGAATTGGTCGCAACGTGACGCAAAAGTACTTATATAGGACGCAAAAGTACTTATATAGTCTAATGACCTCACCGGGTCATTTTAACTCGTTTATATTTAATATCCCTAACAACAGAAATTTCACATAACTCAAAGAAATAAATTTTACAATTAAAATTTCTACTTAAAATTATTTCGTTAAACTTTAATTATTGAAAAACCAAGTTTATCGCATGAACGAAATCTGCTGGTAAGGTTTTCCGATCTTCCTGATTATCCCTAACCTCATATCATTTTCATTATTCTGTGAGCAAAGAAATATACTTAAAAGGGGCAACTTAAATGCTCCTCTTTCCGTACTGAATTGTACAATTGGGTTTCGAAGAAAATGCGTTTCATTTGGGAACTAACACTTCTCGTTTAAGATGCTTAATTTACATGAAGTTAATTCGAACATTCGCATTTAAAGTAAAAGCCAAAGTTTCTAGAGTAAACAAATTGAATTTCGAAAGCCATTTAAGCTCGGTTTGATTTAATTTTTAATTAAAAATTCCGTTACCTGTATTATAAAAGAGAAACTTTAAGCTTCCGTATTTTACCGTTAAGGCAAGTCAAATAATTTAACAGGTTTTTTTCTGATAGATTTATTTGCTATTAGACAGGAATACAGCTTTTATGGAGATAAAACTTGTTATGATAAAAGGTAAAAATATTCCATTAGAACTGAAACTGAATATATAGCGATATGGTACTCATGTGAGAATAAAAAATAGAGCATTTATTACACTGCGTTATCATTTAATAGGGCTATAACTCCTCATTAAAAATAGTTATCTATTTTGCATTGTTAATGTTTTATCGTAAAACCAGTTTTAAATTTCCAATGAATTATCCTTCATATGTAAAAATAATGAAAGTGATTTCTTTTAATGGTATATATTACCTAAAATTTTGAATTATCAACGCATTTATTGAGTTCCTTAAAGATCCAATAATCTTATAATTTTATTTAAGGGAACAGTGGACGTTAAATTTTATTATTTTTACTTTTCGTCATAGAGATACGATATTTTGTACATACATACATTTCACTATAACTATATAGAATAGCTTAAAAGACATTTACCATCTCATAATTTTAATATTTTTTTTAAATTTACAAACAAACAAATATATATATATATATATATATATATATATATGTATATATATATATATATATATATATATATATATATATATATATATATATATATATATATATATATATATATATATATATATGTATGTGTGTGTGTGTGTGTAATATATTAAATATTATGCCCTTCATTCTATCTTTTAAATTCCCTTTCCTAAATCCAATCCGCAGTAATTTTAATTTATTGCTTTAAAACCCTTAGCAACAGAACTTCCTATGAATAGTATGCCTTTGCATTTCTACTCGTGTATACGTCTGGAGAAAGGAGTAGGTTCGCATCGCAAGCCCCAATATCTGCTGACCCTACAAAATAACAGCCACATATTTTTTCACCCTCTCGTGCGTAAGGTTGAAAGGTTATATTACTTCCGAGCAGTTTTCTGAAATGGACGGACGCACTTTTGTCGCTCTAATAAACGATTCGACCCGATTGCTTCCAAATAAAAAATTTATTCCTTTCAGGCTGAGTCTAGCTCCAGCCATGTAAATATGAGCGAGTTTCTCTTTCAGATTATAATTTAAGGATGTAATGGATATATATATATATATATATATATATATATATACCGGGTGTCCCAAAAATAACCGACGATTTGAAAAATCAATTGAAGAAAAATGGATGGTGATAGAAATGTACGGTTTTCTGCATTCTGCTTAGGTAACCAGGGAATTTATTCTCACCAATTTTCAAAATTAGTTACAAAGTCAACAGATGGCGCTCCTGACTGGGAAAAACTATAAAATAATGTTTTTATAGCAAGAAGCATGTGCAAAGTGGCATGGATTGGCCTCCCTATTCACCAGATTTGACGCCATGCGATTTTTTCTTTGGGGGTACTTGAAAGACCAGGTGTATCGTCACAATCCACAAACTAGATGAACTGGAACAAGACATCTCTGCTGCTTGTCAGAACATTCAAACTGAAGTGTTTGCACGGGAGTCTGCGAATTTTGATCTCAGACTGCGCAGGGTTGTTGCTGCAAACGGTGGTTATTTTGAAAGCATTGTTTTATAGTTTATCCTAGTCAGCAGCGCCATCTGTTGACGAACTTTGTAACTAATTTTGAAAATTGGTGAGGATAAATTCCCTGGTTACCTAAGCAGAATGCAGCAAACCGTACATTTCTGTCGCCTTCCGTTTCTCTTTAATTGGTTTTTCAAATCGTCGGTTATTTTTGGGACACCCTGTATATATATATATATATATATATATATATATATATATATATATATATGCAGTGGAATCTCGATCGATCGTTTTCGGATCCATCGTTTTTCCGTATGTGTCGTTCATTTTATCAAGTCCCAACGATCATATTGCTTTGTTATGTTTCCGCATCTATCGTTTTCCCGCATTTATTGTTCATTTTAATCGGTCCCTTGAAGAACGATAGATCGAGTTTCCACTGTATATATATATATATATATATATATATATATATATATATATATATATATATATATATATATTCCATGTGCTGAAAATAAGTTGGTTAGCAATTAAAGACAATAAATATTCTATAAACAACATAATTAAAAGAAAATTTCTGTGTTTCTTAGATACTTGAGTAATGCGGAAATTAGCTTTAGTGTGGACATAAATGGAACTTCCCGAAACTGCCAGAATAAATGCCGGAAAATGTGCAGCGAGTCCGTCAGTCCGCTATTGTCGAGGAAGTTGCCGCCATTCCTTTGGAGATGACAAACTGAGTGATGAAATTCTTTAGAAAACGTCTTCGCCAGAGCATCGAAAATAACAGGGACCCCCTGAATGATGTTACTTTCAAATCCTAGCAAAAAAAAACTATATTATAAGTGCTTTTCGAGAATATAAACCTTTCTTTTGTAAATAGTTTCGGTCGTTTTTATTACCCTTTGAAATATGGATCCATTCTGCCGCATGCATTTTATATCATCAGTAATAACCCTATTTCAATAGCATTAAAAATTCGATTAAAATTCGATTATAATTTTTAAATAAATAAGATAGAATTGTACATTTTCATTTGTTGACTGGGATTTTATGGCAACAAAAATTCTATTTTGAGTATTAAAAACATACAAACAAACAAATATATCGTCAAAGATTTATCTCTCAAATTAATTCCCCGAAGATGTATTTCCATTCTTCTATTATATAATTTAAGCTTATAATAGAAGAATTCTTAATGGTTAAAACTGTAATTGACTACGGATAAACTTTCAAAAATAGAGACTATTAGGAGTTCGGACATCAAATGTAAAATGACTTATGCCTGCATTTTTTGGAGGGGGGGGGGGAAACGCATTATTTTCTAATCCTCTTATAGAGTATTTGTTTGATAAAATTTAAAGAAATTAAGTCCCTTCATTTTTCATATAGATATTTTTTTTCTATCTTGCTTGTTATCTAAACACAAAAGTATAATTTGGGAGAAAAAAATTTAATTTAGAAGGTATTTAAGGAAATTACGTAACAGTCCAATAACTTTTGAAGAGATAATCTTCGAAATGTAGCAGTAAGATAAAATAAATTTATTCCATTTCTTGTTGAGATTTTACCACAAATAAGAAATTTCGATGTATAAAAGACATAATAAGATAATATATCTTAATTAGCTTAATAAATAAAAGTATAAGGCTAACTTTTCTTTCCTATGATATGTTATTTTTTTTCTTGCAAGAGAACTGAATATTTTATATCGAATCTCGATAATTTCATTAACTCCATCTTTCAACTCTTCTCGTCTATTCTCACCTAAAACAGCTCTAAAATAAATAAATGCCCCGTTAGGGTATTGGTTTCAAATTAAAATAACAACTGTTTTTCAGACGGTTATCACTGTTAGTCAATTTTTTCAGCACAGCTAAAATATAGCTAACTGTCAAGTGCTACCATATACCACATAAAGAATGGAGATCAAGCATTTAATAAACTGAACTAGTTCACATTTGTAGAGCACATCTGTCATGATAGTCGCAAAAAAGATGATACTTATTAAATCATAAAATTATAAAAAAATAAATATTATTCTTTAACGTTATGAATTGTTGGATTAGAGTGTTACTGTATTTTTCTGCAATTCGAGGGATGATTATCCAGGACCTTTCAGTTCAAGGCCGGTAAAGAATTGCTTCAAAAAACCCCTGTTTGACAAAGAATGTCTAAAATTTTGAAACATATGTAACGTATGCTATAAAATGTCACCAGTGCATATGAAAATACTATAGAAAAATAGGTCACATATATCTGATTCTATGAGCATATTTGACACTATTTATAACTTTAAAATATTTCTCCATCACATTTTAATATTTCATTTAAAAAATATAAACAATATGGATGGTGGATATAGAAAGTTTTGGAGATTTTTTTCCTAAATATATTGAACCTTATATTTCACAAAATATAAGGTAGCATTATTAGCCATTATTTTAAGGTAGCATTATTTTAAGGTAGGTTTTATTAGCCTTTTCATTTCTTCTTTCTGCACGTAACAAAAACTGTACAAAATTGTTCTAAAGAAAATAATAAAAGGGAATGAAAAATGAAAATAAGATCATATAAAATATAATTTGGAACGTGAGAAAATTCAAAGTATGAAGGATAATTTTATTTTCTGTAGCACATTACTTAAAAAATAGACAAAGACAGTATGGAATAATATAAAGAATATATATATATATATATATATATATATATATGTGTGACATTCCACCCCCTGATTCCATAACACATTCAATAAGCACAAAAAACGAGGCAAAGTTCTATAAAACTGCAGTCCTTTATTTCACACGCGTTGGGAGCGGATATCAGAGCGTCTTTCTAGCATGACGCGAAACATACAAGTGTTTTCACATACACAGCCAACAACAGAATAATCCTGCTCTCTTAGTCAGGGGCTGTACCAAAGTCAGCGACTGTTTACATCAACACAGATGTTTTTCGTGGGTGGTGCGGTTGCTATACTAAGAAGCACATTGGGTGCGCTTTATCTTTATGATATTGTTTGACACTTTTGATCCTTTATCTCTGGCACCTGCAGCCATTATCTCTGAGATATTGTGAACTGCGGATTTTAGATGACTAGAGACGGGGTTTGGTTACTCCTTCTGGGCGGCATGGCTAATAATCCTATCAACTGAAAAGAATTTATTATGTTGTTTTCCCCACTGGAATTTGCAGATGTTCACTTGCTTTTGGGTGGGCTATTTCTGAGAACAGGGTCCTCTCTTAACAGATGTGGGGATCCGAATTATAGAAATAGACGAGATTCAACTTATAATGTCAATATTCAACTTATAATGTCACATATATATATATATATATATATATATATATATATATATATATATATATATATATATATACGCAAAAAATTAAAAGTCTAAAGTGATAGTACCAACAAGTATTACATTGCAAAAATTTATCTAATCAAAATTTGAGATCGTATATATTTTATTATCTAACTTCACAAAAAAGTGAAAACCTCAATAAATAGTATAAGCAAAATATTAATGAATTATTCTTTAGTTATCCTTTAATAAAATTATTTTAAAATTCAGAAAGATTATACGCTTATTTACCACCATAACTAAATATCAGAGGGAAATCAAACGTGTATTGTAAGGTTTAAAATTATGCAAAACTCAATTAATATTGCAAGCACATATAATATTACAGTATAATTATATAATATCTATTTTTAAGCCAAACGATGAAAAGTAAATTAATTGCAAATAGAATTATGTTAGAGTCAATATTTAAAAGTCAAAATTAATTTGAGCATTCATAAATAATGCCTGTTGGCTACCACATATCAATTATTTCTACACTGGATATTTAGCATCAAATACACAATCACAGAAATATTCATGTAACACATTTAATATTATTTCAAACATTTGAGCATTCAATGCTCGTTTTTTTATATTCAATATTCGAACTAAAATTGCGTTACAAGAAAAAGGTAATATCATTCTTTGTGTCCCAGAAAATATAAGTTTTAACGCAACGAGGAAATGATTGGCTACCACATATCAATTATTACTACACTGGGTATTTAACATCAAATACACAATTACAGCTATATTTATGTAACACATTTAATACTGAAAGGATAAATAGGAACTAGTATTGACACAAGACTTTTAATTTATATAAGGGTGGCTCAAATGAAAGTGAGACTTTTTGTTGTTTTTCTGTAATGGTTTATTGGTTGGAATAAGTGGACATTATGGAAGTAATGGTGATACATGAGCTACATATCTGCTACACAGAGTCGGCTTGTCGGTTCACGCTAGTGTCCCAGCGCTTACTAGATAAAAAAAGTTGAGAATCAAAAGGGGGTTTCATTTCTCGTGAATGTCTCGTTGATGGGTTCAAATCAGTTGAGTCATATAAAACACTTTGTATTTGTCTTTTTACTCTTTAATATCCACAGGTGCCACATCAATTAATTTAATACCCAGGTGGGGTATCTTTCAACCCAAACAGAACAAGGTGGTAGGTATCTTTCAACTCTAACAGAACATGGTGGTTCACACTTTTCGATCTCCAAGAACACACTAACTACGCATAAAAAAGTAACAAAACAATTTTGATACTGCGCCGTCTACCAGAGAACCAATGAAGAGGTTGAGGTCATTCAACACTGGATTTTCGATACCCTGAGTGAAGAACATCCATGGTTGATTGCGGAACCAGTCTGGAATCACGTCCCAGCCCTTTGCATCCATAGCAAACCAGTGGCCCTTGAAAGTCTTTTTCAGTGAGTCGAAGATGTGGTAGCTGCAAGGTGACAGGTCGAGGCTATGGATAAGGGATCGTCGAAAACTTCCCAGTGGAAGAGCCTCAGCAAATCTTCCGCACGGCAGTTGTTTCCATGGTGATGGCCAAGAGTGCTCGTGCAGGTCTCGGCATATCCCGTGTTCACACTTCATTATGAAATTCTCTATTCCTCTAAATATCCATGTTTCATATTGTGCACTGTGGCACGCACTCATGCTTATGCACATCTCACTTATGATGATAAATTTCGACTTCACTACCTACCGTCAAAAATTGAATAACCGCTCGCTGGGCCAGTATGTACAAATCCAAGTCACGACTGTACGTGGTCACCATGCACATTCAAACAGAACACTGACAGTTCATTATGATAGTACTTTTGTTTCGTGAAATTCAACATCATACACTTGCTCAAACAGAGAGTGCTAGGTATTTAACCACTGCCGCTGTAACTAAAGTCTTTCTTTCATATGGGCCACTCTTATATGTCCTTCAATAAGCCAATTACACAGTTACTGTAATATGTATGGGCTATTTTTTGTACTAAAAGGATTTTATTAAATCAGTGCTTAAAAATTAACAGATTATATAAAAGTCAATTACTGAGTTACTTAACCCGCGAGAACTCGCACCGGGTATGACATACCCAATCCATTTTCATTCAATGTTTTTGTTATCTTCTTCTTATCGGATTAGGCCGAAATTTCGTGTAGCTGTATTCAAGGTCACATTCTTTCAGAGGGGTAAAAATTAAGTCTGCTCAATAAATAGATTTTGAGAAAAATATTTCGACGGGTATGTCATACCCGTGCGAGTCCTCGCGTCAGTCAGATCTTTCCTTTTTTTCTGTCAGTTTAGTGCATCATGGCGCGATTTTTGAATTACGTAGAGGAAATAAAACAATTTCTACACCTTTTAGAGACTGTTTCTAGTGATAATGAAGCTTTATCCCAAGATAATGATGCCTCTGAGGATGAAGAATACTGTAGCAATCACGATTCTTCTACTGAAATTGAGATAGAAACCAAAGATTAAGGTTCACTGTCAACAGCCGATTTTTATATTGGTAAAGATAAAATTACAAAATGGCTGAAGAAAAAATACCGGCAAAATGTAAGAAAGCCTTCAAGGAATGTAATTAGCAAGCTTCCAGGTAATACAAATTATTCAAGAGATGTCGCTTGTCCCGTAGATGCATGGGATGTTCTCTTCAATAGCAATATGCTAAATATGATGGTGCCTCAAACAAAAACAACTTATTCAAGCCCTTCAATGGAACTGGAAATCACTAATAATGAACCACCTGCAAAAAAACTCAAGACAAAATATGAACGATGTTAAATTTGCCCAAGTAATAATGACTGAAAAACAAAGTTTATGTGCCAAAAATGGGAAAAATGTCTGTGTTGAACATCAGTATGTAGTTTGTAAAAATTGTCTATAAAAATGTAAGTATTATTAAAATTCACTAAAAATCTTTAATTTATTATCTTATGTTCTTTAGTTAAGTAAGGTTTGCATATAAACAATATTAATTGATATTTAAATAGCAGAAATGAACTAGGGTATGAGATACCCGGCGCGAGTTCTTGTGTTCGAAATTGGGCGCGAGTGCTCTCGGGTTAAATATATGTGATTCATTTCTAGCACAAAAACTGTAAATAGGTTATATTAAAACACATTCTTAATTTATAAATTACGCTGTGATAGTCTGTTAACTTTACATCGAAAAATTCCAAATTGAAGCCGAATTCAAAATCAATTAGTGTCGCGACAAATTATTTGATAAATGAATACAAGTAAATTCCATTGTAGTAGTAAATGTTCTCCATTATAATAACATTTAAATAGAGGTATAATGGTTTATGAAATTAATTGGATTTGTTATAGCTGATTAGAATCCAGAATTTTTAATTCCAAAGATTGACTTGCATTGAATATCAAACATTAAATATCTATTCAAAGGTACAACATGTCGTTTTTGATAACATAATAATTTAGTTAGAAGTTAATATTTTATTAAGTGCAACTCTTTCCTTTTAGACTTGTTTATTATAAAATATTATATCAACTGATGATAACTTGATAATCGAATTAAAAATCAATGAACAGCATTTTATACAAGACATTTCAATGATTTCCTGAATTTGAAATCTAGATAGTCATTGTCAGTTTCATGGTAAACTGTCTAGAATTTTAGTATCGTATAGTGAAACTTAAAACCCGACATGGCATGATTTTTTCTTTTACATATATATCTTTTCACAAACATATTTGGTACTAGACAATATTTAAATAAAAAAAATTAAAAATTCTTTTTGAAAATCAGAATGAAATGGATAAAAGGATTGATTCATAAAAGAACCAGTATGCGATAAATGCAAATTCGTTTTTCGTAGATTTAGTATAGGGTGAAATTTTAATTGATTCACATATGCATATATTATGCAGTGTAGGGTTTTAAGTTCAAAGTCAGTAACATTTTCTTCTTAAAAAATGTAAAGCTCAATGATACACATGAATAATAAAGAAATATATACCGTAATTTCGCACGTATGCGCCGCACCCACCGTAAGCGCCGCAGGGACTGAAATTTCCTTTTAGAAAAACGAAATCGTGGTAAGCGCCGCACCGGTGTAAACGCCGCATATAATTTTTTCTTAGTTACCGTACCGCAACCACATATTGAGACACTAGCAGAAATTTTAGGTTATTTCCGTAACAAACTAATACATTTTAATGTAATAAATTCAATATAATTCTAATTTTGAATATTTCTCTTATTAAATTACACTTTAACACTAGAAGCGCCGAATGACACCCTGGTAGCCTAAACACATATGCAAATCTTGTCACTTACGTGTTCGAGTGAAACCTCGGCTCACCGCTCTGCCCGCGAGACGGCGTGCAGCACATGCGTAGTAGCCGTACGGGGGAGTCGCCCGGTTCCGGCTTTCACGATAAATACGTGGCCGGGAGAAAAAATACTCGCCGGTGTGTTGTTCGTTCTCACTCGCTCGCTCGATTTGTATGCTTTGATATTATTTTCTGTTACTGCCCTCGCATATATTTTATTTCTATTATGTTTCGTTGCTGTATACTAAAGCTAGTATCGATAACTTTTAATAAAAAAAGAAATTCTCAAACCCTATATTTACTTCATTTTTTAAAACCTCTGCCTAACACACCCCATACCTATAAGCGCGGTAGGTAGTCATTTTGACCCGTAAGATTTACTTTACTTAAAACTGTCTTTTTTTAAAATGAAATGTTACGTACTACTACACGTCTACCGTAGTACAATGCAAAAAAAAAAAAGAATGAAACCTGAAACTGTACAAACGTATTTTTATTTCACAGTAACACATGATAAATTATTAAAAAAGAAAAAAAGAAACGCAATCATGGAACATCAAACGGGAAAAACACATAAAGCATACAAATATGAATAAAAGTAATAAAGATATTAGGTAATACAGAAAATCGTCAAAATGAAAATCTAAGATATACGGGTAAGAATTACCGATCAATCAAAACCGTCAAATTCCTCTTCTTCCGTATCAGAATTGAAAAGTGGCAAAATTTCTGGATGAATTTTTGTATCTGGATCATCTGGATCTTCCTGGAAGAACTGTTATCGTCGGAACTGTCAACGTCGCTGGCATTGGGAACAATTATTTCCGCCTTTCTAAAACAGGAAATTATTGTCTGAATGGAGACACCTTTCCATGCTTCAGAGACCCACTTCGCGACTTCTACGAAAGTTGCCTTTCGCATAGTTCCGCTTTTTGTGTAGGAATGTAGACCTTCAGTTATCGACGATTCCCAGAGACTTCGCATTCGGCATTTGAATACTTTGTTTATAGCCAAATCAAGTGGTTGAATTAATTTTGTCAAACCTCCGGGAATTATAGCTAAATTTGCAGATGCAGTCTTCGCTGCAACTTTAACAGGCTCTAACAAGTGGACTTTCATCGAATCCATTATAAGTAGCCCTTTTGGATTGAAAAAAGCCCCTTTCTTTTTCCGCCAGACTTCGTTCAACCAATGTCGCATTACTATTTCGTTCATCCATCCTTTCTCGTTCACGCGAATCACAACGTCATTAGCAAATTCTCCTTTGGGGAGAGTTTTTCTTTTAAAAATCAACAGAGGTTTCAGTTTCTCACCGCTTGCTGTGCAAGACAAGACACAAGTAAATGACGTTTTCTCGTGACCGGTAGTAACAATACTCACTGTACTTTCGCCAGCCTTGTTGACAGTTCTGCTTGGAGGACAGTCGAAAGTCAAAGGTACCTCGTCCATGCTGATCCCCTGATCGGTGGAAAACTTGTTGTCCTTTAATTGGTCCCCTATAAACTTCAGGAAAGAAGATTTCTTTACCTCCCAATCAACAGGCAATTTTCGCCCCACGGTTGTGCGGGCCCGAACGGAGAGGTTTTTCCACTTCATGAATCGGTAGCACCAGTTGGATCCAGCTTTGAAATCGTCTAATTCCATCTTCGCCAACTCTGGCTTGTAAACGTATCTTTACTGTTGATATTGGAATGCTCTTACTTCTCTGGGATAAAATCCATTTCTCAAGACTAGTTTCCAGCTGAGGCCAAGCAGCTTTCCCTCTTCTGCGTGCTCTCTTACTTTTCGGCATCTTTAGTAAAACTTTCTTTTCGGAGCGCCATCGCGGAACACAACGTTCATCAACACTGAACTCTCTGCCTGCTGCTCTATTTCCGATTTCTTCTGCTTTGGCAATAACATTCAACTTAAAATTCGCACAGTAGCCTTTGTTTCTGCGTTTTGGAGCCATTTTGTTAAATAGTTTCACAGTACGGGGGGGAAAACTATTTTCGCAGAGAGTGAGCGACAGCAATGCACGTGCGCCGTCGCCAAAGTGTGTATGACATCATCGTCATTCTTTTCTAAAATTAGTCAAGAACTTCGCACATGCGCTGTGATAAACGCCGGTTCAAGTAATGCGTTAGGCTCAATTTTAGTAGAAAAGTGCAAGCTGAAAAGATTTTAAAATCCGAAATCGGCGTAAAGGCCGCACCAGCGTAAGCGCCGAGCCCAACAATTTTTGAACTTTTTTTTACGTATGCACCGCGGCGCTTACGTGCGAAATTACGGTAGATGTGCTTCAGTAAGTTTACCTTTAGGTCTATCTACACGTGTGAGATTTTCCCGAAACACCTGATGAATATCTCCGGCAATGAATATAATATGATAATATTAATGATAAGAGACCAAAAGAGTAATTTTAATGCGATAACTTTTAAAATCTCTTTCCACACGGATCAGAAAAGACTTGATTATCTTCTCTTGCATACTTTCCTTTTATCTTTTGTCTGGAAATTGTCTAGACATTGGCAAAGTCTCAGAAACTATTTTACGCTTTTTATGAAGAGATAAATCAATGTGATACCTGAGGATGTTTTTATCAATGTAACTAAGTCTTTCATTATTTAGTAAGAGACTTTTAAGGAGAAACCTGTATTAGCCCACTTAAATTATAGAATTTTTAATACTGAAACGACTATCATATTTTTTTAAATGGAGGAAATTTATGTCGTTTCTTTTATGTTGGATTTATACATGACATTAGGGAAGTTATGTAACTTGATACACTGATCAAATATCAATGCACTATTAGTAAGTGTTAGTGTTTGTAAAAGACGAAAAACTATTTTTCTTGCATTTCCGTATATGTTTAGAACTTTAAATAAGTTCTTATCACACAATGTTAATTGGAATCTGATTGCATACTTTACACAAATAATAAGTTAATATTTTCATGTTTTCCTTTACTTATAAGATAACAACAGTTTTAAATGAAACAATTTTCTGCTCTATGTAAAAATAAACATTTCTATAAAAGAAATTTGTGAAAATCCATAACGATTATACACTTAATATATTGTCTGAGCATAAATTTAGCAGAAATTCAACTTCAGATATGAGAAATATGAAAAAATATGAGAAATATGAAATATGCAGAAATCTGAATATATGTCATTAAAAACTAATGCAATATTTATTAAGATCAGTATAGTTACATAAAAGACATTGGGCAGCACGTTTATTAGACAATTAGTAATGCTGTATTCTCGCTCTCTCCTTCTGTTTTCTATTCCTATCTGTGGCTAATTTAACAACTCGTCATCTTGGAACGAAAGTTCATTGGAAATGTAAATTGAGAATAACAAAACTGTAGAATAAGTCTGCTTATAAATTTAGAACTTAAGAAAAACTCTAGTCTTCGAAACCATTCTTATGTGAGGCAGATCATATTCTGACTAAATAAAAACAAGCTAACGCCTGAAGCATGAACATAGGAAATATGGATGCCACTTTTGTTATAGTATCCCCACAAAAGCGGATGTCATGCATATTCGAGTGTCTTCAAACATTCACTTTTCATCATATTATAAATGAATGAAGTATACAGTTGTGTGTGGTAAAAATGTAAACCATTAAAATATAACTTTATAATAGGCCGGATTATGGGACTGTTCTTTCGCTTATTCGGTAGCTCGCGAAAAGTGCAAAATTTCGATTAAATGACTATAAGGCAAAGTAGTATTCATACAGCCTTCCGCAGATTTCCTATATCTAACATCCAACACAGTGTGTCTTAGGTGTTATTCATAAAAAATAGCCTGAAAAGCGTTACGATTTCTTTGGAATGTCAGGGAGTGGAGTAACTTTACTTATATGGTGCTTCCATAAGAATGAAGTTGTCAAATTCTCGGTGTTTAATGGGCAAATCTCGTAAAGATAAGTTCTTTGGAAGGCCCTATGTCTAGAACGTTTAAGGTAGGTATTCAAACAAGGGAAAGTAGTTTATGTCCTATTTAACTAATTAGACTCCTCCAAGTATTACCACTCTTCCGAGACATACAAAATTTTCTATCGCTGATGTTATTAAAATATGAAAATCCTATGAGGACTTCAGAACAAAGCCATGGCCTAGAAGCAGGCATAGATTGAATGGATAAATAAATGTATGTTGATGAATACTGAAAAAAGTCTTACCTCCTGGGACGCAGATACGACTTTGGAGGTACATTGAACCCAAAGAAATACTATAAATAATACCACGATGTCCCGGATGTCACCGGTTACAATAGTCATCGGCTTAACACAAGCCTCACATTCCGGAGTTCACAGACGGGCTGAAGTTTTCAGTCATCCACGAAACGTCACATACGGATAGCAGAAAACTGGAAGAAGCAATGTAGGTATCTCGAATTACGCTTGTTTGGATTTAGCTATTTACCTGGGAAGAGCTTGACAAATAGTGCCGAATCAAGGTCATAAATCAGAGAGGATCTCGGAGGTATATATTATTCAAATATTATTCAAATATTAACCCATATAAATATAATACAAAAACATTATAAATGTCTGTGCATTGGAGATATCAAGGTACTTCGGAACTCACCTCGGGCTTTTTTTTCTCTTTGTCACGCTGGAACGTCTATCCACACCTCGTCTAAAGAGTTAGAAAAGAAAACAGTTATGGCTAGCCAGTTCAAAGTCCGATTTCAAACCATTTAAACACTGTGGTAAGAGAAAGAACGCCAAACCTATCGCATAAAAAAATTATCTCTTCTAAAACTTCTGAGGCAGCGACTTTATTCAGTTACTAGTTACTAGTGATATGTTCCACTACAGACACAACTGGTGTATCTGTCTGCATGACACAATGCTTAATTGGTGTAAAGCACTGGAGAGTTGGATCCCTCATTTTGATTAATGTTTGTTCAGTAATCACTTGATTTTTCGATATATTGATTTTCGCTTTACAACCTATGTGTTTGTATATTAGTGTTAATGTGGTATTGTCGGTAAGTTAAAAAATAACCCGTCCACAGCTATAAGATTGTACGGGTAAGTTAGTTACTGAAATCCTGATCGGCACGTGAATCAGAGGAACGAAAGTAACAAAAAAAAAAAAAAAAGAACCGCCAACGGCGCCAAAGTAATCCAATTTAACCAAAATAAGCAAATTTAGGCCTGAATTTTTGGTGGCAATAACCTTTTTGAAAAAGCATTCCTGTATTCAAATAAATTTTTTTTTTCTCTTTCTTATCTTTTTCCTTTTTTTTCTTTTATAGTACACTGTACATTATATAACAACAGCAAATAAACAATATAATAACATAAGTAATACCATGAAACATAACACAGCTTGCATATCTTACAATATATTAGAATGCAAATCAAATAGATCAGAAAAGAAAATTTGCTGGTGGATAATTGCATTTCTAAATACAGAAGGTAAGGGTTACATTTTAGAGTTATTGATAACATTACAAGCAATTTGTAATAAATAATTCAATAGAGTAAATTTCCTATGCATTTATCACAGTGCAATTTCAATTTCAATTACGTTATACTATGTCTACGCATACAATCCCATATAGATAAACACTTATAAAGAAAACATAACATACAACTATTGCGATATAATGCATTTCAAAAACATATATTAATATTGCATCAGTATTAAATACAAAAAACTTATTAATGACAGTAATACAATTTGAATCACACTGTATAATAACTATTCTCAATGCAAGTACAGGGTACATCAAATACATAGAGCACTATAGAATTTTGGTATTGTCGGTAAACGTAACATACCTGTATAGACAGTCCACATAGCGTAATCAATCGTTGTGCCCTTTCTAATACATATTTTCCTCCGCATAGATGTAAGAATCATAAAATTTATCCAGTAGGGATGTGAAAAGTTTTTGATGCATTGGAATAAAAGTCTCGAAGATTGGGATTTTATGCCCAAAGATTTCACCTGCTTAATTGAATCGTATTATAGAAGATTTTGGAAGTCTTATGGATGTTAATAATCAAAGTTATGTTAATGCAATACAGAGAAATAAAAATAAGCTAATGACAGAAACGTTGAAAATTTTAGCAAGTTTAAATTTATCACTTGCTAGCAAATTACTAAAATTACTATGAATGAAGCTGTGTTACCATTGTTATTGCTTGCAGTAGGAATTTAAGGCTGCTATGTACTAACCCCATTGGATTCGCCCACCTCAATGTTAACCTATGGAGAAAATTTGTCCACAGATTGCCGACTTGGATTCAAAGGTTTAAAAAAAAATTGTACTCCGTCATAGAGAAAGAAATTTTACATTTCTGTACATTTTTAGTTTAAAAAATACAATTAATATTTTAAAATTTAAATTATTCGGGGAAAAATCTGGTATAGTGTATTTTAAACGCTCTCATAAATTCCTTCGGTGGACGAAATTTATAAAATGAATCCTGTAGCGCTTTTCAGAAAAGTTCAGGCTATCTGACAATACCAATTTTATTTGATTATCAGCATTTTTGTACCAGTAAATAGTTTACAAAAATATATTTTAAATAAACAATTTGGGGACAGCGCTCAACCCCCTATAGAGAGAGAGCCATTACAATCCCTCAAATGTCAATCCTAAGGGGCGGTGGAATTCTCGAACTGTCAACTGGACTCCTCCCACCACAAGAGTCTGCAAAAAGGGGAAAAGGGAAATACGATTTTTTTCTTAGTACATAGCAGCCTTAAGAGCGTGGCATTGAGGTCGCACTTACAATTTTTTGCCAAAACATGATCGCACTATTTCTGTATATTAGACACTTCATTTAAATTCAAATAAATTCACAGGAGCTCTTAACATAACCTCGCATTTTCCCCGTCTTTATGCACCAGTAATAGATAACGCCTTGACTGACCTCAGATTTAAAGAGACATGTAAAAATAACTTAATAACTAAAACTCAAAATGCATTTATTTATTAATAAATTTACCCTTTCAATTATTTCTCAAATTTAATCTCATAGTAGGACTATATCTCCGGTATTCAAAAGGAAATCATGATTAATGGACATGAATAGAATCTTAAATATATAATTTGATGCCAATTCGACAGAATTATCACATACCATGGTGGTAAACAAGTTTACACATATGATTCCGTGTCTAGGCCGGATATGGGTATGTCGAATTTGTAGACCAGAAAGTCCCTCTATGAAGTCGAGAGGGTGGAGGGGGGTCGATCCCCCCTGATGTCACTCCTGTGGGTGTTCGGTCAAAATTGAGGAGGAAGCTAGCTAAGACGGACTAAAACCCTTGTGATGTTATATAAACCGGAGCCACACACATCAGCCCGAAGCTTATATGGACCTGGTCTGGAACTACTGCCCAGGGGCATTAGGAACAACAACAACACATCTGACTGAAAATTTGAATGTACCGATTTTAATACCCGCCTCCAAGAATGTATGGTGTTCTGTATCTCATCAGCTTTGATAAAAATAACCTATAAATTTTTATTATACCCCAGCGGGTTTATTTATCTACCATCAACTCACTAAAATAGGTTATACGACTCACTTTAAAGTGTGTGGAAAAACACACCAACATGAGTATACAAACCCTTCTTTCGAGTTCAATATCTCACTTTATTTTGGGTTATAAAACCTACGAATAATGAGTTCTTTTGAGTAAATGTGTTTACGTTACAATACTCGAAATGTTGCCTATTCACTCCCCCCCGTCGTTAAATTAACCGATTTTATGCTAGTAATTCCTTATTAATTGTTTTGTATATTTACTATCTCAATTCCATCACATCCTTTCTTGGGAAAAACAATTCAGCCTTTCAAGTTATGTAATATGTACGTTTTAATACTTGAATATGGTTCTCCAATTCAATAAACTCGCTATAAAAAACTCACGATATGTGAGTTATTTAACACACTTCTTTCGATAACTCAGTAACAATAACGTAGTAGTATTTTAACTCACTTACATCCACATTCAAAAACACGGGTAGTGGTTTGTTTAACTAACGTCTCACAATAACCCACGCGAAGTGGGTTGAAGAACCCACTTATTCCGTCGA
Source organism: Dolomedes plantarius (assembly GCA_907164885.2). Lineage (NCBI taxonomy): Eukaryota > Metazoa > Arthropoda > Arachnida > Araneae > Dolomedidae > Dolomedes > Dolomedes plantarius. The sequence goes on from OU015493.1 coordinate 108,378,446, forward strand.
CAGACCGACTTTATTCTCTGTGTGGACTCAAAAGGAAATCGTGATTAATGGACATAAATAGAATCTTAAATAAATGTTTCGTAGCAAATTCGACAGAATTATCACATGCCATGGTGGTATAGATGTTTACACATCCCATTGAAAAGCTGAATTTTCCTATTTGATTACCGGCTGTCCAAGATTGGTTGGTCCTCTGAACATCAGTAGTATCAATATTTTACACGCTGCTACGGCGTTGAGATAATCGAAACATGAAATATATATTTTACGCCTATACAGCAATGATAATAATACATACGGTATCGTAGTGAAAAAAAAAGAAGAAACAGATATTCATGGAAGAAAACACAATAATCTGGAAAAAGATAAAAACAGAATGGCAATGCTCGTATCATCCTTTAACGGCATCCGTTCAACGCGTGATATATGATATAATTATAAAATACAAGAATGGAGGCACATTAATACGTTTGTGATTGTCAATTATGTTTTATCTTAAATAGAAACGTTAGGAAAATTATATTATTTTAGTTTTAAAGAATTAGCATGCATAGTGGTTAAAAAAAGTGAGAAATTTAAGCTTATTATTTTTTCTAACAATTTGTTACGCTGTTTATCACAACATTAGTGAATGAATATAAATAACACTGGATATTAAGACAACTTTCATTGTGTTTTCAATATAGTGGTTGTAAAACAGTGAAATTTATCTCAAATATTACTGTGAAATGAAATAAGAACATGCATGCTAAACAAACGACTTTAGATCTGGTCATAAGACATGTGATGTGCTGCTAACAGTGCTTCTAACAATTTATTTAATTTTGCCAGCTTTACTTAAATTAATTACGCATGCATATTTTACTTAAATTTTAATGCCCTATTTTCACCTACTTTAAGATTTTAGGAATATACCCTTCCCCTTTTTTTCTTTTATAAAATACTTCGAAGACACTTTCCCTTTTTGGATATAAAGATGAAAATATATTTTTGACTCTATATTTTGAAAGGAAAGCAATAAAAACTTTCACTTCTCTGCAATTCCTGTGACACTCTACCTATATTTCGAGGAAAAATAAAGAAATATGCAACTATTTTTACTTCGTTTCTTCCATAAAATGTTTTAACTTGTAATGCTGTCTATTTATCGCTATGCATCGACTGATATACGGTGAGTGTTAAGATACTCTCAGACATAAAGATAACACCATTTATCGAAAAGCTTTAATAACAGGGCTCTCCTTTCTAAAGAAAAGACTATTTCAAGATTAAAGATAAAACCAGCAATTCACAAATGTAACTTTTATTGCTACTAAAGGCTTTAATCGAAGATATTCTGAGAGACAGAAATCTCATCACTATAAAAAATGGAGAAAACTGCAGAAAATCTTTTGTTAATAGAACGATGTTCAGAAAAGGAATCTTATACGTATATACATATATACACTCTGGTGTTCAATATTAAGGTCACAAACACAAAATCTATTATATCTGGAGAAATAATCCTTTTTTGCAACAAAATTTGGTACAGAGATGGATCATACAATTGGAAAGCATATAACGACAACACAGGACGTATAAGTGATAATTTGTTAGCAAAATACTAATAAGACCCAAAAGGTAAATCATGAGGCATCATATCTCTGGAACCGCCAATCTAATAGGGGGTGTGGTCACCGTGCACAACTATCCAAGCCATAAAACGAGCTATCATTTTGTTAATGAGCATATCGATAAATGCTTCTGGCAACAAATCGCATTATTCTAACAGAGAGGTTTTTAATACGCAGAGGGTACTGTGAGGAGGTTGATGCCCTCGTGCAATGACTCTCCGTAGATCCTCCCAAAGAGGCTTCTTAGGATTTAGGTCCTGATACATCGCTAATTCCATGTGGAGAATATCCTCTCCTTCCAGAAAATCGTCGACAATGTGAGCTTTGTGCGGCCTCGCATTATCGTCCATAAAAAAGAAGTACGGACCAGCAGCAATTTCGAACAACCACACACAGGCTTTAAGGACCTCATCCATAGCGCTGTATGGTGACACTGTCTTTATAGAAAACATGCAGCGGTATACGACTGCCCATCATGATGCTGACCTAGACTAGTATTCCCTTACCACCAAAGAGATTGATTTCCCTTACGTTAGAGAGAGATAGCAAGTCCTATGTTGTCTTCAGATGAAGACTCGTTTTGAAAATACTCTGTGTACTGAATCTGGACTGATCAGTAATTTTCCGCGTCCATGTCATCGCCATTTAAGTCGGTTGATTAATGATATGTTTCGAGGATGACGAAGGTAGGAAAAATCCCTAACTAGAGCAGCCTGGTCAAACATGTGCAAGCTAAAAGCTCCACAAGGTTATTAAGACTACTTTAGCTGGAAAAGGTACGTAAATATCACACAAAATACCGACTTCTGTACTCTATCACGTCAGACGATGCTCTCTGGACCTCATAAATTTGAACAAAGTTTCTGAGCAGATTCGATGACATTTCTCCTCCGTCTCCCAAACTACACGATAAACGAATTAATATGCCAATTTTAAAGTATTTTCAAAGAAATTTTATTCGGGTACTTTAAAAACATTCCATTATTCAGTTTTTTTCTCTTATATGACTTTAAAATGCCCTGACTTGCATAATATCTGTGGTTGATCCAAGGGTGTGAAAAAAATTTACTAAGGGGTACAAGATCACAAAAAGGTAACACTGTCTTAGATCGATGTAACTTATCTTTTCTTCTAAGTAGAGACCAGCTTCTTCTTGGAAAAAGCATAAATTTGTTGAACATACATTTAAACTTTTGCACAAATCACATAGTATAAAGGAGAAATAATCACGCATATTTTTCTTGTTAATAAACAAGGGTACTATGGAAATTTATTATGTTTAGTTTCTCATTAAAGAACCAAACCATTAAACTGCTTTTGTTTAACACTCTCTCCCGTATATAAATTTAAATACATGCCGTCTCCCATTTTCTATATCAAGTATTTTATTTAGTTTGATAATCCACCTCTAGGCACCAGATTCATGATTCCCAAGTACTTTGTATAAACGTATGATTTAGTGATCTATTAAAATAATAAATAGTATCACTATACATACGAAGTTCATAATCCCTCCATATCTCTGCTGTTCCTTCCAGTTACGGGACTAAGAGGTTTAAATATATATATATACATAGATAGATAGATAGAGAGAGAGAGAGATCTTTACATATTTATATACTCTTTCATAAACTATACATAATGAAATGCAATGATTTTGCAACATATAATTTTCCTTTGTTGCCAAAGTTTTTGATCAAAGCTGCTAATTACAATGTATTTAAATTAAATAGGTTTAGTTTCAAGGGAAAAATATTGTGTGATTTCCTTTTTCTCAATCTTTTCCTTCTACTAAATATCCCATCTGAGATTTCCCAGGAGTTCTCCTTATCTTAATACATGGCATCGGATACTGCACCCAAAATTTAATGCGAAATAAAAATTGGAAAATCCCGAATTTCATCAAACAAAGAAAACGTTAAAATTAAATCCTTTGCAAACAAAATATTTGTTGTTTCTGAGAGGCATTAATTAGATTTAAGCAAAGTATAGAGAAAAATTTAAGTAATTTAAGCAAGTCAATGTTTATTTTCAAAATTTACTTATGCTAATGACTTTACCGCATAAAGACAGCTATTTAAGTTACCAGGTTTTCTTCAGTCGTTAGGAATGTCTCTAGGGTAGATAAATTTCAAAGAAACATTTTCAATCGCTTTGCCTCCACTGTTGTTCAAGGACTTGAAATATAAAGTATTAATGTAAAATCAAGAAAATATCTATGTAAATGACTTTAAAGTATCCTAGAAATAAAAAGAATTGTGGGCTTCTTTATAGCAATAGAAAAGCCTATTTTTTCGTTATTCTAACGCTTCGGTAAAATTTAGACTGCAGGGGATAATTCTTTGTAATTTGATAAATAAAGAGATGCAAGAAATGTTAAAGTGAGGTTCTTGTAAATACTGCTTGTAACGTCCCTTAACCACAGAATGATTTTCACGCTAATATATTACATCATACACGCAGAAGGAAATATTTGAACGTGAGAAAGTAATGTAAGAGGAAGAACCATAAATATTTTTTACCTTTTAATTTATTGAATAGAAAAGGAATATACATCATACATTATTTTTATACTTAATCTCCCTGACTGGCAATGCAAGTGGTTCTGCGCTTTGTAAGTGCATAGATAACTCTTGAAAAAAAATTATTTAGGCTGTAATTGTAGCCACCAGTGTGTCGTCCGTTTCACCTCTTCCCCCGGACTTGCAAGTGTTCGATTTTTTTAAGGAAGTAGGACGCCATTTCTAATCCTTTCTTACATTTGCTACGATGACAGACGTTCATCGACATCTCTAAACTTTCATTCCCATACTAAACGTGCATCACCATACTGAACCATACTAAATTTTTCTTCGATAAATGTCCATAGGTTTTTGTCTGTGTTAGGAATTGCAAAATTGGGTACCGGGGGGGGGGCAATTATTGGAACCAAAATCCCTGTTGCAATGGTTGTAGAACAGGGTATTCGAAAGACATAAATCTTAGGCAAATTGGGGCAAAATTGCAAAATTGGGTATGGGGGGGGGCAATTATTGGAACCGAAATCCCTGTTGCAATGGTTCTAGAACAGGGTATTCGAAAGAAATAAATCTTTGGTTAAAAAGAAACATTTTAATGGGATTAAACAGTTTATTATATTTCATAATTTATCACTTTCTAGTTCTTTGACATACTTTGGTTTAAGACTGCTGTGTATTAACCCTGTTGGATTCGCTCAACTCAATGGTAACCTAGAGAAAATTTTTCTGCAATAAACACCTACGTAAATACTGATAATCCAATAAAAATGGTATTTTCAGACAGCCTGAACTTTTTTGCACTTTGCAACAGGATTCATTTTATAAATTTCGTCCGCCAAAACAATTTAGGAGCGTTTAAAATACACTAGACCAGATTTTTCCCCCGAATAACTTAAATTTTAAAATATTTTTTGCTTTTAAAAAAAACGTAAAACGCCCCAAGGTGTAAAATTTCTTTCTCTTTACAATAAAAAAAAATCTTTAAATCTAAGTCGGCAATCCTTGGACAAATTTTCTCCATAGGTTAACATTGAGATGAGGGAATCCAAGAGGGTTAATACACAATAGACTTAAGCGCCTCCACAGTATTAACTACGAGATTCTCCTCAACTATCTCAGAAGTCGATTCTCTCCTGCTGCCAAAAGATATGCCCTCGAGTGCCTTTAACTTCTATTTATTTATATTAGGTAACATTTTCAAAAGACATTTTATTTATTGCAGTTATAAACGGCTAGAATATATTATTTAAAATTATACAATCTAGTCTACAATGAATTTCTAATCCAGTAGAAAATTATAATAAAAACATAAAATCTTCACTTAGAAAAAAAAAATTAGAGATAATTCAGTTGTTTCGGTTTTAGAAGATTTACCCATTCTTTAAATTAACTCAAATTAAAATAAACTAAAAAGGAAACTTTTTCTTACGCAATAAACTAAAATTCTGCACTCTGTAAATAAATTTAGTTTTTACATTAACGTTTAAGGCAAAAGTTTTGTGGTTTACGTATTGTGTCAAGCCCGGGTAATATTGGATACTTGGTTCTGGAGAAACTTGAGAACCGAAACCTCTATTCTGAAATCCAAAAGTTTAATCTATTCACTCTTCAAAAACGAATGACGGAATCTATTCATGTTTGGTGCATGATGCAAGTGGAAGCGCCATTTTTACATCACTGGCGAGCGACCTTGTAGTGTCCTCTCATACCGCTACCTGTCAGCCACTCTTCAGACAGTGAGTACCTCTGTCGTCAACTTACAGAACAATCGTGCGATGTTTCAAAGTTTTAGTGCAAAAAACTTTAGCGCGTTTTTAAAGTTTTTCATTTGACTAATCCTTGAACAAAGAAATAGAGTTAATGCTTAGTATCCATAACAGAAAAATATTACAAATATTACTTCTATATTAAAAAAAAAGTTGGTTTCATAGAAGCAAATGGCTCACCTTTTTAAGCGAGTTATTATTTTATGCCCTTAAAAAAGTAATAGTCTCATATTTTTTAACATCAAATATAGGGAATAAGAGAAAGCAGTTTGTATATAGAGCTTATTCGTACAAGGAAGCAAAGGGAATTATTTTTTAATGGTATTCATTTTTTACTTCAAAGACATGGTCTTATAATTACTTAACATCAAATTCCGGAAATAAGAGAACGCAACGTGTATATACAGCGTCTCTTTTCAGAAACGCAAATGCCTCTCTTTTTTAAAAGCATTAATTTTTTTCATTGCAAGGAAAGCCTTATAAAAACACCACATTCCAAAAATTAAAGTACGGAGAAATGTATTCACAAGTTAAGCGGTTTCGGGAATTGCATGTGTTACAACAAATTTCAACTGCAGCTGAAAAGTTCGAAGGTGATTTTTAAAAAGTCCCGGATTTCCAACTCATGGTTTGAGATTTCCGAGAGATTCGTAAAGTGTTTTTTTTCTGGGAGCACGTCGATTACTTACTCTAAAAATTACTCCCTCTTTGCGTTTTTAAAATGACTTTTTATGAAAGTATGACAGAGGCTGCTGGTTAATGGATGTGTATTGAATTACGGTTAATCTCACTGGTTCATTTCGTTTTAATTTAAAAACAGATAATATTCGTTAATTTCAGTGATTGGAAAATTTAAAAGTATATAATAAATTGAAAAATAATATAAATATAAATGTAAAAAAAATGAAATCAGAAAACTAGATTTGTAAAAAAAATTTTAATTAAAAAGGTCAATTCATTCAATTAAAAAGTGATATTATCTGGAGAAACTTCCTTATGAAATTATATATATATATACACTGCTGGCCACCCAAATTGCAACACCAAGAAAGACAAGAGATATCACAACAAAATTTATTTTGTAGATAACATGTTGACCAAGTATGAAATGATTAAATTTATAGACTTCTGTGAAGTGTGGTTCCTGCCAAAATCAGTAGCCAGAGTAGCCGCCATTGTTGGAGATCGCCGCTGCCACACGCCTCGGAATTGATTCCAAGAGACTTTGGATGAGTTCTTGGGGTACAGCAGACCAAGCAGCTTCCACACGTTGCCAAAGTTGATCTGCTGTGGCAGCTGGGGATGGAATCTGGGTCAATCGTAGAGCAACCATGGACCACATGTTTTCTATCGGCGAAAGATCCGGAGAGCGAGGCGGCCAGGGAAGCAATTCAATCTGGCGATTGACGAAGAACCGTTGGACAATGCGTGCCACGTGTGGTCGCGCATTATCCTGTTGAAATATGGCTGTGGGCAAGCCCTGAAGGTAAGGAAGGACAACTGGCTCCAACACCTCGGAGATGTAGCGCTGGCTGTTTAAAGTACCGGCAATACGTACTAGAGGTGTGCGAGAGTGATATCCAATTCCGCCCCATACCATAATATCCGGTGCAGGACCAGTGTGGTGGTGCATAACGCAGCTGTTCAGCATCCTCTCTTCACGGTGTCTCCAGACTCGAATGCGACCATCGTGGTGTTGCAGACGGAAGCGTGACTCGTCAGTAAAGACAATTTCATTCCATTCTGCCGTCCACATCCTTCTGTCATCGCACCATTGGCGGCGGAGACGTCTGTGGTTCTGCGTCAAGGGTAGACAAAGCTATGGACGTCTTGCGGACAGACCACTCTGCTGTAAACGGCGTCGAATGGTACGCGCAGACACTGGATGATGCGTTACAGACTGCATGTGCCGTGCTATGGTTCGTGATGTGACTGAGCGATCCGTCACTGCCATGCGCACACTTTGCCTGTCATCACGTGAAGTGGTGCGCTGAGGTGGATGCGATCGAACACGCCGGTCCGTCGTACCCTCCTGCATCCAACGATCACATATCCGCATTACAGTTGTTTGGTTTCGTCCAACACGACTACCGATTTGCCTGAAAGATAATCCACAATCTCGGTAGGCCACTATCCTTCCTCTGTCGAACTCGGATACTTGATCAAAAGATGATCGCTGTTTTCGACGAGGCATAATTGATCGTTTTTTTGAAAAAAACCACAAGAAAAACACAATTGCCGAACTTGAAATCGTCGAAATCTCCAAGCCTTAAATAGCGCTTTGAAGTGGCGCCAAAGGCGCGCGTGATGTGCGTCTGCTCTGAAATTCTAATCATTTGCATATCTCACCTCCGCTAATGCATGTTGCAAATTTCATGTTATTTGCATGTTTCCTTTAGAGTGTTGCATTTACAGTGGCCAGCAGTGTATATATATATATATATATATATATATATATATATATATATATATATATATATATATATATATATATATATATATATTAATTATATATATATATATATATATATATATATATATATACATATATATATATATACATATATATATATATATATATATATATATATATATATACATATATATATATATATATATATATATATATATATATATATATATATACATATACATATATACATATACATATATATATATATATATATATATATATATATATATATATATATATATATATATACATATATATATATACATATACATATATATATATATATATATATATATATATATATATATATATATATATATATATATATATATATATATATATATATATATATACATATATATATATATATATATATATATATATATATATATATATATATATATATATATATATATATATGTATGTATGTATGTATGTATATGGAGGCAGGATATTGAGATAAGTTTTCAACTTTTCAACTTATTTTAGGATAATTAGGATGGCAATATATAATATCCTATATCACTCTGTCTGCACAAACTTTTATTGATAATAGTCCACCACCCCAATAAAAAAACAGGTATAATGTAGATAAAAGTAATTATGAATTCATGCTAAATATAAGTAATAATAACGTAAAATTATAAGCGTAAGTTAATTGTTTTTAATGCCACTATACTGTTCCTATTTTGTAAAAACAATTTTTTATTCTTAAAGATTTCTTAATTATAAAATTAAAATATGGAAAGGGAATTTTCTATACAATAAAGGACATTGAATATCATTGAATTAAAATAATTAACTTTTTACTGTGTTCATTACTTTCCACATTTAACTTACCCCTTGAGGCGTGTTATATAAAGAGAATTATTCAAGCCGCAAGGCTATTTTTAAGAATTTTGATTATCTTTAGGATTAAGTTTCTCAAAATATAATTTACTAGAGCATATTATTTATTATGTGAGGAAAAAAATAAATTATATCCTATTTATGTTTTGTTGTCATAACACTTGCCAGTTCAAAGTTGAAGGAAAAAAACTGCGATTTCACTAATTAAAAATTAATGAAAATATAATAGCTCTGAAATATGTAAATTAATTATGCTGTTGCTTTAGTTATTTCGCGTAAGAAAAATATGTCAGGAAACAATCATTATATTATTTATTAACTGTAAAAAAACTTCCACATTTTTTTGCTCTTTGAATTTTGCTGAAAATGATTGATGAAGAAATAAAGATACTGCCCATATTTTTATACTGAACTACTCATATTAAATCTGAAAAACATGGTTATTTTTAGTGGCTTAAATTAATTAAATTAATTGAAGAAATGTGTTTGGCACGCATATTTTTGATACTTTAATTTTTAACACTTAGGACATGCAAAATTAATAACACCATCTTAAAAGGAATCTGTTCTATAAAAATTTTTCATAGGAAATTTCATAATAAAAAATATTTTATATTAAAATCTAAGTGCTTTAATTTTTACAGTATCTTTCTCGCGATTGAAGCATTTTACTCTCATTAAATGAAGCACGAAAATTCAGATATCGTAATCGTAACTGGAATCGTCAATATACCAGTTAACTGTCCAACTTTAACTATAAAGGACAAGCTCTGTAAGTGACGCGTATGCTTGCAAAGTGTTAGCCAGAATATGACTTTCGCATCCTGACCATTAATCATAATGGGAATATTGTCATTAATTTGGGGTAGAAAGGTCGTTGCAATTTATATTTAGATATTCTTAAGTGAAGAGGTCAAGTAGAACAGATAGAAGATTAAAATGCTTTTGACTATGCAGTTCGGAGCTTCCCGTGGTTAAGCTTTATTTGGAGTATCAGTTAATGACGCACCGCATGCTCGCAGTTTTGAATAGTCCAACTTCCTCTGATGAAAATAAGTTATATGTTATTATTATAACTGATTTTAATAATTTCCAATTCGTCATGTCAACAGAAATTTCCCAACATCAAGAAACTTACGCAGTCACCAATAAGTGGTGTCTGATTCATTTGCTTGGAATATGTTTGCCAATGGGGGGAATTTGTCATTGAAGACATTCGCACTTTTACCGCGAATATGGATTGTTGCTTTCCATATGCTGAAGGGGACACCGTATAGGTGAAATAACACTACCCCCTATGGTCAGCTTAATTTTGACCGAGCATCTCTAAGGGCAACATCTGAGAGCTTCGTACCTTCTCCCACCTCCTGTGACCTCATAGAAAGACTTTGAGGTATGCGGATTTAATATGCCCATATCCGGCCTAGACACGGAAGAATTTAAGGGCGTCGTCGGGATTCGAACTGAGCACCTCTAGTCCAACGTCGTACCATGGAATCTAATTGAAGTTGTTTCATCGTATCGTCATATCGCTCAGCATTTTAATTGGGGTGCCTGATAAAACAACTGTTATAGAAAGTAACTTGTTTATTATGAATTTTTTGTATAAGGTTTGTAATCTAAATTGAAAGACGATGTAGAGCTTTGTGTGGAACCTTGTTGGTTATACATGAATTACAAAACTTCTTAATACGTCATTTAGAACATATACTACTGCTATGACGTTTCATTCCAAACATAAACGTGTAACTAAAAGAGAAAAGTTTATTTCGAAAGGATGGCTTCCCAAATGATTGTTCCTGAAAAATAAGCAACGTTGCTTCTGTTAGACATCGTGGGGATCTTTCAAACTTCAAAACGTTTAGAAGAATCACCCGCAGTGTATAATATATTGTTTGATCATTTTGGACATGTCCGCTTTACTGCCAAACATGATTGTACGACATAGTTTTGTGCAGCGCTTGTGCATGTGTTGTCAAAGAGGAAAGATGTATCATTTGCTATTCATTCAAATATATATTTTTATTCTTTGTGTAAAATTTATTCTCAGTCACTGTTGTCCTTCTGTTAGTATCCAATGATGTAGTTTCTTTGATCATTGATGGAGAAAAAGTTCTCATTAAAATAATATTTTTTCTTAGCTTATAATTTATTGTAGAGATTTTGGAATTGAATAGCATTTACCTGACTTTAGAAATTTAACTGACATTAAACTGACTTTAGAAATTTTGATTTCGAGTTAAAAATTCCTAAAATATTTTACCCGAGACAAAAACTACTGCTAATTTTTTCTCTTGAATGTAGCTAAATATTTTAATATAAGTATGATTCCTTGAGGCAAATTATTTTGAAACCTTAATAAAAAAATATAAAAAGAAACTTTCCGTTCATTATACATATAAAATATTAAACATGCTATAAATTTTAAAATTAAAAAAATTGAATAAAAAATTTCGATTTGCTCAAATATCTTTTAAATGTTTTACAATCTATGTAAAAGAAGTATTCGAGAAAAATAACCAAAAATTACCAAGTGAGGATAAATATAATAAACTAGCTGAAAACCCGCACTTCGCTACGGAGTACATTCAAAGTAAAAACATCGGTGAATGTATGCAATTAATGCCAATATATATATAATAAATACGACGATCAATGTATATAATTGATGTAAAATATATATATATTTATAAAAAAAATCGTAAGGGATATTTTTATAGACAAAATAATGTAGAAGAAGATATTCAAATTAAATCTAATATAAAGAATACTAAAGAATATAGTACAGTTAATATAGTACAGTTTCTAGAACATTTCTTTTACTGTATTTTAATATTTTTTTGGATAATGTCCAATCGTCTGCCGCATTAGCAAGAAAAAAAAATATTTTTGTCTATTTAGTTTTTATGCACGTGACGATAAATTTATTTAAAGTACCAGAAAAAGAAGTCACGTGATCAGCATTTAATAAATTAAATTCTAAAAATTAATCTTTAAAAATTCACCAAAAATCAGGAAATGAAGGTAAAGATTCGAAAAAGATTTCATTTTAAAGGAATTTTTATGATCTTTCTCGTGATATAAAATTTATACCCCTCAATGTATTATTTTAAATGCAAACTTAAAAAAAGTAAAAAAAACAGCTTAAAAATTTAATTTAAACAAATCTAAGAAGAATTTTTCAAAAATCTCTCTTAGTGCACCCCTACACTATAAGAAGAATCGCCATGCAAAATTTCAGCCCTTTAGGTCCAGCGGTTTGGTCTGTGCGTTGTATGTCAGTCAGTCAGTGAATGAATGAATGAATGAATGAATGAGTCAGTTACGGAACTGTTTTATATATAGAGATAAAATGATGTCCCGCACCCCTTTCATATTTTCTAAGAAATCATGAGCGGTATGGATGATGTGTGTGATACTTATGGGATTGTCCAAGTTCACGGGCTTGGATTTTCAATACATATTAAGCCCAAAAGAAACACAGGGAAATAAATTTTGAGATTAAAAATTTCCTTACTATATACGAAACACTTCCACTTTACACAATCTCGCATTTTAGGAGAGAAAACTGACTGTGTGAAAAGTTTACTACATTAAAATGTAAAAATAATTCACAAGTAACACTCTGTAACAAAAACATCGAAGCACAAGGAAGAAGTTGTCTGATTTTAATGAAATTTCCTATGCAAAGATGTTTTGACCGAACATACAAATAATTAAATTTTAGTGTCCAACGATTGAATAGCGGGAGATATAGCACATTAGAACTGCACATTCATCAGGTGAATATAAGGAGCAATTCTCGATCTGATGTTGACTGAGGATAACTTACGGAGACTGTAACGATGCATCGCTGAAGGATTCGTGCTCATTACTAGCACATTTCAGAGTTTAAAAGTGGTCGAGCCATCGAATTGAAAGAAGCTGGTAAGGCAAATCGAAGAATCGCTCGATGTCTAGATCGAAGCGATGCAGCGATTAGACGACGCTCACAAGTGTGGGTAAACAACGTCTGAGTTAATGGTCAGTACGGCAGCGGTCGACTTAGGATCACAACAGAACGGGAAGACACAGTAATTGTCAGATCAGCTATTACAACACAGGATTCGTATGACCCCCACACAACTGCCCAACATGACCATTGGCAGACGACTCAGAGAGAGCGGAATCTACGCTCGTGCCGACCGTTACGCCACTTACCCCTCACGCTTGTACACCGTCAAGTCCGATTACAGTGGTGCTAAACTCGATCAACTGTGCTGAATGGGGACGTATAGTCTTTAGTGACGAGTCCCGATTCCAACTTTTCCTGACGACTACCGAAAACGTGTCTGAAGACATCCAGGGCAGCGTGGGGATCCTGTCCTTACGCCGGCCACACAGGTCCACAACAGGGCGTTATGAATTGGGTTGTCATTTCCGTTGATAGCAGGACCTCTTTGGTAGTATTTAGTGACACACATCATAGCAATTCGTAGACGACATTCTGCGACCCGTTTCGTTTCCGTTCCTCTTGCGCTATCCCTGACTTACTTTTCAACAATATAACGCCCGGCCGCATACGGCAAGTGTTGCTATGAATTGTCTCCAAGCTTTCCAAACACTTCCTTCCCCATCAAGGTCACCTGATTCCTCCCCAATACAGCACATCTGTGACGTGATAGGAAGACGACTGCAGCTATCCCGGAATGTTGCCTATTTAGACCGACAGTTAGAGACAATTTGGCAAGAAATCCCTCAGGACACCATCCGAGAACATTGCCAGTGTATGCCACGCCGGGCGACTGTTTGCAACCAGGCCAGAGGTGGACCAATGCCGTACTGATTTCCTCACTTTGTAACGATCAAACTCTGGACTAAATGAATCAATTGTTCAGAAATATTAATACAGTCGAACCCGTTATAACGAACTTCAATGGACCAAGGGTTTTGTTCGCTTTATCCGGTGGTTCGCTATATCCGAACCATTAAGAAAAATGCTACATTTCTCAAAATGTATAACTCATTAGTTGCAATGTGTATTCAATAATGATGTATTAAAAAATTATAAAATCTGTTAAAAATGATCATTAATGAATTAAATCGACTAAAATCGATTACATTAAACTGACACAATGCTAATCAAATTGCGCACAATGGAAAAACGGTGGGGCCAAAATTTTCGTTCGTTATATCCGTGAGTTCGTTATGTACCGAGTTCGCTATAATGGGGTTCGACTGTAGTGTTTTTTTCTGTGCATGTTCTTCACATTCACACCAATTTTTGTTGCAATCGGACAACTCCTTCTTTGTGAGTCGATATTTTTTGGTTATAGAGTGTATATACACAATACACGAATTCTATTTCATACATCGCTATATATGAAAATAAATGAATAAAGAACATCAGACTTTCAATCCTTACTTAATTAATTTAAAAGCATAGAAACGTGAACACAAGTGTTTAATATCAAAAGAAATCCAGTCAGAAAAAGTTAAACGAAATTGAAGTTATCATAATAAAATAATGCAATACTTCAGAGACAAAGGAGATTGTTCAGCATTCTTAAAGAAGAAAAAAATTGCGGTTTATATAATAAAGCTTATTTACAAAAAAAAAATAATCTTGGCATAATATTTAATTCGATTTTGCTTCATTAATATTTTAAAATGTGAGATTAAACATTCAGAAAATTAGTAGGGTAATAAACGCGTTTTAAAATAATACAATTAAACGAAAGAAATGACTAAAAGCAAATATTTCCTTTTCTTCCTTCAAAAGCGTCATAAAATATGCAGTATTGTCAACTTTAATTAGGAATTTTTTTTCTAAAATCTTTTGTCGTTAGTTAAAGTTAACACAGATTTAATTAACTTAATAATTAGATGATTAAAAGAAATCTTCTAGTTTATTCTTACGTTTGATTCCTTAGAGATTTAAATAAAACGCCACTATTTCTCGCCAAATGTACGTTTTCTAAAAAGTAAATGACAATGCTCTTTTAAATATTAGTAAAAAAGTATCCTCTATATTTTTATTACATGCATATTTCTGTTCATCTTAGGAGCACATGCATTTTTAGAAATTTATATGTCATTTCTACTTTAATAATATGATGGTCTCATGGGTCCTTGAGAATCGAAAGAGGAGTGTAACGTACTTATAGAAAAAAGCTGTAAACAAATTGATTTGAATCACTAAGGAGATTTTTATAACATCCATCTTAAAGCGTATGTTTAACCATCTACAGCTTCTGAAAAGATCAAATTCATGGAGTCGTACCTACAATTAAGTGTTGTAAAAGTACTATGCCCCGTTTCTGTAACATCAGCATGCAACTAAGTCATATTGAATTGTGTCTAGCTCCGTTCACGAACTCTGCCTTCGGCTCCATTTGAAAGCGCCAAAAATATTTTAAGAGCCAGAAACTTATGCCGTTCAAGTACGCGCTTTTAAAGTACGCGCGTAAACTTTTCATATATTTCGATCTATTCTGAAAGGACTTTAATGATCTTTGGAGCAATATTCTGCTGAAAATTTCCTTATATTTGTCTACTAGTTCAAAGGAAAGACTTTATATCATCAGCAATGTCACATAGTCTCAATTAATTTGTAATGCATATGCATAGCATGAAAGATATATACTACTTCACCCAAACACCTTTTTTCAGAATTCTCAAGAAGTATGTATGCTTCGTTTTATGACACCACCGTATTGGAACAATTCCTTCAATAAAACACAATAGGAATCAATATTTTGATAAATAAACGGTGTTTCAGGTCTTTTTCAGAACCTTAATGGTTATGAACCCGCTTGTTCTCACATTTCGTTGAATCTCTAATTGTCAGAAAGTGTTACAACCTGTCTGAAACAGTGTCTAACAGTGAAAAATGGGAAAATGTCCTACATTTCATTGTTTCTGTATTCTGTAATCTTCTAACTGTTTTTGTTGATTAGGTAAAAAAGTATCATTCACTCAGCTATAGGTACGTAGTTGAAAAATTCTTCAAACCGTAGACCAATTTATCTACAAATTTCTCTTGATCCATTTTTCACAATGTAAGAAAAAGTGGTCGGTATTTGCATGGCCCTATTGCGCCATGTACCAACTGTTATGCAACGTGTAAAGAAGCTTAGAATTCCACTTTTATATATCTTGACAGGCACACCAGTATTAATATGCGCTGAGGACATGTTAGGAAATGCTTTACCACATAACATCTTTCAACGAGCAATCTTATGGAATTATTCACTATGATGGGCGCAGTTAGTTTATGTAAGTGTATGTAATAAGGAAATTTTTCAATAACACCAAGATTTTTTCAACATTATTATTTTTTTAGCCTCGAAAATGTAGAAGAACTTAATTAAAACCCCTTAATATCTTTGATTTTTTTCATCTCACTGTACTGTTTATTAACTACATAACGTGAAAATTTTTAAATTTTCACTCTAAGAAAGGAAATAAGTTGGTACATAATTTCTGAGCCGGTAGGTACGGGCTTGTAAATGTAGATTTTGTTTTGCATATTTACCTTCATTTAGTGTCTTCTTCCATTTAATTTTTATAATTGTCCATTAAATGGATATTTCTACATGCTAATCAAAGAAAATCAGAATGCTTTCCTGTTTGTCCCATCTTATACTTCAAGAAGCTACGCACAGATTTATCGCTCGTAGGCATCTTAGAATTTTCATTGTATAAACTTTTTTTAAAAAAGAAAACATGCTTAAAAGTATTTTAGTTTTATGCCCCTGCAAAATTTTGGAGATTTAAAAGAAAAGTTCAAGTAAATTTCCAAAAAAGTGCATAAATTCCTCTCATTAAATAGTGTGAAATGTGCTTAGGTTTTTTGAAAGAAGTCAGGCAAAATTTACATTCTTTCTTTCTATAGTGACTTCGACCATGAAGAAGTTCTGTATCCCCGGAATGATTTTTTTTCGAAGTCGAACCTCATTTTAAAGCAGTCTTAATTTTTTTTTTCTGGAGAACCCTATTGGAACGAGAAAAAAATTACATGGAGCTTGACGCCCTTTTAAAAAAAGTACTGACAAAAATATAAATTTAAAGAAATAAAGTTTGCCTCGAAGGGTAGATATCGATTTTATAAAATAATTTTAAAGAAAAGCCTTATTATCTAGTAAAATTTAGAGTAATGCAGTTATAATGACGTCAAATTTCAATTGTTCTATGGTATTCTTATAGTAAACATATTCCGCTTATATGTTAATTAGTTTTAAAATCCAGCTTAAAATGCAAATTAAATTTATGGATTCGGTTAACTTTAGTTTTAACATTTCTTAGCAATGAAAATGCAATTAGCTTTTTTTATTATACACTACTTGCAACTTTAAAAAATTCCAAATTTGTCATTACACACATATATATATATATATATATATATATATATATATATATATATATATATATATATATAGATATAAATGTTTTTATGAAAGTATACAATAGCAAAATCCTCTGGGTGTGTATGTTTTATAATTGATAAAGTAGCATTCAAGAGCACATAATTTGTATAAATACGAATATAATGAAATACAAAATAATAAAGGGATTTTTATTGAAACATGGTTTCGGGTTGATAAATTATTACCCCGAATTTAGTATTTTTAGTTATATTTCTGAGGATATTCATCGTTAAGTTGCGATCCTAAGGGAGAACAATGGATTAATTTTAAACTTTATTGTTGCCATCTGTTGGCTAAAAATGGAATCTTCTATTAACAGAAAAAAAAGATTGTTGCATACTTAAAACTTGAAATCTAAGTTACGAATCACTAGTATTTTAGAACAAAGAATTCATTAAACTGGGACACTTTAAAATAATATTTAATGAATTAAATAAATGACCTGATATTCTAAAAATCCACATTTTATGTACAAATTTGCGACCAATTTCGAATTAATAATTTTACTTTATCATCATACCCGGAAGTATCAGTCGTGATTGTCTCTGTGGACAAGTTGCAAACATAAACGATTAACTCACAAAATATAAACAGGAGAATAAATAGATTTTTACAGAACTTCGTGTGCGTCCTCTCAAATTGATTTTGCTACTACACGTAGTTCTGGATAAAAAAATGTTCATTCTCCAGATTAAAAATTTTAATGAATTTCACATTTTTAACTGTCCATAGAAAGTTTCATATCTATTATTCCCCGGTCAGATGAACAACTATAAACATTAGTGCAAAACAAGCTGCACTATTTTATTTTATTACTAATTTTAAGAAGCTGCGAGTATTTGTTTGGCTTGCCAGACGAGTTTCACAAAAATAATGTTGAAAGAATTCCTCCGTTTAGATTCAATATTAAAATTAGCTTGAAATCTTCATAGTCAATGAATAGTGGTAATTAAAACTTCAAATTTAAAATGTGATTCAGTGTTGTACGGTAATGGAGTAAATAAATGCAAAATTTATTATTGTAGTTAATAAATTTTAACTACATATTTTTTTTTAAATTTTTAATTCGGATGCTAAATTGAAATAATCTTTTTTTATGAATTTTAACTCCCCAATCGGGTCAGACGAAGCGAAGATTTAAAAGCTACCATTCAAAAATATTATACAACTAAAAATAGTAAATATTTTCAGAACACGTTTAAAAGTTTGTTCAAATATATTTCGCAGCTTCTCTGAGCTATTTTGGAACATGTGGAAAATTATATCCATATTCTTTAGTGATTGATAAAAGGAAATGTGCCGTTTCTTGACTAGGTATGATGGAGATTACGTGTATTAACAAAAGTTCATGCAATATTAAGCAATCAAACAGCTGTAACGTTTCTCTGCCAATATTTATACTCGTGCCATTGACCTGTCGATCTGTAAGTAGATGTGTTAATCATGCTACCATAGCGATGTCAGGCGATTCTTATTTGATTGATTCTCCCCTCCAAATACCGGATTTTTTAGCCCGTGACCATGAATGTAGGATGTTATATAACCACTTATTATTTTCCAGATTCTGGGTTCAATAAGCAAACCCATCCATCCGCTCTGTAGAACCTCTGCATACGAATTTGCTGATATCAAGCAGCCATGGTGAGGAAAATTAGAGTCAGTGACTTTTATCGCACACATTGATAAAAGTTAGATGGCAGTGATAATATTGTTGTTTTAAATACTCATGGTTCCGTGGTTTGTACTAGAACTAGTATTTGGAAACGAATATTAAAATTAAACTTTCTTCTGAAGGGTATGTTATGAGATTATATGAGCCAAAAATATATCACAAAAATATAAAAAAATAAAAAATATTAATAATAATAAAAATAAAATTCAGGTAGTCTCTTCTAACGAAACTACCACGGTTTATTAACGTAGGATTACTTATCGTTGCTTACCTCTTTTTTATAAATAAAATTCCTACATACGAAGAGAAAGACAAGTGATAACCCTATACAGAATAGGTCCCTACACGGATGTTGCCAGTAAAGAAACTCATTAATGACATCACAAAATGTTAATAAAATCAAACGATTTTTAAATTTGAAAGTTCAGTGCGACTGATAATGGTAAAATAAAAATCACACGGAATGGAGACTTTAATCTTTAAAATGGTACTTCATTTATCGATTTTGGTTATGTGCGAGTATCAAGGGGAAAAGGGATAAATGAAAAAAAAAGACGCCGTTTAGAAATAATATTCTGCCACTCTTGATTTATAACTCGCGACGACGGTTTTAACGTCTGAAATTTTGCTTTACCGCAGACCATTATGGAGGAACGTAATCCTACGTTAAAAAATCAGAAAACAAGTAAAAAGTAAATATATAAAAATTTAGTTGTGAGTCTAACAGTTTTTAACATTTTAAAAAGTAAAGATCATTTCATAAAAATTAATATAAAAATAATAATCGAATCGTGTTCTATAAAATAAAAAGTGTGTGTTTTTTTTTCCATAAAATTTAAGCTATCCGAGAAAATGAGCTACTTATAAAATTTAAAATTAACATGTAATGTCACACTGGTTGTATATGAAATTAGTTTAAGGGGACAAGTGACCCTCAACCTAATTTTTTTTTATTCTCAATTTTTAAGTCTAAATACAGAATGAGAATAATTAATATTCTATTTTACTACATTGAAGATCTTCAGAATTCAAAATAAGGATTTTTTGGCAGAATAATGACTGCTCTTTAATTTTTTTTCAAAAGTTTTAAAATTATTCAAAACTCTCCATACGTATTCTATTTATATCATTTATATACCTTAAAATTTTTAATGTAAGTTTAAGATATAAATATAAACATAATTATACAGGGATTTTTTTCGTTGTAGGAATCTAAAGTATTAAATGATTTCTTTTCTTATTCTATCGGTAGTTTTTTTATGTGTTTTCATGCATTTACTTTATTTCATGGTTTATAAATTTGAAAAATATTTGAGGTTTTAAAGAATGATGCATAGTTTTATAACAAACACATCAATTAACAATCCTGAGAAATTTGGAAGAAATCAGAATAAAATGAATGCGTATGGAGCATTTTGAATAATTCTAGTGTTTTTGAATAATTAAAAAAAAAACAGGTCTTATTCTTCTACAAAAAATTTGTGATTTCTAAGTGGCTTCAATATATTAAAAAATAATATTAATTATACCCATGTGGTATATTGAGTAAAATATAGATAATTTAATATACCGAGATTGAAGGTCCCTCGTCTCCTTAATGTAGCAATTCTGTCATTGTACATGTGTTAAATACTAGACGTTTCCTCCTCTTCATAAATAAACTTCCCTCTAAAAATCCTATATTTGAACCGTTTGATCGAACATTTGTTTTAGGAAACAAATAAAGTTCCAAAATCAACCCATTAGTACCCGGTGGCAGGAATTCCCACTAGCTTTCATTTTGATCGCCACATGACACCAAGTTCCATAACCACTTTAGCATTAGATATCACTACACAACACATGTTCCTTTTCTCCCCCGGGTTTTATCGCAACAGCATATTCAAACTCAATTTAGTGAGACGCCCTTTTCTTCACGTCCCGACTGCATTTTTCTGGAATAGGTATTTAGGAATTCATTTGCGAAAAAAATAATGTGTCAGAAGATCAATGAACTTCCGAAGATATTAAAATATTTTGGAGAAAACCCGGTTTATTTAATATGGAGACAGATTTTTTAAAGTTAACTTACATTTTATGATTTGTTTATTTTTCGTGCATTTCAGTGTGAAAAAAATTAATTCTTGTTAAAGCTCTGATACAGTGAAAATATTCCCTACTGAAATTTAGTAAATTTGAGAATTTTGTCTGTTGTATATTTGAATTAATAAATTTCTTTTACTTCTTTGCTACATTGTGTTATGAACGTTAATGTTTAGTTTATAATAAGCGTCTACCGTGACCAGGAAACAAATACACTACTCCTAAAGTTGAAGCTGATATTCTACCAACTAAATTTATTTTACGAATACTGTTACATTTCTCAATTCATTTTACGAATACTGTTACATATTTCAAGTAAACGACTCATAATATAAGCTAAATGTATATTTCTTACCTTATTAACTGAATTTTTTGAATTTCAGATGATGTTTTTCCCAGTGAAAAGTTGTCATATATCTCTGGAAGGTAATTATTCGTTTTTTTAAAAATGATCTGCGCATCTGTAACGATCGTCTGCCAGGAGCGGGATTCGAAATCGCTGATTTTACGTACTCACACTCTTTAATTGCTTGCTCTTCTAAGCACACTGAAATAAATAGTTTGACAAAAAATTAGTAAACAATTGTGTTTCGAATAAACGTGTTGTAGATCAGTCATGCCATGACAATGAAAGACAAACCTTAAAATATCCCAAATCTGAGAAAGACGTCAAATTGAAACTGAAAACTAATGTTGGAATTTATTTTTTACCCCATTCACTATTTTCACTGTTCTTACACTATTTGGGTCAGAATTCTTCTTTTCCCAAAACGAATAACAGCGGTCAGAATCAAACCAGTAACCCAACTGCCATGGAAATAGTACTGACAAAAAGCCATCTCTTAATCTCGCTTATCAAGCTTACAACCAGTAATTTTTTTTGTACTATTAGGACTAGTTATACGACTACGTTTTAAAAATCCCGTCTAAAATTTAATAAGTAATTGTCAAGCCAGTATCGAAGCTTCTGTCCAGGAAGGTGGCTGCATTAAAGATCATGAAGCCATCTCATGATCTCTCTTATTGATTCTTATAGCCACCTCGTTTGTTTTACACTCCTCGGTCAAGTTCTATGAATGAGTTTTAAAATGTTGCTTAAAAAAGAATTCCGAAATTTTCAAATCAAATACTCAATCTTCTGTTTGGGAAGTTGTGCCGATCAAAAGATCATCTAATGTTCTGATGATCCCTCCAAGGACCAATTCATTTTTATCATTATTACTAGTTATATGAATAAGTTATAAAATATGCTTAAGAGAATAAAATGAAATTTTCTTAATTCTCGTCTTAACGTAGGACATCAGTTGTTAACGTAGATCTTCAATTTTGTATTCACAGATTAGAGGATAGTTATTTTTGCTTCTGAAAATTAATTATGAAAATCAATGCTTTAAAAACCCTCTTTGTTTCATTTAATAATTTTGAAAAAGGAATTTTCATATGATAGACATGTGTGATCTATTGCTGTGTAAAAAATTAAATACTGAAAATTTTTTATTTTATAAACGACACACCCTTTTTTAAATGTCTTTCTTCCTATACAAAAAAAAAAAAGAATTACAAAAGAAGCATTTTCTAATCTTTAATTAGACAAATACTGAAATAAGTTTTCACCGCTGAAGATGGAGTTTGATGGGAATGAAGAACTGAGACGAAAATTTTTCACTGCTTAAGATAGATTTTGATGAGAATGAAGAACTGAGAGGAAAATTTCTCACTTCTTAAGATAGAGTTTCATGAGAATGAAAAACTGTGAAGAAATTTTCTCACTGCTTAAGATGGAGTTTGATGAGAATGAAGAATTGAGAAGAAAATATCTCACTGCTTAAGATGAAGTTTTATGAAGAATTTCGATGCTAACAGATTCGGAGCCTTGACCTTTGCGACCTCGCATAGTCCCAGGTACATTGGAACGTTTCAGTTCCAACAAATACCGAATGACAATTACAACCTTTCTAATTGTAATCACTAATATTGTTGATGATAAGGGACAAACTTTTACAAAGCAGTTTGTATAATGAATTTCGCTCTAAATAAATACCACTGGTAACTCTGAAGCCACACACGTCTCATTGTGACCCTAGAATTACTTTGGTCTGAATCTAATAAGAAACGCCACAAGATTTGATTCAGAAATATAGCTCTATAACAGCAATACCACTTGTCCCTCCGAAATCTCAGCCATCTCAGAGTTACTGCAATTTTACTTTGAACTGAACTGAATAGAGAGCTACAGCTCAGTTACTGTGGCTCAATAAGTACCCTGTTTCTGAATTGTCTGTTATCACCAAGTCCTTTGTTCATATCTGTAAAATATATGCTATAAGCTTTCCGGGCTAAAGCTTTAATCTCTTTTAAAAATCCAAGAGGAATGAATAGGCTATCTTGAACATTGCTGTCTACAAGCTACAGTTTCCTTTTCTTCACAGATTGTACAGGAGGTAATTTCCAATTAACACAGTTGAGATAGGAAGGATAGTTAAAAATAGCTGGTTGGAAACAAAAATTTAGCAGCAAATTACAAAACATAAATCAGAGAAAAAAAAATATATTTATAAACATATATTTCTTTGTATGATATTATGTATAAATCAGTTGTTTCAAATTGACATAGGGGATCTGTAAAATTGAACAGTTCAGTTAATTTAAAGCAAGAGGAATCTTTTTTCATTCGTCGAGAAACAATAGTTTGTGAAATTACTAAAAAGGTCATTATTTTACGACACAATCTATTTATTTAAGATCATTTATCTCTTACAAATGCAAAGAGCAATTTAAATAGAATAGTGACATTAATTAATGTTGGTGTTTCACTCTATTTGTATCCCTGAAATTGTATTGCAAAAAATTCTATATAAAAATAACAATCAACCATTTTAAAGTGTACTTTTCATCTTTCGCACAATTAGAATTACTTGTTTACGGAAGAAAAAATATTTATAATAGAGAGGATATTTAAATACCTGAAGATTCAACTTCTGTGTGATTTTTTTATGTAAATTTAAGCATTAAATGCTTTTAATTTGAAGATTAAAATTTTATGATAAAGATTATTAATATTTTTTCATTTATCGTTGTTACATCTATATGTTTGCAAATGAAAACACTTAATTTTTTAGGTTATTTCAGTTAAACAAAACTATATTTCTGATTGTAAATTTAGTTTTTTTATGCGTCAGTTGAAACAGTTTTAAGTATTTAATTATGTACAGTAGATTACATCTTTAATTTACATTTTTTTAATCATTAAGCGTAGAAATGTAGTGTAAAATAGCATATGTAATTGGGCTTTTACAGAAGTAGTTGCCTGTATAATTCTGCTGAATCAAATTTCTTTGGGTGGGAACGAGATACATCGGTTCTAAATGATCAGATTGTGGTTTGGGTTTCATTCTATTTGGATTTTGGATTTTATACACTATATATTTCGATACTTTAAAAAATCCTTTTGTTTTTTAGGAGAAATTAACATATTTTCTTATACCCCAAAAATAAAAATAAAAATTCTAAATTTTATTTGTATTTCTTTCTGAACATCATACTTCCTTAAATTTTAAAAAGATAATATCAAGAAAAATTATATCCTTTTCTCTGATAAGCTGGCTTAAATCCCTATTTATAGCTCTTGTCCATCATTTTTTGCTTATTTTCATATTATTTTCATCAAATATATAGATTTTCTTCGTCAAACGTTTACAAACGGTGTTTTCTTTCTTCTTTTCTTTGTAAAGATTTTTGACGTCTTTGTAAAAATACTTTACGTCTGAATATTGGCATATTCAATAAACTTCAAAAATGTTCCCTCCTTTAGCTATGTTTATCGGTACTTCCTCTCACCAGATATAATTTTACTATATCTAGGGTGCAAGTTCTGAAATATATGGTTACTTCATTGCAACTAATGTCGGTAAAATGAATTGGTAGTGTCCTTGCTCAGGTATCTCTTGTCGAGGACTTTAAGCCTAATGTAAATGTAATCTATTCTGAGCAAACAGGTCAAAGGTTCAACTTACTGCTGCATGTTGTCTATGAATACCAGTAGTCAGCATTTCTCTGCAAATGCACATACAGTATCTAGAAACATTCGAGTATTCCATGCGTCTTTGCATTGGGAATCCAGAGGTTACTTATTAGGGCTAAAATCCCTATGACTATACGAGAGGGACGCTTACAACGTGTGACCTATTTTAACACGTCGGGGTTATTTAAAGGGTGTGGGTTCTAAAGCGAGGGCATGCAAATCCATTGCACCCAACTGCGATTCACAAATAGTTCATCCTCTTCATCTTCAAATAACAATTTTTTCAGTTCCAGTGATTACTCTAAGCTTGCAAATTTTTCCATGATTTCGTGGTTTCGCAATTGTAGTCCCAACATGTTTTTACTTTTAAAATGTGATATGGAATTGTCTGTAACCAGGAAATTTCCTTTCTCTCCTTTGGGCCGATCCTTAGCCAGAAAACACCGAGAAACCTCCTATTCTCTAATAGATGCTCTTCAAGCTCTGAACCCCGGGGTAGAATTGAGCTGAGGAATATGTCACAGTAGAAATGACCCACAAAAATGTCCAGTGTTTGTGGACATACGATGCTTTCCAGGTATTTTCGAGGGTGATCCAGACAGACAAAGTAATCTCTTTTTTTTATATAAATGGCTCAGGCATGTAATTTACGGTATATATTGTATAGAGAACATTTCAAATAGGTTTTGAACAACTGTTTAGTAAGATTTTAGACTCCTAAAATATATTACTTTTGACGAGAAAAAAATTAATGATTTTCTATCTATAGACATTCAAATACATTTATTTAAATATCTATGCAAAAGTCTTCTTTTGTCTACATACATTTTTAAATTAAAAAAAATTGTTTACATAAATTTTATATGATTACTTTACCGGATTTACAACCAGTCACTATTATGGTCAGTCACTATTCACATCTAGGGATATTTATCAAAAAACATTCAGACAACAGGGCGACATTAAATCATTTGCTTAAGAGATTTTTCCCTCAAAGCTCCTTCAGTTGTAAAGAATTATGATCGTTAAGAACAGATTTTCCTGTATAGGGAAAATTTATTTTATTACGTGCCTAAAATTTAAAAAAAAATATTCATTGAAGTTTTACATGTCATTAGAATTACAATTTATCTACAAAGTACAATTATGTGATTACAGGAAATATAACATACTTCTTTTGTGCGTAATTGTGTGTAAAGCAAGAAAAAATCGATTTCTAAATATACCAATATATTTCTATAATAATAATATATAACATAAATATAAAGAAATATAGAATATTGTACTTTATGCGATACACAAAAGAAGCATGTTATATTTCCGACATAAAATGATATTAAATATATAATTGCTTAATTACAAAAGAAAAAATGTAAATCGTTTTCTCTCGGCTTCAGCGTTTATCACCGCAGTTTATGTAATATTATATTTTATAAACTTTGCTGTGCATTTTATCACATTTCGCCTTGCTTTCACACCAGCATAACCTCGTATATAAATTCATCCAATAATATAAAGGGGACATGTATCAATTTAAGATAATATCAAGACCAATATCATAAGCTTAATACTGAACATTACTCACACATTTGAAGAATGTTATAAATTGTTCTCAAATTTTCATAATTTTTTATAAATTATTACTCATAGAAAATCCAATTTTTTTAATAAGTACTAATATAAGTAATGTAAAAATACAGATGAGGGTTTCATTAATTATTTTCTGACATACAATCACTTGTAGTTGTGGCTGAAAAACAGGGTGGATTCGTTTCAGAGGCGCGTATGATTTGCATTTTCACTTCAACTTTTCAACTGGAGTATTTTGAAAACTTTTTCTTAATTCGTAACGCCGTCATTTTGCTTAAGGAATGCAATTCTTCTCCATCAATTTTTTCAGTTGTGAAGTATATTATTTCTAATATTTTCCATAATCTATAATTCTAATATTTAATTATATTTTCTAATTTTTTATTTGTTTCTTTGATTACTTTCTCACTCTTGCAGTTGCTTTTTGTGTTTTTCGTCAGAGATTGTATTTGTTTTTCTGTTTACCGTTTTCGCAATACAACTTTCAGATTTCTAATTTTACGTGAAGGGCAACGTCTGACTGTACTTATTTTTTATCGCAATTGTTTGTGCAATGTGCAATTTGTAGCTTGGCTTCAGAATATGATCATTTTTTTTTCCTTCCACATTCGAATAGAGGTTACATACCAATCTATATATCCTAGTATTTTATGCGTTTTTTACGTGTTGTTAATTACTGCTTTGCTATTTTATAAAGAGGGTACTAAATTATTTAAGCATTTTACTTGCATTTCTATATAAATTTGACTGAGTATTTTTCATATTTCAGTCTGTGGTTAACAGTTTCCCCCGTCAGAGTTTTTAATAATGTTAAAAGTTGGCCATCAGACATCATACAGGGTGCTTGTAAAGTACATTGCTGGTCTCTCGCATCTTCTACCATCATAAATTCAGGAAGAATTACATTTAAAATAATGCTATTAAAATTTATACTCAACGTAGTCATAGATGGCTCAATATTTTATATTTCAAAAATACATCTTATTGTTATAAGCTATCACAATGCAACATCAATTTAAAATAAAGTTCAAAATGTTTCATTTATTTCATATCACACTCTATATCAAATATTGGAATTCATGTTGTTTATGGAAGTCCTTCAAAATTCTTTGATTTTTTAAACTTTTCAGCAAATGTTATTTATTTAAAAAACATAATTCTTTAGAATGGGAAAAAAACGATTCTATATAAAACTTTTTGTATCCATTAAAAGGATTTTTTTTAAATAACACTGTTAGTTGTCATTATTTATTAATGCCACTTTGAAGATAACATGAAAAGAATCAAGCAAACATTTTAAACTCTTGTATTAAAAAAATGATGAGACTAAACTTTTTCACTAAACGATAAAAAATTTGAAGAGAGCCTCCCTGTAATAAATCTGCACTTACGACGAATGATTTTTCTTCCTTTATATGACGACATTAAAAAATACGACTGCCCGTAAAAATCAACTGCTCAGATCAAAGACCTCTTCATTTATATTTTTGAAGCAACAACCATTCAACTTCAAACCTTAAAGCGTTACGCATCTTGGATAAAATAATGCTAAGCACCTAAAAAAAAATTTCAAACCGTATAACAAATATTTATAACAGTGTTTTTGCTTATTATAATAGTGTACATCTTAGAATATACCGAACAATTAAAAAAATTCAGTCTTTTGTCAATCAAAATCATGTAAGAAAGTTAGGTCAATATTTTACGCCACGTGGGCAACCAAAAAAATTTCAAATTGTTTATGAAGAAATTTCAATTAAGGTTTGTCACTTTTCAGTTTCAGATTCTTTAACGTTTATTTCCTTCTGAAATTTTTCCCTTGATAACAAATTTAGAATATGTGTGCGTATCTGTTTTTTATGAAGTAAAAATTTTCAAGCTTTTCACAGCAGAGGTTTGGTAAAGTTAGATAAAAAATCAGCTTTTAATTTTTTTTATATTAAAAAGGATTTTAAAAAGTGCAAATAAAATTAAACACACCACATTTTCTAAAATTGCTTGAAGTTAAATAAAAATTACTTTATTTAATTGTTGTCAAATTTAATCTATTTCAACATTCACTTCAAAATTAATTTTCTGGAAATATTTTAACGTAGAATTACGTTAAGACCCCATAACGGTCTTCCGGGAAGCAAAATTTCAGACACGAAAACCAGATGTACGTAACTCAGGAGTTATAAATTTGGAAAAGCACCAAACCCAGTCTGTATCGCTTAGACAAGCAGTAAACAGTTAAAAAGAAAAGTACCAAAATACGTCAAAATTTTGACATACATATATGTATATATATATATATATATATATATACATACGTAAACACACACACAAATATATATATATATATATATATATATATATATAGATATAGATATAGATACATAGATAGATAGATAGATACAAATATACATAACATATTAAATATATACACAACACATACATATATACATATATACATACAAAAGAGGTAAGCGACGATAAGTAATCCTTTATTAATAACCCGTTTCGTTACCTAGTTTCGTTAGAAGAGACTATCTGAATTTTTTTTAACGCTTGAACATTATTGTTTATAACATTGTCCTTCTTTTACGTCTCTTAACAATTACCTTGTTTTAGTTAAAAGACACGGCAAATTTGATGATATCTATGTACTTATTTTGCTATCATACGACCATTTACAGTTTTAGTTCTAAAAGAATTTGTGTGTTTTGTTGTGATTCTATCTCTATATATAAAACAGTTTCGTAACTGACTGACTAACTGACTCACTGACTGACATACAACGCACAGTCCAAACCGCTGGACCTAAAGGGCTGAAATTTTGCATGGCGATTCTTCTTATAGTGTAGGGGTGCACTAAGAAAGGTTTTTGAAAAATTCTTCTTAGATTTTTTGAAATTAAAATTTTAATCTTTTTTAGTAACTTTTTTTAAGTTTGCAATTAAAATAATAATTTGAGGGTTATAAAATTTATATCACGAGTAAGATCATAAAAAATCCTTTAAAATGAGATTTTTTTTCGAACCTTTACCTCCATTTTCTGATTTTTGGAAAATTTTTAAAGATTAATTTTTAGAATTTAATTTATTAAATGCTGAGCAGGTGATTTCTTTTTCTGGAACATTAAATAAATTTATCGTCACGTGCATAATAACTAAATAGACAAAAAGAATTTTTCTTCTTGCTAATGCGGCAGACGATTGGGCATTATCCAAAAAAATATTAAAATACAACAAAAGTTATTATGTTCATCAAACTGTACTATATTAACTGTACTATATTCTTTAGTATGTCCTATTACATTTAATTAAAATATTTTCTTCTACATTATTTTGTCTATAAAAATATCCTTTACGATTTTTTTAAATATATATATATATATATATATATATATATATAGGCATTAATTGCATACATTAACCGTTGAATTTAATTTGAATGTACTCCGTAGCGAAGTACGGGATTTCAGCTAGTTAACTTATAAATTAAAAAACTCTTTCTATACACTCAGAAGAGTGAGGTAGAATTGTCAAACGTGTCATAAAGTTTGATAACATTTCCTATTTTGGGAATATCGAATCAATCTTGGATATTACATAACGAATATCAAAATTCTGCGATGATTTCGTAAGAGAGAGATATATATCACGAATCAATTGAAATCATCTCCAGTTGTAACATTTTACATGCATTAATTTACGTTATTGAATTACATAATTAAATTATGCTTTCAATGAGAAATAAATATTAATGTTTTTCTATATTTTTAATATGCATGTAGAAAGTCAAATTTCAAGATATTTTTTAAATTAAAAAAAACTCATAAAACCATATGATGACTGAAAAACCCAGATCTGGGTTTTTAAACACATATCTGGGAGCACTGGCTTGAACAATCGCAGTATCTGTTACGTAGCCAGAGCAACACAAAATATTATTCTGAATAAGTAATACAACAAACTTTTAAACGAAAAAAGTGAAGAAAAGTCATTTGTCTTAATATTTTAAATTGGGAAGTGCATTCCATCTTTAAAATATAGGTATAAGAACGATAAAAATTCAGAAAGATAAAAATTCGAAAGATAAAAATTCAAAAGACTGTAAGGTTTTGGATGAAAAAGACAATAAGTCAATTAATAAATTCGCACATAACCAGGGGTGCTTTCAACCGTAAAGGTGAACCAACACCACCCCTTTGGTGCAACCTCAATTTTCACTGAGAATCCCCTAGGGGCAGACATCTGGCACGATACTTTCCCCAACCACTGATCTCATAGAAGGACTTTCCGGTCTGCAGATTTAACGTGCCCATATTTGACCCAGTCACGAAGTTATTTAATTGCGCTCTTTAGGATTCGATCCGAGAGAACCCTCAGTACTGAAAGTCGACGCGCTACCACTATGCTAACACTGGTCTCGGAGAAAAGGTAAATAAAACTGCTCTCAGAATCGATGATGGTGAACTTTTCAGCCGAGATGTTGAACTATTATACAACATAAATGTTATAATTGATAGTAGAAAATTAATAGGAGTTATGAGACACTAACTAGGAAAGAGAGAATATATACATTTCAATTTAGAGGACAGTTATTTTGATTAGTACTACCGTTAAAATATTTTTTACAGCACATCATGTAAAAAACCTGTCATCTCGTTAGGTGGTAGTTTTAGAGTTAATATGCTTCCCCTGTAATGTTTCTCTAATTCTAAAATAAATCTCAAAACACTGTCTGGGTGGGTGGTACCCCATAAGGTGAAATAATCATTTTATTGATTTCGCAATATAAATATTTCGCACGCCTCTAGCTACTAAGTCACGAAATTCGGCACTTAAACTGGTCAGAATTGGAAGTACACACGGAGATTCATAGGAAGGAAGCACGCTTTAAGAAACTTCTTTCTTCACAGCTAGAATAAAATCAGAAGTCCGTAGTCAGTTTCCTGCGTTCGAATGTTTGTCTGAATTATCAGGTCGGTATGGCGATAGCGGAACATAGTTTTAGGCCCAACTTCAAAAAAAAAATCTATTTGCGACTGTTGAAAATGTTTTTACAATATAAACGAACCTTGTATTTCAACTTGGGTATGATACCCATCTAATTTGTTACTTGGACCAATCCATATCTTCTTTTCAACCCTTCAGTGTACAAACAGCAACATTTTCGTAATTTTGAATGATTTGTTTTTACATGTAAAGTTTGAATGTTCTAAGCAGTTTCTATTTATAGATACACCCTTTCTAATGCAGTTCGTATTTTCTGACTCTTGTATTCCTATCCATTCATTGTTAGTTGCGATTTAACCGTGGTAAACTAGCGATTATACTGGATTACAAAACGACAAAAGCAGGAGTTAATGTAGTCGATCAAATATGCAGCTGTTACACGGTATCCCGCATATCACGAAAAGGAACAATCTCATTGTGTTTTTAGGTTTTTGGACATAATAGGAATCAATTCGCAAGTTGTCCTTAGTTCTAATAAGCCGGACAGTTTTGAAATAAGGCGATTGTACCTGCATTATTTGTCCTTTAGTTATAAATATATCTCAATATTATCAACATTTTATATCTTGTCATAAAACACAGAATTATTTTTTTAATTTAAAAAAAAAAGAAATTTATTGGAAAAGGAATAATCAAGATTGAACGAGATGTTGCATTTTGTACCACGCGCATCTGCTGGTGTTTCAAAAATTGGCGCGTCCGCTGAAGGATTAAAACTACAAATAACATTAGATTTTAAAATATACAGGGTGTTTCAAAAAGAATCACACGATTTGAACTGAGTATATTATGAGAAATATTGAGCATAGAAACTTAAAAGTAATTTTATATTACATGGCTAATCATAAAGTTTTTTTTTTTTTTACAAACCAAATTAAAGGTGCTCAATATACCCACCTTTGGATGTACGACATGTGTCGTTACCTTAGGCAAATTCGTCCCAAAGTTTGCGAGCATGCCCGCATGCACTGCTTCCACGGCTGTTATGCGTACACAGACAACCCGTGTCTTGGAATTGTTTATACCATCACCTATTCCTTTTAGAGTTAGGAACTTCAATCTAACCACGGTTTTGTCGACGAAAATCACGTGGAACAGTTGTTACGGACTCACACTTCGCAAAGCGTAGAACACGAAATGATTTCTGTTGTGCAGTCGCCATCTTTGCGAACACTGAAGTGGCGTGTGAAGGAAGAGCGTTAGTGCTACTTGTTGGCAACTGTGTGAAGCTCGAGATTTCCCTTTTTCTGCCTATACATTATTCGATCAAAACGGATTAAAAGATGGATAGTTATGATTTTTTTAAATCGTATGATTCTTTTTAAAAAACCCTCTACTTCTTTTGGCAAATATATAATCCTCCAGTGTACCCTTGGATCTTGGTTTCGCCTTATTAAAGGGTTCTTCAGCAAGGCATTGTGAATGAGTTCGCTAGAGGGTAAAGAATTCCAAATGCAGGATTCCACTAAATTCTTACAGGGGACTCAGAAGGTGTAGTCATCCAACCCGCAAGGGAAAGAGCCATCGTCCATCAGGACTCAAGGGGACTGGGACGTCAAATACCTTCAAAAAATTGATTTTTGAATTTGCGGCTTAAAAAATAGAGCAGATTCTGCAGATTACAAATATATATTATTTATGTACTTTTTGACACTCTAACAACAATTATTAGCAACTTAAAAATGCAAACAAACATTTAAATCCCATTTAATGGTAAAGTGTTTTTTTTTTGCGTTTTTCTCAAAATGTGATTTTTTCATGTAATGGTACACTTTCTGCAAAATCTCTTGCAAGTACATCTCCGAAATTTTAAAAATCAATAGAATAAGTGTTCTTGTATCAATATGATCTATTTTTTATTTTTAAACCTTAAGATATTTTTGTAAATGGGGAAAATGTATGACAAAAATATGCAGATTTCTGATAAGTGAAATTTATAATTTTTTAAAATTTTTTAAAAAAGTGTAACAAATATTTAAATGGGCTAACTTTATAAAATAAACTGTGTTTAATCATCACAGAAGATTTCAAGGTAAGATTTTCACTAGATTTTTAAAAAAGTGTTCCAAAGTGAATACCTCAAAATTTTCACAGGAAAAAAATATGTTTGTTTACATTGTTATTTTAAATTTACCTTTCAATCCAAAAAGAATTTTTTTTGTCTTATACTATTTATAAAGGACTTACTAAACTAACATAAAAAATCATAATAATGCATGCATATTTGTATAAGATATGGGCTTTAAATGAATAGCCCAAATTTTCAACTTCTTAGTTGGCGCAGACGTACCAGTCCCCTCATGTACAAAATTTAGAGTACTTGAATATGACTATGCTTCGATTTGCATTAGTGGTTCCTCCGAAGAGCCATGCATTTTTTCAGTTTACGTGAAGGTTCTATATATACCTAGGAATAGAAATAGTCCAGGAAATATATCCATTATTTAACTGATTCCATTGTATGAATACTAGGGTGGAGTGAAAAAGGCAAAAATTTTTTTTTAATTTTAATATTTCCTGACTCAACAAATGGTGCTGTTTGGGCAAAAATGACACTACAAAAAATTCCACCTCAATTACTCATCTTCTTCAGGTTCCACACAGGTGGTCAAAGAAAGGAATATTAACGTCAAAAGTTTAAAAAAATCAATTTCTTTTATTTAATTTTAATGTTTACAATAGCTTTATTTTCGGACTCAAAATCACTTCTAATTTTAAAAAAGAAAAAGGAAAACATTGTCGTTGCAAAATAATATCACTAACCTGCAATTTACTTTAAATAATGTCACTAATATTAATCATTCTTCAATTATGGATTTCACATGAGGTCCAAAATAATTATCTTTGGTGTCAAACTTTGGAAGTTTCTTTCGTGACTTGATTCCACTGCGAATGTATCCATCCCTGGCTTCTGCTTCACATGTTACCAATGATGCTTGTGTTACCAGTCGCACATGCCTCTCTACTGCTTGAGAATGACAAGGGAGTTTTTCTATTTCATATTGTGAACCTTTTCTGATCATACTTGCTATCTCTTCGTCACTGAGGTTCATAGTAGCTGGTGGTTCCACAGGATTTTCCCAGTTAATCACCTCAAAATATTCCTCTGCTTCAAAATTTAAATTTGGAAGATAAAATTGGCGTATTTTCTCCTTCCAGTCAGTTTTTCTTGCTTTCAGCATTCTGCTGAGGCCAAGTTCTCGAATATGTGATCGTTCATCTAACAGCATTGCCAACAGAATGTTTTCAGAGTGAGCAAAATAAGAGTTCCTCTGAATAACTTTGTTAACGATTGATTTAAAATCTTCTGGCAAGAATGAGCTTTTTTAATCATTCCGTGCAGGTGACGTGCTCTATAAGTAGCTCTTTGGAATTTCTTTATTTCAAACCAGGATGGCACGTAAACTTTCATGACATATCCTACTAGAAGCTTAAAGTGTTCTGTTGGTTCGGCAGTCGACACATATAGACGCAGAATTATGTTGGCTGTAGTGAGCCATCTTGAATGAGACATCGTTCCGGGACTTCTGTTTGTTAAATCTGGAAGTCACTCCCCCGAGGATACTGCCCTAGAAATATCGAAAAGGTATGTTTGGTCTGCACTGAGCTCTTTTTTATCAATTTCAGGCAGAGCAACTGGAATAGAAACAAAACTTGTCACAGCAAGTGTTTCACACGTTTGCAGAGATTTTCCTATTGTTCCGGAAAACTGGTGTGGCCCAGATATCTTTCCGTCAATCTTCTGGAAAAGGTGGTGAAGAGGTAGTTCATTAGTATGCAATAAGCATACAAACCAGTGCAATTTATGGCCAACAAAGATTTCAAGACGTCTAACTGCACCATTTTTATTACCATAATTGACATTCGTTCCATCACACCCAACGGCAACCAGTTCCGAAAGTGTAATCCCTTTCTTTGTAACGAAGTTGATGATGCTTCGTATAATATACGCACTACACCCAGAATCCGGAGTCACATGTCCTATATAAGCTGAACCAGGTTCTCACAGCAAAACAATATGCTCTTTCACAGCTATAGTCCTATATAAAGAACTTCCCTTCTTTTCTTGAACTATAGTTTTGTCCTTTCTTCCATCGAAGTAGATGGAGTACAAAGACAGTTGTTACTTGTGTAGAATTAAGCTGTGATCGTACCTTTCGGCGTTCTCTCCTCAGCTTACTTCTGTCAATAACTTTAGATGCAGTATCTTTGGATACATGCTACATAATCTCTATATCACGAAGCACAGAGGATGCAATCATAGTAGCTGACCTATCCGATACTCCCGTTCTATCACAAGCAACGGCTAGATTTGGCAGTGATATTCTCATTTGGCCTGTATTAGAGGTTGAAGGAGTTTCATCGTCAGTTGTTTTCTGATATTTGGCTTCATGACTAACGTAATCGTCATCATCTTCAGAGATATCTTCCAATTCTGAATCCGATACAAAGACGGCGTTTGCTTCTAAATCTGTAATATTTTTAGATGAAGAAGCATTATCTTTCAATTCCTTTGCTTTGGCTTCCTGATTTTCCCTTATACATTGATTTTCTCTTACACGCTTCAATTTTTGAATTGCAGAAATGTCAACTGATCCTATTGCCATTTTTCTCTCATGCTGTTGGTCTGCTAAAAAGTTTCGTCCCATACTTGGAACTTTCACGGAACACTTGCATTGTTCGTAATTTAAACATTTACATACAGATATATCAATTAAAGTACTGTTTGCTTGGTCAAAAAAATCTTTCCTAATTTTGTCAACTCCTTTTCGAGATTTGGGTATTCTTTTTGTATTTTTGTACTTTTCATTGTAATTTCTAATAAGACGAATAACTTCTTGATGACTTACCACAGGCAATGAGGCTTTCTTCCAAATTCTTTCAATGTCACAAGAAACAATTTCGCTGATATCTTTTACAGAAGGATCTTTCTTGTTCCCCTTCCTCCACAATATATCATATTTTATCCATAGGAAATGCTTCATTTAATCAGCATACGTGGGTAACACTGTCTCTTTCAGTTGTACTGGAATTCCAAAAACACTAGAAAAAGTTTCACTTCTAGTTGAGGTCATGTTTATGTCTAATTAAAAGCCCGTATTAAAATAAATCACGATTAAAAAACTTACTGCTTCAAACTACAAATTAGAAACAAGTTGTTGAAACAAAGACAACAGTCGCAAAAATGAATCATTCCACACAATGAAAGTCACGTGCCTGCTTAGGCTATGATAAAATAGTTATCAGAATAGAATACGTGCTGCCATCTAGTAGAATTTTGGAGTACAAAATTGCTATTTACGTACGAAATGCCATATCTAGCACTGACATTTGACAATAAATATTAATATTAATTATTAAATAACTATTAACATTAAATATTAATTAATATTTATTTAAAAATTAATTAATTATTCAATTAATAAATTATTTTTTGAAAAAGGCATTAAAAACTTTTAAAAAAGGCACTTTAAATATTCACTTGAGGTGTGGAACCTCAAGATAACAACTTTTTGAGCTGAAATTTGGAGAAAATTTGCTTCAGCCAGTTTCACACCAAATAATAACTCAGGCAATGTGAATTTCGAGAAAAAGTTTTTTCGCTCCACCCTAATGAATAAATCACATGCTCTATAAGACAATGAAGTAAAACTGCATAAGTAAGCCCTCTAGAATTTAACACTGAAAGCAGAAAAGTGCCAATTCCCCATTCTCGCCAAGGCCACCATAAAAAGGAAGTAGTACATTGTAGTTTAGCAAACAATAAGATGTGCAGCCAAGTTGTTAAATTGACACTGTCTAATGTTGAGCAACCAGAAGGAACAGCATCTATCAATGAGGCATCTATGTCTGTGTTAGAAATTGAAAAAATTTCTCATA
Organism: Dolomedes plantarius; assembly: GCA_907164885.2. Lineage (NCBI taxonomy): Eukaryota > Metazoa > Arthropoda > Arachnida > Araneae > Dolomedidae > Dolomedes > Dolomedes plantarius. The sequence goes on from OU015493.1 coordinate 108,416,322, forward strand.
AACAAATAGACCGCTTGGCTGTTCAGTTTAACCGCCAGAGACCGTCAGTTAAAGTTGATAAATTTGAAACAAAAACCACATTAAAGATATATAAAGATTTATTTTTAGATAAAAGCACTGCATTTCAAAAGTTTGGGAGTCTTTTGTTCTTCTAAAAATTAAATAAAATTCGGTCGATTTCGAGCAATGGGGGCAATAGTTTAATTTTAATCTATATTAAAATATTTGGCAGTGACGCAATTTTAGTATAATTTTTTTACAGCACGATTGAAAGGACCCTATTATTTTTACATATATTATTTTTTAAAACATCGAAGTTATTTAATTGGGGCCAAAAAAATTAAACAAATGTTTGAATATTCTTAGTTTCTCTGTTTAATGGGTAAAAGAATCTGCAATTCGAGTTCTATTTTGCCACACGAAATATGTGTTCTAATTATTAATAAAACTCGAACAAAATCTACTTGAAAATTGAGGAAAAAAATATGAATTTCATACAAGTAAGTATGATTGCTTTACAGACTTTTAGGGATAAACATTTTATCTCGATATTATGATATAAATTACCTTAAACAAAAAAATTACCTTTAAAAGAGGCACAAATGCCATCAAGGTATTAAACAATACGATTTTTTAAGTGCTTAAAATTTGTCTGTATATGTTTCTGTAAATCTAAAGATTGATCATGTCAATTTTGTGGAGGTTATAATTTGAAATTTTTTAATGCATTATCCAAGTTTAGAGGTATTTCAGTAAATATGAAACTTTACCTAACAGCAAATTTCAGACAGAACACCTCACACCCAAATAAAGGGCTCATTACATGAATATTTCTCGCAATCTTTACAGCTACGATGTCACGAAATATTGCGCTTAACGTGGTCGCTTTACAGATGTAAGCACGAAGTCTGACTAAAAGAAAACACGAATCAGCGAAGTTCGACTACGCAGTGTTCCAACACTGAACTTCGCTGATTACTTTTCATGTATGACATTCTATAGTTGTGCTTTCAAAATGATATTGCATGAAATGATAATATAGCAGTGTGATATAATCTGTATATAATAAGATAAGAACGGAGAATTGCATTAAAGTCGAAAAAAACATACGAGAAAATCATTTGTACAAGATAAACATTTTTATACATAAAAGAAGAATACACGTTTTATACATGAAATAAGTATGCATGTAAAAAATGTTGAATAGCAGCTCGAATAATGAGATATAGATTTTTAATTTTCTTTCGCAGTAGCATATATAATAGAACCGCCCTTAAATATGGTAATAACCTTTAGCTTACATGGCCCATTTTCCGATTCCCCCTTTAGAACGGGGAATTTCATACCCCCTTTGTAAGAACGGCCATTAAGGGGGTTATATATATATATATATATATATATATATATATATATATATATATATATATATATATATATATAAACTGAAAGTGATATTAAAACCCAGAAAGTAGCATCTTTAAAAGCATTTTCTAGAAAACTAATTTTCCAGTTAGTTTTGTAAACGAGAAAGATAATCATTTAAACAGTTTTCAATATATATCAATGAAATTTTACAATAGTATTTTAAAACATTACTAACTATGTTTTGTCTTAAAGCCATTTGTTAATTAAATCATTCTACAGGTACCTACACTTATAAAAAGATATTTTTTTAAAAAATCAGTGTTTCTTTCCCTTTTTTTGTATATTTAAGTGATTTTTGGAAATTGTAAAACTTTTACTTCAGAACACAGGTAAGTGTCATCATACTATATAGTATGAAGGAAATTAAAATATATTTTGTTGAATTGAGTGTAGGGTCTCTGGCGTAAGCTCTAAATAGTACTAAAATTTAAAAATAATTTCCTATATTTTAAAATATTATGAAATGTTTACTAAAATTATATTTTTTTATGATTTTATATCCCATTTGAACTAAAAATATATGTGTTTAATCAGTACTGTATATTTTTGAAAAAAAGTGCTTGTACATACAAATATTTGCTTGCACTTACAATATTCTTGACTTACAATATTTTTGCTTGCACTTACAATTTTTTTTTTAAAAAGTGCTACAAACGTAGGCAGGTACCTTAAATAGTTATGAGAGGAAGTTCAAATCTTCCTATATCTAAAACATTTCCCCTAAATTGCATTGAGTTTGGTACCAAGGAGTGTAATCCTTCGTCACACCGGTTCATTTGTAATACTCGTGGACCTTACAATAGAACTCTACTGTGATGACGGGCAAATTCAAACTGCGGGATCCTTAACGCTAGAAAATAGTTTATAGTTGTTTGAAGTTTGTTGAGTTAGTAGAAATGAATAGTCCGATGCTACGTATAATTAATCAACTCGAGAACGAACCAGGATAAGTTAATATTAGAAATCAATTCGGAGATATCTTACTGAAAGCTCCGAATTCTTCATTCAGAGCTGTTCTACTCCGCGATCTGTCGTAATTAGATCTGTCAGAATTGGATTATCCATTTTTAATAACTCAGGAACAAAATCGAAGTATCCTTTTTCAAGATAATGCGAGGAAATATTTACATCTTCTTTAATAGGCAGCAACGTTTAACAGAACACTCGTTGAAGTCAAATCAAAGCGCTTCTGTTTACATGCTTGATTGGCAATAAATTAGAATTTCAATTATGATTTCTATATAACTTTGCTTATCTCCTCTAGCCTTTTCCAAAAATGAGTTCGAGAGAATTTAGTAAGAGGGAAAGAAAACGATTTCAGTAAATAAAAGACAAGGGGGTAGACTTTAAATGTTAGTAATTTATCAAAGATCCCTATCACATGGTATACATTTATCTAATTAGTGTAGCTATTTGAATATAAAAATATTTGCATAGAACAAAACCAGGTACTGAAAAACATAGATATCAAAGAGATGAGCTAAGAATACTGTTAAGTAACAACCCAAAAATGATGCTGACTTGTGAACACTGAAAGTAAAACAGACATTGTAGATACAGATAGCCTCGCTAATGGATGCGTAGAGGTATGGGGAAAATATTTCTATTTTATTTTCACATTTTTAAATTTTTGTTCATTAAAAGTGCCTTAAAAGATGATCATTATGCTCATAAAAATACTTTAAAATTTTGAAATTTTGTTTTTAAACATTAAACTCAAAATTTAATGGGGAGTTTAATGTAATTCGGGTAGTTCTTATGTTTGATACATTTGTTGTACCGTAAGATAGGGTTACTTGTGACGCATTTTAAATTTTTTCCTGTGCCAGCCGATCAGTTTTAAAAGCTGCCCAAAACGAACAATTGCAAAACATTGGTGCATCCTTTCCTTACGCAGTAATGTATTGCGCTAACCCGGATCTTTAATTGCCATTGAGAAATTAAAGTAGAAATTTGTCACAAAGTTGCCTCGCCGAGTGAGGCTACTTTATGACATCTGTGTTTTCGCCTTGAAATTCAAGAGGGAAAAATACTTCACACAAAGTGAGACAGAAAACGCTTATCAAAAGCTTTATACACAATATATATACCTATTACAAATATTGGATAGCTTTATCGATATCTTTGACATCAAAGAAACCTCGGGTACCCAGGGCAGCCATCAGCTCTTTGAGAAGATGAGGAAATTCGTCTTTCGGCACATTCTGCTCCTTCGGGTAGTTTTTCCACAGATAGTCAATACTTCTTTCTCTCCGGTGGTATTTTAGAGGACGGAAAATTGCAACATCGAGCGGCTAGAGGAGGTGGGTCGACTTTTGGGGTTAATTTGTGAGAGTGTTAATGTGTCACAAAGTAACCGCGTCACCTTTCGATATTTAAGTTATATTCTCGAATCTCACGGAAATATCACTACACAAACTTTATATTGCTCCACAATACAACCAACATATTGACAATAAAAAATAATTACACGTGGTAGTTGATTGTATAAGGTGTTAGCCTTCAGCACACAAGGTTTCCGAAGTTTGAGTCAATATCTTGACAACAGATTTGAACATTACACTGACCAGAGCAGACAAATGGCACGCATAAGCTTCGGACTCTGAACACTAGGTGTCTCTGTATGTCGGACAAGCTGTTGGCTCTTTTCTTTGCCTACCCGGTATCACGAGCGCGGCGCAAGTTCCGAAATGCGAAAAAATTACTATGTGTCACAAAGTTACCCCTGCAGTCACAAAGTAACCCCTTACTATACTCTTATTTTAACGGGTCTTATACTGTAATTACTATATTTTATTTTTTTAAATTTTTGTACTAATACTTTTAATTATTGCAATGAGGGAAAAAACATGCCTTTGAGGAAAAATTAGTTTTTGCTTTAAGTTTTTTCTGTAAATCAAAAACTTTGAAAACGGTTTTTCACAGAAGAAGAAAGAAACGCTTTTAAAAATTTCATAGAAATGCTTTCCAAGGAAGTTTAGAAACATCCTTTTAGTGATGGCAAATCAGAGGAAAAATTTCAGTCGAAGATAAATAGACTTGAAGTACGGATAGAAAGGAGTGAAAGCAAAAAATGTGCTGCATACATTTCTGGCAAAATGGGACCATAGCTGAAATATGCAGTTTGAGTTATTTTGTTCTAAAAGCCACATAGTATGTTTTAAGCTGAAAACTTGCAACATGGTTAAAAGTAATTGAAGATAAATTTTGGGAAAAAGTTAATTTTTACTCAAACCTTTCTTCAACTGTATAATCATCAAGTTGTGCCATGAGATAGATGATCGATCATCCAGATGTTTAGAACAAGATTTTTTCAGAGACTATTTTTGAAGATGGTATTTGAAAGGGATGCAAAATAAATTGAAATGAGTGTAAACCTTTTTTTTTCTCGTCTTCACTGAGAAATATTTGAAAAGTAGAAACAAATGCTGAGAAAAATATCGGCCATTTTTCACATCACGCAGATTGCTTTTACAGAAACTTAGACATTCAGGGAAAAAATGAACGTTTAACATAAATGATTGAAATATATTTGAAAATAAACAAACGTCCACACGTAGTATTAGATTTAAAAATCATCGTTGCTTACACTCACTTAAATTTCACTTAAAAATTAATGTTGTTGCAAATTTACTTCATTTAATATAAGCATTACTTAATAGACGTATTTATACAAGTTGAAGTTAAATGAGTGCAATAAATTTTAACTAATACTATACATAAATAATTGAAATGTATTTGAAAATAAACAAACCTCTACACGCAGTATTAGATTTAAAAATCATCCTTGCTTACACTCATATAAATTTCACCTAAAAATTAATGCTATTGCAAATTCACTTAATTCAATATAAACATTATTTAATAGATGTATTAATAGTTGCAGTTAAACGAGTGCAATAAATTTTAACTCATACTATACGGAATGGAAAGTCAATGTTTAGACAGTTAAATAATTCTTGATTTCATGTATAAGTTTATAATTTATTGACTTTTAATTCATAGACATTATGTACATATCGTGCAACTAACGCACGATATATGGCACTTAAATCCAAGCACAAGAAATAAAGACTTAAAGAAGCAATAAAATATTTTTCTTAGGAACTAATTTGTTCATGTTACAGACTTGATTAGAAACGCGAGATGTTAGGAATGGAGCTCACGTTATTAATTTCCAATAACGTATAAACATTCATTGCAATTTAAGTTTATTGAGAAACATAAAGCTTCAAAGTAGATAGAGAGAAATTTACATAAGTTAGCCAAATAATGATATTCGGTGTTCGGTTTACTTGAATATTTCCCTCGTGGTGTTAAATATCCCCTCTAACTGACTTGCATTAAGTGTAATGACATTCGATACTGTGTTGTTGGCATTTGATACTGTGTTACAGCAATTATTAGAATATTGAAAATAAGATCAATTCAAAGGAATAAGTGTCATATATGCCTGGTTGTAGTAAAATTAGCTATCAACTTTAAGATTCGATTTACTTGACTGCTTCCCTTTACTAAAGACCGACAAACAAAGGTGAATCATAAATATTCTGGTAAAGTAAATCTTTTATAAATGTAATATAAATCAGTAAATAGGATGTTTCAATAAAATGTATCGAGGATATATGAATTAGCAACTTGTTTTGTTTTAGACGTGTTTTGTTATGAAAATTTTCGTTATTAAAAGACTCGTGTTATCATAGTATGTATCATTTTAGTTAATAAAACGAAATCTTACTCCTTGAAAACAGACTTTGCATAGAGGCCTCTATTATTTAAAATGAATCTGAACTATTACTCAAACTGAAGATTTACTGTTATTTTGATTGAACGTATGCTGAAAGATTCTATAAAAAATACCAATCAAACAAACTAAACTTCCCAAATGATGGGAGGAATTCGCAATTTTTAAACTTATATTTCTTTACATATAGCCCTAAGTTTTATATCGACAGCCTGGGTTGAACGAGGTACGTCTTTTGGTCTGTAAATAGCAATTAAAAGGCTCGTGTTATCATAGTATGTATCATTTTACCTTATACGTATAGTATATTTGATAATGAACGTTAGTCAAATATACTATACGTACAAGGTAACCCCCAGAAATATTATATATATATATATATATATATATATATATATAATATTTTTAGGGGGTTACCTTATACGTATTGGATATTTGACGAACGTTCATTATCTTTGTTTCTCTTAGGTCGTAGGGCATTTTATTGAGGGCTTTCCGATTTAGTTTGAAATATGATCTCCTAACAGTCGCTTACTTATTAAACTAGCTCGACGAATTCAGTATCTCATACTTTTCGAGCTACATACCTCAGAGTCTCTCTTGGAAATACATTTTCCTATTTTCTGATCCAGAATGCAATGCACAAGTCCTTAGATTTGAAAATCTTTCGTTGCAAATATGATATCAGTCGCAAAAATCATGTGGGATTTTGAAGGACAGTACGAAGAGTGGCTTATGCCTCACCCGAGGGCTAGAAAGAGCGAATGAAGAAGTGCATTATATATAGAAAGAAAACCTTATTTTTAATAAGGACCACTAAACGTAATATCATAAATGTTTACTTTAAAAACCAAATTTTAATACGTTTTTTTATGAAATACAAATCATGCTGAAATCGGTCGCTATGTTAAAAATCTTGCACAAGGGTAGAAATTTTTTAAAATGTTTGAAATTGGTAACTTTAAAAACATGACTTAAAAGATATTAATCACCAAACATTCCCATTTTATTTAAGACATACTGCGGTTTCTAAATGCATTTAGCTTCTAGAATAAGTCTTTATTCGTACACCATTTATTCCGTTTAATTTTGCATCGACGAACCTTTTGTGGTAACTAACACTTAATAATGATCCTTAAGTACTAAAAAGGATAAAATCCTCTCCCAAACTGCATATTTCGGCGAGGAAATTTATGCTTCCCATTTAGCTGTCTCAGATTAGACACCGTTGCTATGCAACAAGTGGTATTTTGCTATTGAAATGCGCAATAATAACACCCGTTCATTAAATTAAAGACCTCCTTAAATAGTTGGCGATGATTGTTTCTGAAATATAACAACTGCACTGTCGAATGGTCTCTATCGTTATGTTCGTTTTCCTTTGGTAATGACGCTTCTTTTAAATTAATACTCCATATTCAAAGAAATTAGAAGTAAGTGATTACGATTAGTGGGATTTGGGGAGATAGGTAATTCGCAAATTGCATCAGCTTTTACTGCGGAGTAATGCTGTAAAATTATTTTTGGGGTTTTCTTTCGTAATACATTTCAAAGTACCAATTATTGCCGGCGTTTCTGCTCGAAATATATTTGTGACTTAAATTTATCTAACAGATATGTATGTGTCGTAACGCTTTCAATGCTTTCAATAACCTTATAAATACTGCTAGTAATCTACTCAACATTTTGTTAGTAATTCATAGATTTTATACAGCCACTCAACGCAATTAGGGACAGTTCCCTTTTGTTTTCTAATCTAATATATTTTCTCCAGACAGTTGGGAATAATACGCAAAGAGCACCCTTTTTGCTCAATTTTCGCTGTCTGTGCTTTATTGTACATTCTTCTGTAATCCCCCAAAAAGGGGTTGCCTAACGCTTGGCGAAAAGATTCTCCATTTATCCCCTTCCCCTCGTAGAACACACAAAATAACCCTTTGAATTATAGCTTTGGCGGAGTCTGCTGTCGACCGCTGGGTCGCCTTGTTCCAGATGATTTTTCGCTGCAGGTCACGTGACTGGAACAGCGCAGAGAGCGAATTTTGAAGAAAAAACAGATCTCGTCTGGCCACCGGTTCAGGAAGATGCCTTTCCCATCACAACTGTCTCATTGCGCATATAGATTGGTGAAGAGTTCTCTGCCCGACTTCTGTCATCATATTAGTCACGGTAACATTAGACACGGTATTTAGAACCACCCCCATTCCCGCCCGCAAGGTTTCTTTGATGTGGTGCCTCCCCCGACCCCACTCGACACCATTTGACCCGCTGACCACGCACCCTTTCTTTGATGGACCGCCAGAGGAGGCGATCCACGCATAGTACAGAGTACAGAGTGACATAAATCACTGGATTCCCCAAGGCACAGGCAGAGAACGCTGCACCAATGTATATGCACCATCAGAATTGCAGGGCAAAAGCGGTACTGAAAACTTCGGCTGTGAGATCCGGGCCTCCTGACTCTCCATGGCTGATATGATGATCCACAATGTAAACTCGTGTAAACGGCCCTAAGCCTTACCTATCTAATTTAATTTTAAAATAATAAATATGAAGTCTTCATTTAAAAATCCAATTGCTTCTGTCACCCCTTTTTGTCTTTCTTTTTCAGTGTAACCTGATTAAGTCATCTTAAATATTTTGAAATGCCACCACTGCTGTCGGCAATCAACTGATATCCTATTGTACCACAACCATGATGATAACTTTTTAATATGACTGTATGGATATTTTTTTCTAATGTTTCGAATTTTTTTGTAGGTTTTATCCTTTGTCTTTCGCTAAAAGCTTGGTCATCTATATATTTAAGTTGCTAAGCCGACTTTTGGGGCAGTCCGTGAGAGGAAACTACTGCATCAATTTTAGTCTTAAACGAAAGATTTCAAGCTATAGATTTGTCAAATTTTGTTTTTGTAACCGCAATTTCTATTAATTTCCGATAATTTACAATTGATAATTGATTTCTGCGCATTTTCAGTGGCATGTTTAAATCTGATTGTAGAAAAGCACTGGTTCTGTGCATGCTCAGTGACATGTTTTAATGATAAACACGTTTATTCCGAGGAGTCTCTCTAGATTTCTCTCTGCCTTTTTTATTTTTATGATAATTACGTTTGTGAAATATAAGATTAAACCTGAAGAAAATTGTCTAGTTCGCGGTGTATAATTAGCGACAATTTATAATTAAACAAATTGCTTTCTGAGCATTCTCAGTGATATTTTTAAATCTGGCTTTAGATACTCACTAAGCACGAGGCCTCTTAAGCACATTAATTTGATTCTGCACATTATTATGATTTTCAACATTTGGCAATGATGTGTTGTGTATAATTTGTGTATTAGTACATTTATTTACTATCTAGTCGTCATATTTTGACGGGTACCAAATAGTCTGTATGTTTAAGTTGCTAAACCGATTTTTGGGCGGTCCGTGAGAGAAAACTACCGCATCATTTTAATTCATTTCGGTCTTAAACGAAATTTATGACACATCTATGGATTTCAATCCATAGATGTGTCAAATTTGTTTTTTGTAAACGCAATTTATGTTAATGAGCAATAATTTACGACTAAAAATTGCTTTCTGCGCATGCACAGGGACATATGTTTAAATCTGGTTTTAGATACTCAATAAGCACGAGGCCTCATAATACATTAATTTGTTTCTGCGCATGCTCAGTGACAAGTTTAAATCTGGCCACAGATACTTACTAAGCGCGAGGCCGCATAAACATGCTAATTTGTTTATTCCGAGGAATCTCTCTAGCTCTCTCTCTCTGCCATATTTATTTGTTTTTATGTTTGTGAGACATAGAATTACATCTGATTAAAACATGTGCTCAGTGACATGTTTCAATGATAAACACGTTTATTCCGAGGAGTCTGATTGAAATCGGTTATTTCGCGCTGCTGAGTAACCCCATTTATTTTAATTGGGTTCAACGCTAATTTTTTAAAGTGTATTTCTCTATTCTTAATATTATGGTTTTCAACATTTGGCAATCATGTATTGAGCATAAATTGTGTATTAGCACATTCATTTACACTCATGTCCATAAATTAAGAATAATGCCAGCTCCGGCAAATAGAGGTTCAGAAACAAAACAAACGTGACTTATTCATAAAGCCCATTTTTTAAACAAAAGATAAAGAACAAAAACATGGTGTATGTATGATACCATTCATAAAAACTATGATTTTTTCTCCCTAGAGCAATTGTAAAAAATATCTCCTTTACTAAAACTTAATATTACATGGTTGGTATAATGGGTAATACATTGTATGTCTCCCATGCGATGAAATACAGTCCGTACAATGCCTAAGCATGCTTAGTATCAAATTATCGAGCTGATCTTGGGGAAGATCACTTCACTCAGCAAGCAAGGCTCTCCCAAGGTCCAGTGTACATATAGGGGATGGTTGACGGGCTGCAACTCGTCGGCAAGCATGTTCCACACATGCTCTATCGGATTCAAGTCAGGTGAGAATACTGGCCATTCCATACGGGGGATATCCTTAGATTGAAGGCATTCGTTTACGATGTTTGCTCGGTGAGGACGGACGTTGTCATCCACAAACACAAATTCTGCGCCCATGGCACCCCTAAACAAACGTACATGTTGTTCCAGAATAATGTCCCGATAAATGTGGCCGTTCATGAATCCGATTTGAAAATGCAGATCTGCTCTGGAGCCCAGTATAATTCCACCTCAAACTAGCAATCTTGCACCACCGTAACGGTGTCGTTCAATGATGTTGTCTTGGTGGTAACCGGTACCTGGCGTTTTCCTTATGAAAGTCCGACGTGAATCAGACTGCAAGCTAAACCTGGACTCGTCGGAAAACACCATACAAGCTCACTGTGACGATGCCCACATTGCATGTTCTCTACTCCAGGCTAATCGCTGCCGACAGTGAGTTGCGTGAGCGAAAAACATCTGACAGGCCTGCGAGCATATAGATCAATATTTCCCAAACGTCTGTACACGGTTTGCCTTGAAACTGTGGTACCCGTGGCTGCAGACAGCTGATGAGACAGGTTGGATGCTGTGGTCCGTCAGCTTCTTCTGGCAGTTACTGCAAATACCGGTATACATTCGGCGTTGTAACTCGGGGGCGACCTGTACTGTAACGTCTACTCACATTTCCATGATCTTGGAATCATTGCGAGAGCCTAGAGATGACACTTAGGGCAATTCTAAGTTCCTCGGATACTTCCATCTGAGTACGCCCACATTCCAGGCGGTTTGCATACTTGTTCTTATTTTTAGCGCTATATAATCCTTTTGCTGCAATTTTAACTTTTTAAGCTTAGACAGCAAGCATTCACTTTACAGCGTGCAATGATAGATTTCGATTCAGTGCATTTAAAATACGTCGTTCTGCTGTATGCTGAAATACTATATAAACGCGTGTCTGGAAACATATATTAGCAAAATATATTTTTCATAATATGCCACTGAACCATATTTGATCAAAACAAAAAAAATTAAATTGAAATAGTATCAGTTGAATTTCAATTTCATCTGCCAAGTTTAAACTCTGTAACTCAGCGAAACTTATCTAATGAAATACTAGGAGCATGACGAGTGCAAACTTACTGACTTGACTGAGAAGAAAGGAATTAATACTCGATTACTATCCTCAAAAAACTTACGCCATTGCTGTCGTCGTATCTGTGAGATTCATGACATAAAAACCATGATATATAAATTTTTACACTTTTATTTAAAGGAAAAGGGGGTAAATAATGCTTTTCTAAGTTTTGGAACCAGACTTTGATAAGGTTTGGAGCAGAGAGACGTCACTGAACCAATTATGAGCTGTGACATTACGTCCGATGTTAGCGATGGGAGTAAACAATCTTTCTACTACGTCCGTTCTCTTGTTGCTCAATTGGTATGGCCCATCCGGTTGCTATCCAGCATAAATTTCCAAATTGGTTGAATCCAAAATGTCCAAATCGGTTGAACATTTTGAAATCAACAACAATCCACAAAAATACAGTTACAAAACGAAAAATCAGATTAATCAAAAATATTTACGAATCTGCTGTCGTCGTATCTGAGAGATAAAAGGCTGGTGATGTCAAATACCCTCACTTTTTAAGAACGAAAACTAAACTGACATCTGGCACCCCTATTTCTAGGAAGATAGGTGGAGGAAGCAGCCTCCCTCTCTTCGGATGGACTTGTAGTCAGCAAAAATAGTTACCGTGTATCTCATAGATACAAGGTCAGTAATCGAGTGTTAATTTCGCTCCAGTAAGATAACCCATTCAAAGAGAATGACATTAATAGAGAAGAATATAGTGCTTTTACAACACAAAACTCTCTTGTTTAAGAAGAGCAAAGGAAATGATTTTTTCAGTGAAAGAGATACTTATGTGTAAAACCTGCCGATTAAAAGGTACTGCATTTTTTATAGACTTTTTACCTTTGGCTGACAGTTCCAAGAAATGAATTGACGAAGGAAGCAAATAGAAATAATATAACGGCTTTCCAAAATCGGGATCCCAAAGGGATGATGGACATTATAAAGCGATTTTTGAAATTTTTACCTCAGAAATATGAAATTTTGCATCTATATTCATTAAAGTATAACTATATCAAATACCTTAAAAAATTATAAATATTAAAAAAATATATATTTTAAAAATTGAAATTTTTATTATATTTTTTTAAAATGCTCCTTGCGATCCAATTTTTAACTTCCTTCCTTAATTTTGGATTAATGTTGCTTATAAATGCATTTTGAACAGAGTTATGCATTACTTTGTGCTTTCGTTGAATAGTTGATTTTTAGGAAATGTTTTTATGCTTGTACTCCGAATTTTCGTGAAATTTTCGTACTTTTCTACACTTTAGTGAAACTTTGATAATCTGAATAATGTCGAAACATTAAATGGATGCATAACTTTACTTTAATGTATTGAAGGAGTCTATTATAAATTTTATAATATTTCGTCAAAAAGTGTGACGCAAGCAGCATTTCAAAGACTTGCAAATCTGGAAATTACTCAATTGGAGAAAAAAGGCATATGAAAGATATCTTTTCACCCTACCTTTAATATTTACTTTTCTAAATTAACTAAGTTTTCACTGTACTTTATATTAGATAGTATTTTAAATGCATTTTATTACAATATTTACATATTTTTTAAAATATTAATGCGCCCAAAGAAATTCCACTTTTTGTCTGATTTTTGGTAATTTTAAAGTCCACCATCTCCTTAATCCGATGTTTGCTATTAATAGAGTATAGTTCCTTGCGTTTTGCTGAATCAGACATTGTATACTCAGGAATTCCAAACACTAGAATATTTCAGTTAGCAGAAAAAAGGGGGATTCAAATTCCTAAAACAAATTCAGCTTTCTTCCTCAGGAGTAGAAAAAAAGAAAGCTTACGGGACTCAAATCAAGCTTTTTTTTACTGCGAAGTATAGAGAAATATTAGTTTTATACATCGTAACTGGTTTCACTAAATTATACCTCAATTTTCAGATAAGGTTCGGTTGTCGTTTGGTCAGGGTTCAATTCACAGATTTTTGACACATAGTTTTGATGACACATAGATATATGATTTTTGAAATCATAGTTTTACAGATTACTTCTTTGAAAATTTTTAACGTGACTGGAAAGTTGCGTACAGTATAATTTAGTTTTATTTACATTTTTTTAGCATTTCATGAAATAAAAATGTCTGGTTTCTTTAATTTTTGTGTAAGTGAAACAAAAATCATTCTAATGAGGCTTCCGTTAACTAATACATACATTTTTTTTCTCAAATAATAAAACTAGTGGCTAGAAGAGAAGAATAAAAAAACATACTCTTGGTTTGCTATGTGAATATTAAAGACTTTATGTTTTTACCAAACAAAAAGATCAGTTGAATTTAAAGGAAAAAAACTTTCAATGAGTTTCAGTGAGAAAAAAAATAATAGGAAAGGATTTTTTTATAATTATCTTTATAAAAAAAAACTTAATTAGAGAATTTCTTTTTCGCTAGAGGCTAGAAAACGGAGTAAAAGCTAGAGGTGTAACATATTTAATTGTACCTTCAGGGAAGCAAAGATAGTAAATGACTACCGTGAATTCTTTGACCGTGTCTGCATTAAATTAAAACTATATAATCCTACCTAACCTCGCACGTTAGTTTAATAACATTTGATTTTTTTGCTGTAAATGTAATTTATCGCTCAGGTGAAAATATTATGTAGCAGAATTTTGTTAGGGTATGGAGAAAATAACTTTTTTCCTACAATTATGTATTTTGAAAAATATGTTTCATTCTTTGGTTGTGGATTATTTTTTTTAGTTCTCTTAACAAGTGGCTGTTATTTCTGCATGTTATTAAAAAATGTATTTTTTTAAATTACACAGTTAAAAAAATGATCACACAGTTTAAAAGAAAAGGAAGAAATTAGCTATATCACCTGTCGCAATATATACAAGTAGTCTTGCAAAGACCACCTAAGAAAAATCAGATTTCAACTATATATTCCGGACTACTACAGTTAGTCCGCCCCATTAAAACATCTTTATCCCCCTTCCCTTGAAAATAATCTCTTAGTCAATTCGATTAACTCCATAGATTTAGTCAGTTCAATACTTTAGTTTCTCCCAAACCTTCATTTGAAGCCAACGCAAAAGATGACAAAGGTTGTTGGATAAACACGTTTGCTCATTTTCCTAGCATATTTTCCAATAGATATGTTGCTTGTTACTCTATGAATGTTTGCTTTATACTTGCAAAAGGATGCTAATAGTCTTCCGAAATAAACAATAGTTTTCCAGTAACAGGGTACAAAATTCGTGACACTTAAGTTCAAAGCTAATGTTCTGACCCCTAAACCATCTGAACAATGTGAGAAAATCTTACACTGAGAATTCTGCCTTTCGCCTATAGCTTTTCGCCTGGGCTTGGTATGGACGTTCCTGTTCTGTCTCCTCACTGGGAGTAATTTTGTTGTTGTTTTATTGTTCTTTCTAATGCCAATTGGCCAGAAGTATTCTAGACCAGGTACACATAGGCTAGAAGACTGAAGTGTGCGGCTCCGGTATATAATGGCACCACTTCGGATCGAAGTTCGATTAAGCCAGGTGTCACCTCAATGTTGACCGAGCACCCCCAGGGGCGACATCTGAGGGGATCGTACCTTCTCTCATCCTCTCTGACATCATACAGGAACTTTCCTGTCTATGAATTTAACGTACACATATCCGGCCTAGACACAGAGATATTGAATGTCGCTTACCGGGATCCGATCTGAGCACCCTCAGCACCAAAACCCGAAGCACCAAAACCACTCGGCTACCTCGAGCCCGTGAGCAATTTTAGATTACCTATACGATACTACCTAACAAAGAAGGCACCAAAATTCTTGGTGAATGCGGGTGAATAAAATAATGGGAACTGTCGTAACGTTTATCAACTTTTTATACTGGATATATTCTACCCTTTTTAAACTATCCACCATCTGAGGATTGTTCCCTTAAGAACGGCTCGCATCATGTAACTATGATTACGGCCCCTTCTGCAAGCTTTTCGATTCAACAAAAATCCTTTTTTTTGCGCGATTTTTAGGCGCTGTGTTGATATCTGCACATTCCAGGATGATCGTGCAAAAGGGTTAGTCTCAATGTCCAGTTCACTTTGGCGCATTCCTCGCCTTCCCTCCTTAGACACACAAAAACCACTAATCTTTGTTCTCTAAGCTCCGCTCCACTGCTTGGCGGCCGCCAATTCCACATCTGGTCAGCTCATCTAGACCATGTCATGATACCAGATTAGAGCGGGAATTTTAACGAAAACACAGGACGCCTTTTTCCAGCACCCGAGTTGGACGTAGCCATGATAGGCAGAATACGACAGATCCGCGGGATACCAGTTCCAGCGAGCAGATGTAGTAAGCCGAGATTTAGACTCCCTCCAGATCCAGATCCGTAGAGGACTTCATGATATTTTTTGTTATGGCCTTAAGCCACCTTCTTTTCATTTATTACAACTAAATAAATAACGAAATGATCATCAATCTAGTTTTTGACCTTTTTTATTGTCACAGTCTTATTGTTCTTTTCAGATGTCTTCACCCAGTTTGTTATCAGTCATAAGCCATGCTTCATGAAATCATAGTAATTTTGCCTGAACCTGCTCTCCCCAGGCCTCTGTCTATATACCATCATTCCTTGTTCCCCCAATTGTGATCCCCATTATGACAGGAACTCAGTTTCTTCTTTTGATAAGTATGTTTATTCAGCTGGGATGACAAATCTCTTTGTGGGATCTCAGCTGTACATGGAAAACAATAAAAACGAAACTTATAAGGACATGCGAGAAGTTAGGGGTGGTCTGTGGACAACATGCGCCAGTTCAACTAATTCTAGGATCGCCAGGGAAAAATCCATCGTAAGTATCATTTCTGTTTTCAGTTACTTTAGAAAAGTTTGTGTCTTGAAGTGTAAAGTTCACTTTTGCATGCTTGTAATCAACATCTCATTTTAAATTTCTTTAAGAGTTTTATGTAACTACTAATTACAGCTTGAACACTGCTTAAAATAGTTTTATTATTGTATTTTTATTCCTTCTGTTCCTCTGTTAATTCAGAACAAACTACAATTGGAACACTTCTAATTTCGACTTCAAGAGTCCAAGCCGATATGCTGTAAGAGATTAGCATAGATCTTTTTTAATCACCGGAATTAATTTTCTCTTTTACAATTTGGGACATCATAACCCTAAAGTCCTGTCACACTGTCTACTTACTTTATTATTCTGTCCTTTTATGCAAATTCTATCCGAGACTTATCTTTATATCTCTTTGTATCTCTTTAATTGCTAGTTCTATGACGTCACAGGCTGCAAGAGATAAAATGCACGAAGTGGTCAAGAGAGAGAAAGAGAGAGCGTGGTGGGACGGAGTTAGAAACTGATTGATCAGTTATGTGGATTATTTCATGGCAAAAGATTGGGGTTGAGGGCTGATTTTAGTTGAAAGAAAGCATTGTGTGTTCAGCGTCTATTACCAGCGAAAGCACAATTGAAAGGAACAGTTTATTTCCTACTTATTTATTAATACCTGCCTATTGTCTGTGGTTTAATACGTATATGTCACCAGAAAGAATCATTTGTTGAGCGATTGGAAAGTTGTGTGTGTGTGCGTGTATTGCAAATCAGTGCGGGGGCAATTTTTAAACAGCTTAAAGTTGTGCTAAATACCTTATTTCATGGTTTGTCTGCAGTTAAATGTTAAAATAAACTAATAAAAGGACTACATTGATTTAAAAGTATATTGAGATTTAAATCTAATATAATCAATAAATTAGCATAGAACCTAACTAATTAAAAAGAGATAATAATAGTGTATCGTAAATTTTAGAGAAATGGATTTCCAATTTTTCTTAGAAAGATAGATTATCATAGACAAATAGCTGATGAAAAAGCATTACATGAATTATATCTCGGGACATTAGAATTAGGATCAAGTTATAGTTAACCTGATTTGACGTTTGTTTAGGAACAGCACGATAGACATTGACAGCTTCCAAAGATTGATAAGAAATTTGTCGGAGTAGATAAGAACAGGTGGGAAGTCAGTGAGAAATCTGTGACAATAGGCTGCTTTCAAGTAAGATATAATGTAAAACTTCAGACTAATTAAAAAGAAGAGTGAGAAATTTATGTAGTATAAACGAGAAATTACCATAGAACTTACATAACGTTTTTTATATTTCTAGGGGCAAGTTTAAAGCCGAAAAACAGAAAAAAAATTTCAAGTAGTCTCTTCTAACGAAACTACCACGGGTTATTAACATAGGATTGCTCTTTTCTTTTTTTACAATAAAATTCCTACGTACGAAGAGAAGGATGAGTGATAACCATATGCAGAATAGGTATATCGTAAGAAAAATAAGTTACATATGTCAGAAAATCGGGGGTAATGTGTCGTGTAAAAGTTAAGTCAATAAATGAGTTTCCCAGTGTACTCGGATAGTTGAACGGAACCATATCTTAGTAAAAGTGATATTTCAGGAAATCTAACGCCTTTTCGTTACGTATCTCATATTACATTGAGCTGTTTACTTGACGACTGAACTTAAAAATAACATGTAAAAACGTGTTTCCCCCTCCCCTCTCCGCCTCACACTGTCTACTTACTTTATTACTTAGAACTCTTGATTTATAACTCGCGACGACGGTTTTAACGACTGAGATTTTGTTTTACCACGGACCGTTAGGGAGAAACGTAATCGTCTTCCGTTGTTGATTTATAACTCGCGACGACAGTTTTAACGTCTAAAATTTTGTTTTGCGCGGACTGTTATGGAGGAACGTAATCGTCTGCCACTCTTGATTTATAACTCTCGACGATGGTTTTAACGTTTACAGTTTTGCTTTACCGCGTATCGTATTGGAGGAACGTAATTTTACATTAAAAAGAGAAACAACACATGACACAACGACATAAGTCGGCTGCAGGAATAGCCTATGATCTCAGTATTAACTCAGATAAAGTAAAATGAAAAAATATTGTATCGTAAATTTTATAGAAATAGGGCAATGAAAACAAGGAGAAACATTATTTAGATATTTATATTATCTAAAAACAAATTTCTGGTTGTCTTTTCTAACGAAACTACCGCGGGTTATTGACATAGGATTAATTATCGTTGCTTACCTCTTTTGTATGTATATGAGGCGGTGAAAGGCAAAGTGATGTAAGTTACATTTTCAACTTTTTTTTTACTTGAGGACAAAAATGTCATCTCCATGTTCAATTCATAGAGGAATTGAAAATAATTATTATTTGCAATATTATAATAATTATTAGGAACTACAATTTGTTCAATTTATATTGGAATTTTTTGTACTCTTTGCAGTAAAACGCTTTTTACTTACACCACTTTGCCTTTCATCGCCTCATATATGTATGTATGTGCTATGCATATATGTATTTATATAATGTATGTGTTAAGTATGTATCTATCTATCTATCTATCTAACTATCTATCTATTTATCTATCTCTCTCTCTCTCTCTCCTCTCTCTCTCTATATATATATTATATATATATATATATATATATATATATATATATATAATATATATATTTATATATATAGTATATATAAGATTTATATATATATATATATATATATATATATATGTATATATATATATATATATATATATATATATATATATATATGTATGTGTGTTTGTGTGTGTGTATAAACATATATGTATGCCAAATTTTTGAAGCATTTGGGTACTTTCTGTTTACTGCTTGTCCAAGCGATACAGACTGGGTTTAGGACGCTGCCAAAATCATAACTCGCGAGGTTCGGACGGTTTTAGCGTATGAAATTTTTCTTTCCGGAGGACTGTTATGGAGGATAGTAATCCTACGTTTAAAAACTTCCTAAAGATAAAAAATGATTTCCAATTCAACTAAGTTTTTCTATCTAATAAGATAAAAAGTAACGCTATTACAATAGCTTTAAAAATATCTTGTTGTTTATATGAACACAATTACGCCATCATCTTATTAACAGGTATGCATTCGTTCATAATTCGAACATTTTTTTTCATTATGATACATTAATATCACTTTTGGCAACGGTTAACTGATATTATTAAGCAATCAACAAACTCCCTGGAAGACGGGCAAAAAAGCTTGAGAACAAAATCGTGTTTCGTTCCAAAACAATGAAACAAAGGTTAAAGCGAATACTGAAATTTTTATCGATTGAAATTTACGCGATTTATGAGTAAAATAATAACAGACATTTACAATATATTCGTATAGAATTAAAAAAGGAGAGCATGTATAAAGTATGAAACATATCAAAGCCCCTTTGAGCGTTCAGCATTGAAGGAAAATTTATAATGTTTTATTGCATGTTTTACAAAACATTATTACAACTTTTGAAAGTTTTTAAAAAATAACAGCAGGAATAAAAAACATAAATTTTAGAAGAAATCACTTTTCAGATTGATTGAAAGCACAATAAGATCTGAACTTGGCTATGAAAATCCAAAAAAAATATAAAGTGAAGAAAAAGTATAGCATGGCCCTAATTAAAAAAGTGCGAATTTAAAAAAATGGATTTTTTCGAAATGGAAAATTAAGGAAAAAGTAATGTAAAAGTAATAGCACTGCATCTTAAATTTTAGAGAAATGTGTTTCCATCTTTTTTGACAGTTAAATTTTCAGACAAATTACATTAATTATATGTTAGGACATTAGAATACGTCACAAGTTATAGTTTATGTAATTTAACGTTTGTTAAGGAACAGTACGATAGTTATTGACAGCTTCACAAGATTGATAAGAATTTTGTCACAGCAGATAAGAACAGGCGGAAATTCAGTGAGAAATCTGTGACAGCGAGACTACTTTCAAGCAAGATATAATGTAAAACTTTTGACTAATTTTAAAGCATACTAAGAAATAAATCTAGTATAAAAAAGTGATTAGACTAGAACTTAAGAAAAGTAAAAAAGTAAATTTTAAAAATATTGTATCGTAATTTTTTTTGGTTATAGGTCAAAGATTACAAAAACAACTCTATATATTTATATGTTATACTGTTGGAAAAAATATTCTTGAGATTCAGTTTGATTTTCAACGAAAAAATGTTATTCTATTTAATACGATGAAAGAAATACCACAATTGATATAACTTCAAAAATATCTTATTGTTTATATGAATAAACTAACTGAATACCCGTGCTTCGCTACGGACTACATTAAAATTAATTAGAACGATAAATGTATGCAGTTAATGCCAAAGAAAAAAACACAAAAATTATATTTATAATAAATACAACTGTCAATGTATGCAATTAATGGCAAAAAAAATATATATTTTAAAAAAATCGTAACTGATATTTTTATAGACAAAATAATGTAGAAGAAAATATTGAAATTAAATCTGACAGAACATACTAAAGAATATAGTACAGTTAATATAGTGCACTTTGAGGAATATTTCTTTTACTGTAGTTAAAAATTTTTTTTTGGATAATGTCCAATCGTCTGCGCATTAGAAAGAAAAAAAAATTGTCATTTTATTTCGTAGTTATGCACGTGACGCAAAATTAATTTGAAGTATCACAAAAAGAAAAAAAACCACGTGATCAGTATTTAATAAATTAAATTCTAAAAATTAATCTTTAAACATTCACCCAAAATCAGAAAATGGAGGCATAGATTCGAAAAAGATTTCATTTTAAAGGACATTTTATGATCTTTCACGTGATATAAATTTTATAATCCTCAGATTATTATTTTAAATGCAAAATGTAAAGAATGTTACAAAAACAGCTTAAAAATTTAATTAAAAGTATCTAAGAAGAATTTTTCAAAAATCTTTCTTAGTGCATCCCTAAACTATAAGAAGAATCACCATGTAAAATTTCATTCGTTTAGGTCCAGCGGTTTGGTCTGTGTGTTATATGTCAGTCAGTCAGTCAGTCAGTTACGGTACTGTTTTATATATACAGATTACTCTAAATTCTTTTTTCATTATCAAATATTTCTATCACTTTTAGAAACGTTTATTGCTAAAAGAGAGCACCGAACAAATTCATTGTTAGACTACAAAAAAGGTGTAAAGCCTTGTGTAAAAAAAAACATATTTTGTACAAAAACAAAGAAACAATAAATATTAAGCGAATAGTGGAATTTTTATCCGTTGAAATTTATGCCTTTTATGCGCAAAATAATAACTGTCATTTACAGTCGATTGTCATAGCATCGAAAAAGGAGAGCAAGCATAAAATATAAAACGTTTCAAAGCAGTTTTAGACGTTCAGAGCTGAAGGAAAAGTTATTGCATGTATTACAAAATATTCCTCTAACTTTTGAAGGTTAATAAAGAAAAAGGGAGTAAAAATAGGATTTTTAAAAGGAATCCCTTTTAAGGTTCATTGAATATACAATGAAAGCTAAACATGTCAATAAGAACTGAAAAAATGTAAGTGGAGGAAAACTGAACTGGAGCATGTCCCACTAATTAAAAAAGTTCTTTTCTTCTATAATAAAAATTACTGTTAATTTAAAGTATCAGTTCTCAACATGTGGTCCGTTGATCACAGGTGGTCTGCCAAAACCCAAGAAGGGGTCCACAAAGTCAGCAATAATTAAAAAAAATTTATTTTCAATATCTGGATATGGAATAGTCGAAGAGTACGTGTAATGCATTCTTTGAACATGCATGAGTATGAATATGATGAGTTTCCAACGCAACAAAAGTATTCTTCTATTTGATATTTTTTCTTCAATTGCAAACTATATTTTTACCTTATATATATATATATATATATATATATATATATATATATATATATATATATATATATATATATATATATATATATATATATATATATGTATATATATATATATATATATATATATATATATATATATATATATATATATATATATATATATATTTATATATGTATATATATATATATATATATATATATATATATATATATATATATATATATATATATATATATATATATATACAGTGGACGCTTGTTAATTCGAACTCGAAGGTTCTCAGAAAAATGTTCGAATTATCCGATGTTAAGAGAAAATATATAACTTTAAATGTGTATCACTGAAGAAGAAATTCTCCAAGTGTGTATAACCCCAGAAAATATATTATACTATGTTATCTAAAGTTAAACATATTAAAAAGCAATACAGACTTACCTTAATCATAAAATGAAGCAGAAGATATGCAGTATAAAGTAAACTTTTATTAAAAATATGAACTGCACTTTGTGGAAAAACTGTAAAATGGATGTTTGGTTCTGTTTATGAGGCCTACATTGTTCAGCCAGCTTCTCGATTTGAAGTAAACATTTCAATACATTTTCAGAGGAAGGTTCCATCTGAATAAATGCTTTCAGAGTTTTAATAGAGTCATCATGGCTTTGTCCATTATGGCCGCATTAAAAATATCTTTCGGCAGGTAAGTAGAGAAAAGCTCGGGCAGTTTCCTACCGAAATTAGTGCATACGTCTTCGTTTACATCAGAGCTTTGACCACATACAGTTTGATAAGAAATATTTTGCCTTGACTTAAATCGAGAAAGCCATCCATCACTGCATTTAAAATCTTCAATACCCATTCGACTTGCCAATTCATCATCCTTCGTCAGCACTAGGGGTCCATTTATCGGAAAATTTCGAGATCTAACATCCTGGATCAATAGCAGTAGAGCTTTTCCTCGAACTTCTTGGGATGCATTTCCCATGCGTTTCCTTCCTCTAGCAAATTTTGATTTTTCCCATGAATCTAAAATTGACTCCTTGTTTTTCAGATTAGTTGACAAGGCAGTTTTTAATTCCATAGTCAGCTGCTAACTTTGTTTTACATTCGCCGTTCTCTACTCTCTTTAAAACTTCTACCTTTGTCTCCAAAGTTAGGGTTTTGTACTTTCCACGTGTAGACATCCTGAATTTTTACACGTTCACACCACATAATGAGGAAGAAAAACTAGACCACATTAACTTGTCTGGACTGCAGTTATAACTGACGCAGCTCTCTAGAATCTGTAGTAAAGACTAGTTTTTCTGAAATTCTAAGAAAATCGATCCAAATAAAGGAAAATTGTTTTTTCCGATTAGCACTAATAAGAAGGACAATAGATACTAACGTTTAGCGGACATGCAATAGGTCTAGGAATGCAGGCATGTGCCTCTTTATACAGAAAAGAAATTTTGACACACAAAATAATAAATACAATGTGTATTTTCTCCATTAAACGAGGAAAAAGAATTTTTTTGTCAAATTTTTAGTTCGAATTAATGAGACAATTTTAACATTAACCCCAATACAATTTTTTTTCGGCCTTTGGATTATATCGAATTAACAGAAAGTTCGAATTAACCGAGTTCGAATTAACGAGCGTCCACTGTATATATATATATATATATATATATATATATATATATATATAAATACATATATATATATATATATATATATATATATATATATATATATATATATATATATATATATATATATATATATATATAAATACATATATATATATATATATATATATATATATATATATATATATATATATATATATATATATATATATATATATATATATATATATATATATATAATCCTGACTCTAACTGCTTTTCCAATGATGTATCTGAATAACTAATATTTAATTTCCAAGGAGGTTTTATTTATTTCTTAAAAATGAACTTTGCGGGTTTAATTTAGTCACTTTTATGGGGTTTTAATTTTCAGTGTTCTTAAATGTGAAGTTAAGAACTCCTAAGAATCACACATCTGTGCCAACTAGTACGGAAAGAAAAAAATATGCAACTGTCGCTAACTAACTTACTTCAGTTTCCCCATCAGATAACAATTCACTTACTTTAAAGGCTAAATTTCAGTGACGGCAACTTATTTTAGTATATTCTTCAGTTAAAAGCATCTATGTGGTGTCTACCTATTAAAACCCCTCAAGAATATTTGAATTATGAGGACTTTAACAACGCAACTACTTATATCTATCCTGACTTTTTATATCCCTTTTGACGACTTTCGTCATGTTTAGTCTAGACGGAGCCTGTTGCTAGACAGAAAACGATTAATAACATCATTATAGCGATATAATAAGAATAATTGTGAATTAGTAAAGTGTGCTTAAGCTGTCCCATTCAGTATATGAAAAATTATTCATCATATTTTGAGGCGATTGGCTACACTTGGAAACTTTGTCAGGTATAGTGTAAAACAACAGCCATAGCTTTGCGGTATTCTGAAGGACTGGATTTGATTTTATCTACAGGGTTCCCACGTATATCCGTTACACCCCCTTAACTTCTAAACGGTGACATCTTAGGCGATGAAGTTCGTGTCTAGGTATATTAAAAATGCTATGCTCTACTCGATGAGACAAATTACAATGCCATCTATCGGCAAATTTTGGAATTAGCGTTTTTATCTCAAAAACGGTATGAGATATGGGGAAAAAGTCAATACCAAAGTTGTTCAGCATCCTCGATTTAGTAAGATAAGACACCTTGCGCACGTTAATACTTGAAACAGAATGTAGAAAATGAACATTTGTTTTCACACGATTTCGAAAATTGTGATGTCATAAAGAGTGGATGTTTCAGAATGTGGAGCGAGAAATCCAGTCCTGAGTGCAAATGTGTATATATATAAATAATAGTGTCTAATGGAGAGCATTTTCAGCAACATAAAAAAATGATCCTGAAGATAGGAAAGTGTCTCAGTTTCTTTCTTCCACTCTTTATGACATAACAATTTTCGAAAGCGCTACCAAACAAATGTTCATTTCCTACATTCTGTTTTAAGTATTAATGTGTTCAAGGTGTCTTTTCTTATTAAATTGATGATGTTGTACAACTATGTGCTTTACTTTTTTCCCGTATCTCATACCGTTTTACAGATACAAACGCTAATTCCAAAATTTGCCGATAGATGGCGTTATAAGTTGTCTTATCGAGAGACGCATGCCCATTTTACTATACCTAGACACCAATTTTATGAACTAAGCTCTCACCGTTTAGAAGTTAAGGGGTGTGTAACGGATATAGGTGGGAACCCTGTATATAAATTTCACCCAATCCACTGGCAAAGAAATTGTTGTTTTACGAGTATATCCCTATAGCTATAACAGAAAAAGTTCTTCACTAAGGGTGGTGGAAAGTGACAATGAATAATGCAAATTCTTAATGCTATCATCAAAGATTGGCATTGCCAGTATCCCCCCTATTAACAATGTGTAAAGACAAAAAAAATTTCTGTGCTATTATAAATTTGTTCAGATCCCATCTTTCATGAAAACTTGCATAAAATATTCGTCTAAAAGAGTTCGTACACGAACCCCGCAGGTACACATTTTCCTAATATATTGTAGAGCATAAGAGTATGATTTAATCCCGATCGATACACTCTCATTCAAACGCAGATTGATAGAAATAATAATTTTTTACGCATTCAAACCGTTAAAAAAAATCGAAAGGAAACAGCTTCTCGCTCTAAAAGACAATTGAGACGCCCTGCAACCCGATGCCAGGTCGGAAGCAATCGTTCCTGATCTTAGGCAGTTACTGTCAACCTTTGATTACTCCTGGTGTGGGGCTAATGACCCACTGAAATGCTCCTCCTTCGATTGTCTCCTTAAGCCAGATTTATAGCTTTCGTCTGGTATAGTCCATTTCATGAGAAGGCTGTCGCCATCCGAGAGACAAAAGGAGATGGATCGAGTTTTATTTTATGATACCAATCAAAACAAGCGAAGGGTAATAGTAGTAACAGTATATATATATATATATATATATATATATATATATATATATATATATATATAGAGAGAGAGAGAGGGAGACAGATAGATAGATAGATAGATATACTATATACACTGGTGAAATATAGGGTGGATATACAGGATGATATTTTATACATTGGCACTACTCAGAGCCATCTGTAGAGCGATCTATCAACAGGAAATCCATCAAAGTTGACAGAGGGATTAAGGATGACATGGGAAAGAACCATATTTCCATGTTTCTAACTTTGCTTTACAAAAGAAAGGGGCATCAGTCGCTGTTTTCCCCTTCCTTGACCACCTAGATCCCTGAACCTATCCCATGTAACATATTTTTGTGGGATTATTTAACGTCTAAGGTATATCTTGGGGGAGTTTCGTACTTGGCGGCCCTAAAAGAAAAAATTCCCGGATAAACATTCCTGGTGACAACTCTTGGCCGTTGAGAACGTAGTGTTCAGGATTCAATGTGTCGTCTACCAGGACCGCGGTCAAATTGAAGGAGGGAGAAGTGAATTTGCAGCTTGAAGTGGTGTTGCAGTGAAATTTCTTCGTTATTCATTTGTCTGCTTATAACTTTTTCGGTATTCATCCCTTAAGCCCGAAAGACTGGCGCTGCGGTTGACTACATAGTCGTGAATTTGTATTTTCATGTTTTACTTGTCTTTTATGCAAATTCTCGGGTGCGCCAACAACAAAAGTGCCATATCTTTACCCATCGACGACTTTTGGAACTAATTTTTTTTTCACGGAAACTGTTCCCCATGTCGTCCTTACTTCCTCTGTCAATTTTGATGGAATTCCGGCTGATAGTTAAAGCTACAGATGGCTCTCTGTAGTAGTGTCAGTTTAAATATATATATATATATATATATATATATATATATATATATATATATATATATATATATATATATATATATATATATATATATATATATATATATATATATATATATATATATATACAATCTGTCACAGAGAAAATATATGCACCCAGAAGAAATAGAGATACTATGAAGAAACTTGGAAGGAATGTAGTCTGGTAAGAGATATGAAAATAATTAAAATTTTGACCCAAATGAGACAAGGGTAAGTGCGCTATGCGCATCTGAGATGCGCAGCTGGGAGAGTTTAAAAGCATGATTGCTCATGCCATAGGGTTATTCAAATAAATCTGTTGACTTGGATGGACGGTATTGTGACTAGAGATGCCTCTGAGACGTAACCTGTGACAGTACGAACAATTGTCGAACTTTGAGAGGGGGCGTAGAGTAGGCCTCAGGGAAGCAGGTTCGTCGAACAGGCGTAGCGGCCGCCACCTCGGTCGGAGCGATAGGGCAGTTGCTCGGTGTTGGCAGCAATGGATCACGGATGGGATAGTCTACCGTCGCGGAAGGTCAGGGCGTCCCAAGAACAGAAATGCACGCGAGGATCGCTCAATCATAAAAGCGGCCACGTCCGCACCAACAACGTTGCTAGAATCGGTTCGACGCCATTTACCATGTTCCAGACATCCGGTGGTATCAAAGTATACTATTCGGAGACGACTGGTCAACGCAGGTATAAGGAACCGACGTCAATTAAGACGCCTTCCACTGACCACTTATCATAGGCAGTGTCGATTGGATTTTTGCTGACCTCGGGCAAGCTGGAGTGTGACCGACTGGAAACGTGTGATCTTCAGAGATGAATCCCGATTCAGTCTCAATGCTCATGACCAGCGCATACGCGTGTGGAGGCGGCCAGGCCACCGGTACGATCCGGCACTTGTTGTCGAGAGGCATACGGCGATTGCACAAGGTGTGACAGTGTGGGGAGGGATTTGTTGGGACACACGATCACCTCTAGTCGACTTTCAACGCACTTTGATGGCACGCAGTTACGTGGACGAGATTTAAACGGCAGTTATACTGCCTATGCTATCAAGTCGCCCAGGTGCCATTTATCAGCAAGACAACGCTCGTCCAGATACTGCGAGACTCTCCCAACAATGTCTTCAAGGATATGACGTACTCTCATGGCCTACCAGGTCACCAGACTTCTCGCCAATAGAGCACATCTGGGACGTGCTTGGAAGTCAACTGCAGCCATCCCGGAATACTGGTGAATTAACTGCCCAGTTACAAAGATTATGGCATGATCTACCGCAGGATATCATAGGTGACCTCATTGATTCGATGGCATGCCGTGTTTCGGATTGTATAGATGCCAGAGGTGGATTTACTACACAATGATTTGTAAATTTTTCATGGCATATCTTCTTAATAAAATGGTCTGTTCTTCTGAATTTGTAATCATTTGCTTATCTCCTCATACACTACATACATGTTAAGTTTCGTGATTGTAGCTTGTGTCCCTGCTGGGTGCATATATTTTGTGACAGAGTGTAATATATATATATATATATATATATATATATATATATATATATATATATATATATATATATATATAGATATATAGATATATATATATGTATATATATACACTCATGGACAAAAAAATTAGCTCACCAAGAAAAATTTGCATATGACAGAGGCTAGAAACCAATCACAGAACGCCGTTCGCCAGATATGCAGCGTAGAAAACCGATAAAAAGCTCTCTGATCGTGTGTTTGTTACCCATTCGCAAAGCTGTTTTTTTTGTGAGGGCATAACGCGTCCGTTTTTTATGATACACGTACCGTCCCAACGCTTTTTAGGGTTTCGCATGCGCTGAGCATTTTGCAACGGGATAAAGTGAGCGTTGCTATTTGAAAATTTCGAATTTTTATACCTATAACCGTAAGCGTGAGCGTCACTGTGTTGCTGTTCTCAGAATCCGGAACTCATACATCTGAATAACTATATCAGGAATCTCATCTCGATAGGTAGAACGAAACAGCCGCTAGAGCTCCATATTTCGTTTTTGTAGGCCGTTCGCAGAGCTGTTTTTTGTGCGTGCATAACGCGTCCTTTTTTTGTGACACACGTACCGTTCAAACGCTATTTAGGGTTTTGGCATGCGCTGAGCATTTTGCGATGGGAAAAAATGGGTTTTGCTGTTTGAATCTTTCGAGTTTCTGTACCTATAACCGTAACCGTGAGCGCCACTCGGGATTCCGTTCACAGAATCCCGAGCTCATACCTCTGAATAACAATATCTGAAATCTTGCCTCGATCCGTTGAACGGAACAATCGCTAGATGTTCATATATAGGGATAGTTTCTTCTTGACCACCCTATATATATATACACTCATGGACAAAAAAATTAGCGCACCAAGAAATAATTGCGGGATTGTAACGAAACTTGCAATGAAGGTACATGTAGGGGAGATATGCAATTGATTAGAAATGCAGCGTGATTGCGCATTACGTATAGCCGGTAGAGGGCGTTGAACATCGTACTCTGTGGAGTATAAAACAGGTAACCAAAGCTTGTTTGAGTGTGCTGAATCATTTACAAAGGAAGAGCGGAGATAGACATGCCATTACGCCATGTTCGAAGACAATATAAGCAGTTGTCGCAGTTTGAAAGGGGGAGAATCGTCGAAATGATGGAAGCTGGGTAGTCAGCTAAGCGAGTAGCTCGTCAATTAGGCCGCTCTGATTGTGTTGTGAGGAGGTGTTGGGACCAGTGGACTCGAGAGATGTCATGTACACGAAGACCAGGCTCAGGACGCCCTCGACAGACCAGTCGTCGAGAAGACCGCCACGTCGTAAGAAATGCACGCGTACAGCCAACTGCTTCATCGGCCGCCATCGAGGCACAGGTAGCACCTTCACTAGGGGCATCTGTGTCTTCTCGAACCATACGAAGGCGCCTGGCTGAAGGACAGTTGGTATCGCGGCGCCCATTACGTGTGCTGCCCTTGACGCCCACCCATCGACGCCTCCGTTTGGAGTTTTGCCACGCACGAGGAAACTGGTCTGCAGCGGAATGGAACCAGGTCTTCTTTAGCGACGAATCCAGATTCAATCTCGGCAGTGATGACAATCGTGTTCATGTGTGGAGAGCCCGTGGTGAACGCTTCAATCCTGCCTTTGCTGTACAGCGATACATCGCTCCCACAGCTGGTGTGATAGTATGGGGTGCCATTGCCTACAATACACGGTCACCCCTAGTATTGTTCCTTGGCACCATGACAGCCCAGCGGTATGTTCATGAAATCCTGCAACCACATGTGTTGCTACTCATGCAACGGCTCCTAGGAGCCATTTTTCAACGAGACAATGCTCGGCCTCATACGGCAAGGGTGTCACAAGACTGTCTCCGCACTGTTACTACCCTTCCTTGGCCTGCCCGATACCCAGATTTGTCTCCAATCGAGCATATCTGGGATCATTTGGGACGACGAGTTGGGCATCCCAGGAGTTTGAACGAACTAGAGGCAAGGTTACAGCAAATATGGAACGAAATGTCTCAAGACATCATACAGAACTTGTATGACTCAATGCCCGATCGTATCGCATCGTGCATTCGCGCTAGAGGGGGTCCAACGGAGTATTAACTCCACCGTTATTTTGCCTTTTTCTCTGAAATAAATTATTCTTTTTCTTTGATTTTCTTATCATTTACTTATATCAAAGTAGTCATTACGTATGTAAAATTTCGTTTCATTTTGACGACTCCTTCTTGGTGCGCTAATTTGTTTGTCCATGAGTGTATATATATATATATATATATATATATATATATATATATACTGACATGTAAATATTTTGAACTATTTTGATATATTTTTTTGGAAATATGAAATTATCTATCATTCAGAAACGGAAAGAATTATTCATCCTAACTTTTTCCTCTGAAATATCATCTGCATAT
Organism: Dolomedes plantarius; assembly: GCA_907164885.2. Lineage (NCBI taxonomy): Eukaryota > Metazoa > Arthropoda > Arachnida > Araneae > Dolomedidae > Dolomedes > Dolomedes plantarius. The sequence continues at coordinate 108,447,655 of OU015493.1, forward strand.
GGACTTTAAATCAAAAACAGTTAAACTTTGAGATTTAAGTAAGAATTTTGTAGCATGAATAATACGAATATTTTTGATATTTCGTGTTCAAAGATTTCGTGATAGACGATTTTTAAAAACACAATATGAAAGTGTTTCGATGTTGGAGTATTTGAGAATCGCAAGTAGTAGTTGAGGGATAATGTGTTCGATAGCCGACAGTTATAAAAAGTGTTAAAAAGATCTTTTTACTCTCTATCTTCTTAAAAAGTTCCCTTGATTTATTAATTGTCATAGAACTGTAATTAAATTTTCATGTTTTTATTTAAAATTAGTCTTGAGCAAACAACCTGAAATTGAGAAATTTAGGTTAAAATATTGCATACTTTAAAATATATGTAAAAGTTTAGGTTGAAAAGTTGACAAATGGCTGTAAATAATTTTCTGGTTTGTTTCTGAAAAATACCTACTACATGTTGTTTTCAGTGGGTAGTTAGAGAATAATGAATTATAGACAATTTAAAATTCAAAGTTCCAAATACCTGTGCTCCCTCCCCCCAAAATGTAGCAGAACTATAGATCATTGGCATTTCAGCAATTTATTATATATTTATAGTGTTTATACACTGGTTTAAGATATTAAGAGAATTTGCAGACTTGGTCGATTATCTGTAGGACTACTGTACCCATTTTAATGAAATTTGATATGTACATACATTGATACAATACAAAACAAATAACCATTTAATAATTGTAATACACACTCATTGATCGTGCGTAACACTCATTGGAGTCGAAAGGTATGAAACAGCGGTTGCAGAATAAACAAAAAAAATGGGTTAATAGATGGGTTAATAGGGGGTATGGTCCCCTCTTACAGATATACAGGTCTCGCAGCGTGATTTCATACTTGAAATAAGGCAGTTTATCATTTCCTGTGGCAATTGGTTCCACTCGTTCAGATACGCTGTTTTCATTCCCTGGATGATTCTCGGAGGGCGGTTGTGAGTTGCAATTGCCCTCCTCAGAGCGTCCCAGACATGTTCTATAGGGTTAAGGTCTGGATAAATCCTCACTCTCTAGGAATTCGTAGACCAGAAGATGGCCTAGCGTTATCGTCCATTAAAATGAACTCAGTGCCAACTGCACCCCTGAAAACGCGGACATAGGGCTCCAAGACCTCATCCCTATACTTCACACGAGTCACAGTGCCTCTTTCAAAGACATGGAGAGGTGTGCGGCCATCCAACATGATGCCTGCCCAGACCACTAAACCTCCTCCGCCATAACGGTCAACATTGGTCGAGGACATTGGAGGGAAGGTAGCGGGTCCCTGGTTCTCTCCATACGAACGTACGGCGAGAATCGGTGTTTAGGGTGAACCGGGGCTCATCAGTGAAGAGAACGGTCGCCCATTGATCCATACTCCAATCTCTATGCTCTCTGCACCATGATAAACGGATTCTCCTGTTCGTAGAAGTGAGCGGGACGCAAACAGCAGGTCTTCTTGCAAAAACCCTTCTCTCATGAAGTCTTTTGGAAACAGTCACCCTTGATACACGGGTTCCTGTGGCTGCATACAAGTCACTAGAATCTGTAGCACTTCTGTTATGCCTCGCTATAATCGACAAATGGCGTTCTTCTCTGTCCGTCGTGGCTCTTGGACGACCGTGCCCAGGTTTTCTCTCGATGGATCCGGTATCCTGGAACAGTTTCCATAAGTTACACACGACGCTGGGCGTTAAATTAACCTCTCCTCAAATTTGGACTTGAGATTGGCCTGCTTCTAGCCTCCCCACAATTCACCACCTCATTCCATCATCTAAACGTTGGTGGTTACTCATTTTTACTGTTACAATTTGAAATTAACCGACTGCTGCAAAATAACACCTAGAAATTCGCCGAGGTGTGCTAGCGAACGAAATGCGACTTAACTTACGCGCTCTTATAAATCATGTTTCTCTTCTGGCTCCGCCAACACACACCTGTACGCTTACGTATTTGACGTACAAGATTTGCATTTTTGTCTAGAAGCAGTGGTTTTACATTCAGTTCAGTTCTTTTTATGAAATTCGATAAAATATGCAAATTGTCTTAATTTATTTCACCAGTGTATATAGTATATCTATCTATCTATCTGTCTGTCTCCCTCTCCCTCTCTCTCTCTCTCTCTATGTATATATATATATATATATATATATATATATACATATATATATATATATATACATATATATATATATATATATATATATATATATATATATATTATATATATATATATATATATATATACATATACACATGTGTGCGTGTGTGTGTGTGTGTGTGTGTGCGTGTGATAATATTAATAATCTTTAATCACCCTTATCTTAACTTTTTTTCTCATGTGGGAACCTTTTTGACACCTTGGCGAGATACTCAGGCTTCCCATATACTAATCCGCTAATTCCTGGCAACCCCTCGTTGACCGAATCCGATATTCGTGCACAACTAGAGACGCGGGCTTGCTTCGAAGCGAGCAAGATGCGAGTAAGTTGTTGCTTTTTCATGGAATAAACTTCAACTGTTCGTTGTGACTTGGAACTGCTTTTAATTCCGGCCTTTATTGTGTTATTTCAATAGATGACCATTGGCGCAATTTCATATATATATATATATATATATATATATATATATATATATATATATATATATATAACTACATTTAACAGAGCTTGTTCGCACATTTTTTAGACGATTTTGGTAAGTGGTAATAAAAAATCGTTTGCTGCAAAAGAAATAATTGCAATTGTACAATGTTTTTAAATGTCAAAATTATAGTGTGCGGCTTGAAAGTTTTGTTTTTATTCAAAATGGCGTTTTTAGCAAAGCAGTGGTTCGAAAGCTACATTCATGCTCTTTCCGAAGAGAAATATGCATACTCCGTTATCCAAAAACGATGTGAGAGTCATGGTTTTGTGATATCTAAAGCGTCGATAGGTAATATCGTCAACAAGATAGGAAAAAACGTCAAATTGGAGCCTCAAGTGGGACAAGAATTCCAAATAAGTATCCAAGGAAAAAACGGACATCTTCGGCTATTGCAAAGGTACGTTGTTTAATGTTAAAAGAAAATCCCCCTAGTCAAAGGACAGTTGCAAAATCATTAAAATGCTCGCTGTCCACTGTAAACAAAGTGATAAACGTTGATTTATATCTTAAGAAAGCGAAAAAACGCAATGTGCATCGTCTTCTTCCAAATCATATCGCTGAACGCAGGACACGCTGCAGAATTCTATATGAGAAACACTTATCCAAAGAAAAATGGAAAACAATTGTCAAAATAGATGAAAAATGGGTGTATTTAAATGATTGCAACAAAAAAAGAGCCATTTATTATCATAAAAGGGGAGAAAAAAATTTATGTACATGGTTCAAAGAATCGAAAGAAAGTTTTTCTAAGGGATTCATGATTGTTGCTGGTTTTTCTAATAATGGCAAGTTAAAAATAAAGAGAGTGGTAAAAAATGCAAGATTAACTCTAAATACTATCAGGAACATATTTTATCGCCAATTTTTCTGAATGAAATACCATCGCTTTACCCACAGTGCCATCAATCTGTGAGACTCCATTAGGACAAAGCTAGCAGTCACACATCAAAATCCACTGTAAATTTCCTAAAAGAAATGGAACAAAAAACTGGTATCAAGGCCATACCCTTCACTGATATCCCTACTAAATCTCCCGATGTATCATCTATAGATTTTTTTGTGCTTTCGGACTTTTAAAATCTGCATTATCCAAACGTCGTCCCAAAACCCTTACAGGATTCTGGAAAGCTGTTCAGGAGGAATGGGATAGAATACCTCTTCTGACACTTCAAAAGGCATTATTATCCTTTAAATTGCGGTTTCGAAAGATAGTTCAGAATAAGGGATGTCAAATAGAACATTTAAAACACAAGAATTTTATGTAATTTAGTTTTGTGAATACAATGTACATCGTCTAAAAAATGTGTGAACAGCCTCTGTAGTACCAGAACTAAACCAGAAGTAATACTTCTGGTTTAGTTCTGGTACTATTAGAGAATCTTGCCTCTGGTGTGTGGATGCCCTGAGTGCTTGATTTCTGTATTGTTTTTATCTACATTCGTAAAATTATCTAGCTCTGTTAAATTTAGTTATATTTTGCCTTTTTCAATGTAAAGATGTGCACCAACTGCGCAAACTTTTGTTGAAAAGTTTTTTGTTTTCAATGTTAGGGTTGGTTTTGAGTTAATTTGTTTGGAAGTCTATGCCCGCCTTTTTAGTATTTTTTATTTTATTTTATTTTATTCTTTAGCTTATGTTGTTTTGTTTATATATATATATATATATATATATGTGTGTGTGTGTGTGTGTATGTATGCATGTATACATTTATATGTATAATATAATCAAGTAACACATTTTATCTAAATCAGTCCTTGATGTTGTTGTTACACAGTTTCCTTAATTAACACATCTAGAGCTATCGTAATAGTGCAGAAGATTGAAAAATTTCCTCCAGCTTTAGAACACACCCGAAAAAGAATAATAACATATGTTATACAAACGAAAGCCTTTTACTTTGAAAAATTACTCAGGTAATTACATGGATCACGTGCGGTGGAAAAACAATGTGGGACTAATCAGGCGAAATGAGAATCAATGAATTTTTGTAACGAATGGTTTTTACCTCCTATTGTTCATTTCACTCTATTTTCTATAGAAAATTAGAATTTATTTCCAAAAAGTATTCAAGAAAGGAAAGAGCTGAATCTATTAACGACCGTATTTCTAGTTGGGTTCAAAGTGAAACAAAAGCCTATAAACGAGTGCTGGATAAAAAATTTGTATAGGGAGGACATAATTTTGAGATGACCGGAGGCTACAGCTTTTAACGGAGCAATCGATGTTTCATATTTATATTTAATTGTGATTCCTTTATTGTGTTTATAATATAGCTTAATTGATCTACTAGACTTTTAAATTCTAATTCAAGTCTGGGTGAGTGTGAAATTTATACTTTTGAATTGTTTAAAAAAATATAAAATAGGTCCAAGGCACAACAGGATATTGTATCTTAAGGAATTTTAATTCTAAATTGTCCAAAAAATATGACAATAATTCATATGAAAAGTTACAGTTTAACACTTACATTCTGATTCCCTGTAGTATATAAAATAATCTTTTATGTACTACAGGGACAAAAAAATATTAGAATTTCAAAACAGGTCCGAGGAACAACAGGTTCCCCCCCCCAATATATATATATATATATATATATATATATATATATATATATATATATATATATATATCCAATAGATAGATACATAGATATGTTGATGAATTTAAAATTTTTAAATTAATATTAATCAGAAAGATAATAACTAGAGTTAACTGATTTGTTTATTCGAAATAATAGCCTATACATCATACATTGCCACTAGTATGTTTCTTATAGTCTCAGAAATAAAGGAAACATCGACAAATCTTCGACGGAGTTATGTCGGAAAAATGCGCTTTTTCCTTATCACTATATCATATTTCCTGCAAAAAATTCTTTTTCAGAGTCAACATACTCTTTGACCATCACTTATTTCCTCAGATATATTTTTTTGCTCTCTCTCTCTATCGTCAAATGTGCATAAGTGCTACGTTTCCGGTACTTCAAAAGCAATTTTTTCCTTTCATAGAATGTAAATATTTTCTCAGAATATCGGGTTCTTGATCATTTCAGTTTCGAAATATTTTAGAAGGTGATGTCATTTGCGAAGAATAAAAAATTATCTATCTCTCCTTTTTGTCTCTGAACAAAACTTAATGGGTTACTGGACTTTTTCATCTGGGAATTGTGATGTATTTACAAGACATTTAGTTGAGTACCTATGATTCTAAAACAACGTTTTAAAAACATTTAGTTTTCAAGAATAAGAGAATGGTGGTCACTGAAATCTACTGAACGTATACGAAGGAGTGATAATTATGTTATATACATATAAAACGTATACGTATAAACATAAAATGAGCTCTTATGTGTACGGTTATGTATACGTATGAGTTATGTAGGTATACTCCCATAAGCATACATATACATATTATATACAAAAGCGTATAGGTATACAAACTTAATATATATACTTATGTATACCTACATAAGCGTATATATTCACACTTATGTATACGTCTATCTATTTGTACATAAGCGTTTTTAACGTAGGATTACGTTCCTCCATAGCGGTCCTCCGGAAGGCAAAATTTCAGATGTCCTGCGTCGCGAATTATAATTTTGGTAGTGTGCCAAACCCAGTCTGTATCGCTTGGGCGGCAAGCAATAAATATTTTAACAGAAAAGTACTAAAATGCGTCAAAATTATAAAATTATATATATATATATATATATATATATAGATAGATAGATAGATAGATAGATAGATAGATAGATATATACATAAGTACATATATACATACAAAAGAGATAAGCAACGGTAAGTAATCCTACGTTAATAACCCGAGGTAGTTTCGTTAGAAGAGACTACCTGCATTTTTTTTCGGGATCTAAACAGTCCGTCAAAACGCTTTTATATATATAGTAACGGAATATTTCGTGTCATGCTTTTCGAGGGTAAATAATTCTTGTGACTGGAAGACTAGTGAACTGTTTTTATAGCTGCGAGTGTATTTAGTCACCTTCTTTAAAGATTTTTAAAAAGTTATATTTGCGCTTTATAGAAATAAACTTTAGGCTTCAAACGAATCTGAAAATGACTGAAAAGTCTGTGTGCCAGAATAGAAAAATTCTGATAATTTATTTAAATATCTCATGCACGAAAAAGCAATTTGTAGCATTTTCTTCGAAGATTTTTGCACCTGAAATCTGAACACGACCGACACTACACGAAAAGTAGATTTCCAAAATGTTAAGTCTTACGAGGATCCATCTTGTTTCCCGTTATCGCTAAATTGACGCAATATCTTTTTAGCATATTTATTGCCGAACAAAAACATTGAACGTAAAGCTCCCATATTGTCTGCTTTGTGATTTCTATTACCTTTATGTGTTGGTTCTATACGTTCTATACACACCTTGCTAAAACTCCATAATGGGGATAATTTGTTAATATTTTCATCTCAACATTTCCTAAAACGTGTACTTGGAATGTTACCAATTACAAGATGGTGCTATTTTCCAGGACGAGAACTTTAAAACCAAATAAAGTAAAACCAGAAAATATGAATAAAAATTTGCAACTACTACGTGTAAAAGCGGTTGAATTTAACCAATGAAAATTTTAAACTGCAAAATGTCACATGATCGCCAGTTAGATCTTCTAAATTGCAAATAAAGACATAGCAGAATAAACCAGTGAAAAAGAGATCTCTCTGGCTTTTGTTTCAGTATGCTTATTTTTTCTCCCAAAACAGGTAAATGATTCCATGATAAGCGTCGTTCAAGCAAACTGTTTATCGCTATACTATATTTTGAGAGGGTTATACTCACATAGTTCTTATTTAACGAAATGTTAAACACTAATTTTCAAATTTCCCTCTCCAGTGAGTGTGAAACACAAACACAATTTTCCTTTGAGCTCCTTGAGGAAGTATTTAGATTTAAAAAACTCTTGCAACTTAGCTTTGCCTTGAGTTCATAGGTCAACGTGTGGCATTCCCGAAGAAACTCGATTTTGACGTCCCAGCTGCAGTTTCGCAGTGTTTCCGAGAAATCACAGAAAGGAACCGTTTCCTGACGTCATAACAGCTTCGCACTGCTGATTAGGAATAAAAGGGTAACTTGAAGGCCAGACTGTTTCTTCTTCTTCCATGTCTCGTCCCACCAGACCGTCTCGTCCTCTTCCTCTTCCTTCCTTGCTATGTTATTTTAATCATGTTAAGCACGTTTAGTGTACGTGCTTGTTTAGTGCTTGTTAAGTTGTTAAGTTGTTAGAGTACATTAAATATAGTTATTTGTTGACTTAATGGGAACACTTTTTCAAAACCCACTTAATGGGAATAAGTACTTTTGATAGCGGACTTGTAACGACGCGCTAGAAATGCTTCTACTTTCGTTAACCCTACTTCAACTTCCACTGAACTTCTGTTGCAAAACATAAGACCTTCCAGAGTAACAGGCAGGCTTGAACCCTTTCGTCCTTGTTATGGGCTCCCCATCAATGAATAGACAACAAGTATGCTGGATCCAAATGTGGAATTTCTCTAAATTTTAAAGGATGAACTGACAAAGTGCATTCAGCCGGCCCATTTCAGAAAGGACCATCATTTTATAACGAATTGTGGCGCAAAATTCCAAGTGCATGAATTTGAAATAAAGAGCACGTGCTGCTGGGAATATCCAATTGCAAATATAAACACCATCATTGTATCAGCCAGCCTTGAACCTAGGTACTATCTTCTCATCGAGTATAGACAAATTTGAAAAGAAAAGACAAAACCTTTGTGATCGAGGAATAAACAGGAAATCAACGTAAATAAAGCACAAATAGCAGTAAGGTGCAATTTTGCATACGGCCGTATCGAAGCTGAAAAGGAGCCTCTTCATCAGTGCAAAGAACTGCCCCTTCATCAGTTCTTTGCACTGATGAAGTTCCTTTGCAGCTTCGAAACGGCCGTATGCAAAATTGCACCTTACTGCTATTTGTGCTTTATTTACGTTTGATTTCCTGTTTATAGACAAATTTGTTCCCAAACTTGCAATGTGACCTAAAACATTCATTTTTTTTTAACAAAGAGGGATGAGATGTGACATACTTGCAAACGCATGAAATTCCACAGGAAGAGAACAAAACAGCAACAACAACAAAATCTGGTTTAGAAATAAAAAATGAATACCCCCACCCCCCTTATAAACTGTTAAAAGTAATTTGGCAGATTTTTCTTTCGATACTATCTGAAAATTACAATGTACTAAAACAAACCTCAGTCGATTGATGACGTGCGAAACAATGTACCATGCTCCACATTTAATTATGGTTCTTTAAGTATAATTAGAACTTTAAAAAATGCTACCTCATTATTTTTAAAATAGTAATTTTTTTAAAAACTCGAATACATAAATGCTGGTATTGTGTAAACATTTCATGCATTAAAAAGAAAATTAAATCATCCACGGTTTGTCTTTTTGGGGTTTTTATAAGCGTCGGCACAATGGCAAAATTCGTTTAAATAACCGCTTTCTTTTACTTTTTGTAAGAGAAGGCTAATAATACTTTCTATAAGTAAGTGGCTTTAAGAACTCAAAAAAGCGTAACAATGACCGGAATTATTTTTCATTATTAAGAAATCATAAAATATTTTCAAGTTACATTAAAAATCGCAACAAATAATGCGTGATGAAGAAACTAAACTTTTTTTCTTGCTCGTTTTATTTTTTCCTTAAAAATGAAGATTTTTTTTTCCTTCACGGAACAATGTGCAGTTATTAACAAAACACTCAATATAATAATTATCAGAACTTTTTGTGTGAAAAAAAAGGAAAAAAACTAATTTTTTTTAATTTAATGACCTTTTAACCACAAAACTTTTCTTTTTTTTTTCTTCAATTTGATCACATTATTTTTTTTTACCTAGCTAGGATCCTTCCTTCAAAACATAAATGTTAGCGAAGTTTAATTTCGATATGCAAATGAATTTACTTTGAAGAATAATGGAAAGAGGTTGGGTTTCTTTTTAATTATGTTCTAAGAACTAAATACTGTTAGTGGATAAAAGCATTGCAGGAAATGAGTAAATTAAATTACTTTTGTATGTGTTATTAAAGGAAAAGTAGATTTTTACCAAACTTTTGTATATAATTTTAGAGTATTGGGGGGAGACCTGGGAGTGCGAGGTTAACGACGGGGAAAGAGACGGTCAACGCAGCTCTGAAAACATGATAATGGATGATTCCTATTACTCTGTGTTATGTGCGACCTTTCTTTTGTAAAAAGTTTTGTATGTTCGTCATTATATGCATTGAACCAGTGTACCTTAGATGGTATTCACTACCCCTTCAAAATTAGGAGAGAACCAGCCATGTCCCGAAAGGAACGTGATAATGATTACATAAACACTACTCCTATCACATAAGCACTTTTCATACATAACATTACTATGTAGGAGTACACATTACATAACACTTCTTCTTCTTCGCTAGCACTACAGCCTGTTACAGGCCAAGGCTGTCTCGCCAAGTTTTCCCCACCTAGCTCGATCCCGTGCAATGGCCCTCCATCGGTTCACTCCAATTGTTCTTAGGTCCTTTTCTACCTCATCCATCCATCTGGTTGGGGGTCAACTCTCCACTTCTGCATAGCGTCCGTATATTCCATGTCCCAAATTTCAAGTCCGATTTCATGCCAGATCGTCGGGAATGAGTCAGTCCGGAAAATTCTTTTTGAGATATCTGAATCGAGGAATTTTTACAAGGCAGGGTGATTGGCCCTGCGCTCAACCCCCAACCTGGAGGAACAGTCCGCTGATATAATCCCCAGGGGCAGGGTGCCCAGCTATACCCCCGGACGATGGGTACCCATTTTAGTCGCCTCTTACGACATGAGCTACATTGGGACTATTCTTTCACACCCGGTCACCACACGGGTGTTACAAAACACTACTTCTAATAATTAATAATATTTATTTTGCTATGAATCCACTTACTGTTTAGAAGTACGTACGGTACCTTAGCATATATATGTATGTACATATCCATACGAATATATACATGTATATATGTATATGTTAGGCTCAAAGAACGAAAATGCGTATTGAGAGGAGAAAAATACGTTCATAAAGCGTCGTGGTCTATTTAAAACACCCACAATGCGTTATTTGTATTTTGGCACTTATAAAAAACAGCCAGAACGCGTTATTCTTAACTCAAAAAGACCACAATACGAAATTCGTGTTGTGGCTCTCATGATATTTGACAACTACGCGTTGTGGTTAAGGAAAGTCATAACGCGTTCTGAACGTTAGCTGAATGCAACCACGATACGGCGGAAGGTTGTTACCACATCTTCTGGATTTTAGCTAATAAAGAGGTGGTGTTACGAAAATAAAACATTCTTTTTCATTATAGTTTCTCTATCTTTAATCATTATATTATATAAGTTGGTAGTAAAATTATTAAAATAAATAAAGTTAGTAATAAAATTATTAAGAATGTTGCAGAATTATTTTTACAAGAACTATAACCTTGACATTTTGAATTACATTTTTTTATGTTCTTTGACCGACACTTGCATTTTTTATACAATACAGAATCATTTACAGTGACACATTAGAAACCCTTTCTGACTTCCAGATAATAAGCTTAGATGCTGGGCTAAGTGGTAATGTAATTGAGGGTACGTTCTGAATTTTATTAAAATTACTCTGTGAAATTGTACATTCATTACGAGCATAAAGTCGATCAAGAAGATCTTCTGACTGTCTGATCCCCTTTCAAAAAGTTTTTCAGAGTCACCAATTTTTTAAGATATCATTTCGTTTAAGACAACTGTACTACTTTGTCGATAGAGATTGGTTGTTTTTTTTAAGAAGCTGGGCCTGTTTTGATACTTAAAGTAACGTTAAGTATTGTTCGACACTCTTTAAAAAACTGCGATCACTACTTCTCTTCATTAACTCACTTAATTTATCATAAAATATGTTCATTTCACTTTTCATGATTAGCGCATATTTGTTTACAATAGGGAATGGCATTCAAGAATGAGCAAAAACTCGACGTGTGTTTACAAAGCGCCCGTTGACAAATTGCAACCTGTCCATTGTATCGTGGTTGCATTAGCTACCATTCAGATCGCGTTATGGCATTTTTGAATGACCACAACGCGTGGTGATCAAATATAACGTGAGCCATGATTTTCGTATTTTGGTCCTTTTGAGCTAGCCACAACGCGCGCCGGCTATTTTTATATGTGTCATAACATGAATAACACGTTGTGGGTGTTTTAAAGACACCACAAGACGTTATAGACGTTTTTATCGCTCATTGATATATATATATATATATATATATATATATATATATATATATATATATATATATATATATATAAATATATATATAAATAAAAATATATATATACATATACATATATATACATATATATATATACATATATATATACATATATATACATATATACATATATATATATATATATATATATATATATATATATATATATATATATATATATATATATATATATATATATATATATATAGTGTAAATTCTCGATCTATCGTTTTTCAATGGACCGATTGCACTAAGCAATATACACGAGAAAACTATGGATGCATGAACATAACAAAGAAATTGCATAATCGGAACTAAATGAAATAAACGACATATACGGGAAAACGATGATTCGGGGATGATCGATCGAGGTTCTACTGGATATATATTTATATATGTACATAAACTGTACTAACACTATGATAGCCTTGCAGATATGTTTATGAAATCCATAAAATCTTGGAATGGTAAATTTCTACCCATTAAATTTTATGTGGGGACATGAATCGAAAGAGAACATAGTTAAAATTTTTTATCAAAATCCCTTTGCATACAATATGTTGAAAAGAACTGTATATACCTAATTAATTTTTATACTTGTGTAATATATTTTATTTTATAACATTTCAATGCAGTGAAAATTCTTATAGTTAGATAGTTAATTTTTATAGTTAAGGAAAAAAAACGAGTTGTCAGAAATTTGTTTGCCGAAGGAGTTTATATCAAAAAGAAATATTCAAAACTAAAAAAAACATGAGTTTAAATTTAAATGGTGGTATACTGAAATTTAAAGTACTTTTGAGTTTGATTAGATTTTTTGGACAGAGATTTTCTTCTCTATAACTTTAACCTTTTAGAATTATCTAATACAACAATTTTATTTATTTTTTTAATATTTTTTTAACGATTTCAATACACATAATCACGGCAAAGGAAAAATATATATTAATTTATTTATTCATATATAATTTAATACATATCATTATATTTTTAAATATATATTTAATAAAATATTAATTATGACATCAGAAATACTGTTATTACTTAATATTAACATTAAAGTAATTCAATAATAATGTCTAAAGGAAACACTTTAATTTTAAGCTAAGACATTCAGTCTGTATATGAAGTTTGGCAAATGTCTCTAATAATTTTTAAAAGTCTACAGCATTTTCCATAAATGTTTTAGTTTCGAAATGAGGTTTTATTAAATTATTTCTATGGAAATACAAGCTTTTGTAATTTATTGAATCTGTGCATCAAAATATTGTAGACATTAAATACGAGCATTAAGGAATTATTTTACCTACGTAACAATCCTGAGTTTGAAACTGAAAATTTGTTTGCAGTCTAAAAAAATACTAAATTTAAAAAAGCTATTTGTGTACCTTTCTTTCTTTTCCAAAGCTTTACAATGCAATGAAGCGTGAAAATAATTTATTGCGTTTTAATTTGTCGGATGGCACCCGGTTCCCATTTAAAGAAAGGAAAAACGAAATTTTAATTAACCGAATGTAAGAACTGAAGTACTAGGAAAACGTTTTGTAGAATGCAATGTGTTTCAAATGAATTTTTGTTAAAAAGTCTTTTTTTTTATTCATATTGAAAAGCATAGTTTTTTAAATCCATTTTCGCTATATTTATTCTGTATAAACATGGTCCTTTATGTGTGTAATAATACGAATTTGTTTGAAAAGAACCGATGTAGAAATGAGCAATAAGGACACTGTACCCGGGAAGTGAACAATAGCAACATGAAAAAATAAATTCAGGTAGTCTCATCTAACGAAACTATCACGGGTTATTAACGTACGATTACTTATCGCTGATTACCTCATTTGTATGTACTTTTGTATGTATATACACTGAAGTGCCACAGAATTAGGAATACCTACCTTGTTACGAGTTGGGCCTCCTTTGGCCTTGATAAGGGCTGCCACACGACGAGGCATAGATTCAACAAGTTTCTGGAAACGTTCCACGGGAAAGGCTTGCCAAATATTGGCTAAAGCTGTCCATAATTCAGTAAGGTTCTTTGGTGCTGTGTGATGGCCTTTCCCGCCTTGTTCCAAAACATCCCAAAGATGCTCAATAGGATTTAAGTCTGGGATTCTAGGTGGCCAATTCATGACAGAGAAGTCAAAGGAATGCTCATCCAACCAGCCAGTAGCCAACCGGGACTTGTAAGAGGTACAGTTGTCTTGCTTTCCAGTTCTCTACACTCCAGTCTCTGTGCTCTCCTGCCCAGGCAAGACGTGCAGCCCGATGTCGAGTATAGAGCAATGGTACTCTCGTAGGTCGACGGCTCCCGAAACCCATACGGTGAAGCTAGCGCTGCACAGTCCATTTACTGAATGTATGACTGGCACCGTCATTAAACTGGGTGGTAATTTGAGCTAATGTTTGACTTCGCTGGCTACGTACAATACGCCTGAGCCGTCTCTCACCACGCACTATCAAGGCTAATTGTCCTTTGCAGTTTGCCCGATCGCTAATTTTGTTTCCACCATCCATGTATTCTTGGTATACTCTTGACACAGTCGACCTTGAAAATCCTAGCTGTCTGACGATTTCGGAAATTGAATGGCCCATGCGTCGCGCACCTACGATTTGTCCGCGATCGAAGGCGTCTAAATCAGGCAGTTTACCCATACTGGCAATTCCAACAACTAATTCAGAACAACCACAGTACGCGCTATATATGCAGTTACTACAGCGCCCTCACTTGCACATACATGATGCGCAGCGCTACACAATTTGCATAGGCATTGCTATCCCTAATTCACTGGCACTTCAGTGTATGTATGTATGTGTTATGTATATATTTATCTATCTATCTATATATATATATATATATATGTCAAAATTTTGAGGCAGTTTGGTACTTTTCTGTTTAACTCTTTACTTCTTTCCCAAGCGATACAGACTGGGTTTGGCGGGCTGCCAAAATTATTACTCGTGACGCAGGACATCTGAAATTTTGCTTTCCGGAGGACCATTACGGAGGAACATGATCATACGTTAAAAAGTTGCCTATAATGTAATCCAAAATTATGAGTTATAGGAATTCTGAAAACGCATTTCGGTTAACAATCTCTCATTTATAAGATATTGGAAATATTTCACAAAAATCCGATTACTTAATGCCAACTGACCATCCTAGAACCATACAAGACAAAATTTAAATGTTACCAGATATAGCGAGAAATCAACCGCAAAATCAGTTGTTGATTGATGGATTGGTCTATAGCAGTGGTTCTCAACCTTTTTAGCCCCATGACCCTCACTTGAAACGTAAAGCAAATAAATGAGCATCCCCCCCAACCAAACACTTTTGCTTTTGTTACCACTGGACCTTGGATGTAAGTTCCAGACTAGGTACGTATCGACTTTTCGGGCTGAGGATTGCGGCTAATGTTTATAATAGCACAACAAAGGTCGGAGTCTATTTTAAGCAGGTACCACCTCAATTTTTACCGAGCTCCCCCATGAATGACATGTGGGGGGAATCGTACCTTCTCCCACCCTCTCTTATCACATAAAGTGACTTTCCGGACTACATATTCAACGTGCCTATAGCCGGGGTAGACACGAAGATATATAATGGCGCTTGTCGATATTCAAACCAAACACCTATTGCACATACACGCTACCACTGAGATATCTCGGGCCAAGAGCAGTACTTCATAACCATAATAATAGCTGCACAAGCGTCGAATCTAAAATATTAAGCTACTTTGTTAGCGACCTCTCGTGACCTCCGAAAATAGTAAAAAGAGAGTATCTAATAACATATGCAATTGTTTCTGATTAAATTTCAGGGGATCAGGGAGCGAAAACTTTGCAAATATATATATATATATATATATATATATATATCAAATTGGCCCTTAAATAATGATCATTAAACAAACGTAAAGGAAAAAAATTCCTTTAAAAATTGAAAATTTAGAGCTTGTTTAGTTACAAATAAATGTACAACTAAACCAAAAACCGTTTCCTTAAGTTTTTATCTATTTCGTATAGGAAAGCTTTCAAGATAATTTGCCTTCGGAATCAATAACCTTTTTAATAAAATTTTTAATCCCGTTGAAAGGAAATTTTTGATGCTCATAAGCTTAGCTTTAGCTTTAAGGAAAATATTTTCATAATCACTATTCTAAATATATAAACTAAAAGTTAGTTTAATGAAAACTGAAGAAAAGAACGATGTACAGAGATATCCCGTAAGAAATTTTATATACCTTTAAAAATGAAATCCATGAGCAAACGTATACGACAGGGTACAAATAGACATCGCAACATAAATGTGTTACGTCTGGCAATGTAATCACTGAAAGGACAAGCAATTTATGTTACCTCATTTTTAAAGTTCTAAGACTAGACACTGTATAAATAAATATATATATATATATATATATATATATATATATATATATATATATATATATATATATATATATATATATATATATATATATTATGTGTCCCAGATCGCTGGACAATTATTTTTCATTATCAAGCTAAGATGGGAGATATATTCATGTTAGACTGTATTACACTCATCTCACTGTAGTGAAATTTCATTTTAGTTACAAAGTTCAATTTTATAGCTTTCTAAAGAACTGTTCATATAGCAGTCCGTTAGCGCAAGCGTAAAAGGTCAACGGATTGTTCACGGATGAAGATTTGTAAGTCAGCAGATGACGTCGTAGCGCTCAGCTTTATGATTGGTTAAAATTTAACGCTTACGCTAACGGACTGCTATGTGAACAGGCTGTTAGTCAAAATTTCACAAATGTTTTACTACACGATTATTAAATATCTAGTCCGATGATCCAAGTCAGTGATTCGTTGTAGGTATGCTATTATTAGGTTATGAAGAATTCAACTTAGTTTCGTTATTGCAACGAAAAGATATTTTGCTTGCGCCCAGTTGTACATGACGTCACGGAAATGAGACAGGTGCATCACTGGGCAAGCAGAGAGTCTACAAAGTAGCCCTGGAAGCTATAATCATTCACCTGCATTATGCAAATCTCACAGTGAAGAAGCTGCCACAGGCTGATTTGTCGGGATTGCATTATAGGAAAGAGTATTCTTGTTGGTTTTCACTAGAACTAGCCGCTGCGCGACCAGCATGGTCGCTTTTAGATTTATATTTTCTTTTGAAAACAACTCAATTGAAAGTAACAAATGAAGGAATGTTACCATTACCTGTCATAATAAATATACGTTGTTAAGGAGTAGTGAAAACTCAGACAAAAAATTTATAATCATTGATAAATTCACTATAAGGCTGATTCTAAAACATCATGATTAAAAAATGTGAATTTCCATTACTTCATAACAGAGTTAAAGATAAGTCTGAGAAACCCAACACCAATGATTTTAAAAATTATATTTCTCACTGTATGTACTATTTTTCAAAACTAAGATATCTACACTTTATCATTACATCAAATAAGAAATTGTTGGGGAAAATTTTCACTTATAAAATGGAGTGAAAATTCAGCAAATACTAAAATATAGTACAGATTACATTTCTCTCTGTATGTATTATTGTTCGCAATTCAGATATCTCCACTTAATCATATTAAATGAATAAATTAAAATTATTTCGTGTATAAATTAAAATTATACATGAGTAAAATACAGCAATTAAATTGTACCAAATTACGTGCTATCGTCGAGCCACACGCGGACAGCCGCTAATGTTTACATCCGGTAGTTGCAGCCGTTGCCATTCGGATTGTAGAAATATCGTCGATTTTTGTGCCGCATACCTACGTGTTTTATATATATAGATTGCTTGTTTTTGGAATCCGTCTTGAAAGGCAGTATACATATGTAATATCTTAAATATTATGCCCCCCCCATTCTAGCATTTAAATTCCCTTTCTGAAATCTAATCCCAAGTAATACTAATTCATCTCTTTAAAACCCTTATCAACAGAGCTTCCCATGAGAACAAGGCTTTTAAAAGCGCATGCCTTACCATTCCTACACGCGCGTTTGTACGAATTCAGAAGTGGGTTAGCTTCGCGAGCCTAGAAAACTGCTAATCCTACAAATAGTTAGTCGCATGTCTCTCTCGTCCTGTCGCGTGAAATGTTGAAAAGTGATATTTAGGAATCGTTCTTCTGGACTAAGCACATGTACTTGTGCTCTCATGGTCTTGTCATAGTGGCATGCCGCCTGTATGATGCACATTTTGAAGACGAGCAATAAACAAAGTTATTAGGAATTTCAGCCTGACTGCATAGCTAAGTTTAATTCCCTTCTGGCTGAGTCTAGCTGCAACCATCAAAATCTGAGCTAATTTTCCTTTTCAGTGATCTAATTCAAGTACTTAATATGGACACGACAACGAAGCGACGTAAATTAATGTGTATACAGATATTTCTCGAATTACGACCAAGATTGGTCGTGAGTTGGTCGTAAGTCGAGTTTTAAACAATTTTTTTTGTATATGTACATATATTTTTTTAAACTTTCATACGTAATTTAGAATACAGTGTATATAGAAGATATAAATTATTCTTTGTCATCGCTACTTATTATGTTAGTACAATGCCTTGTTTCAGAATTTGGGACAGAAGATACGCTGAAAGTTTTTTTAAAAAAGTTCCCCAAGGTGTTTGAACAGTTCGCGTCGTCTATTCCTGATATATTGTCTGGTAACAAGTCAGATTTTCCTGAATACGACGATTTACACTTGTGAATCTTACTTCATTTGGATCCGTTGCTTCTAATTGTTGTAGTCCTTTATTAATATGAGGAAAAGCTGAAGCCATTTCTGAAGCCAATGACGGTTTATTTGGTTTATTGTGTGGATATCGAAACTATTGCATCATACATTTTTATTATTGCTTCATAATTTTTTGCAGTATTGCAGAATATTACATCATATTTTTTAATAATTATGTAATACATATAGGTATGTACTGTTCATCCGAGGGACAGTATGTTTTAGAATTTTTTCTTAATTTAAAAATTTCAGTCGTAAGTGCGAGCGGTCGTAAGCCTAGGAATATCTGTATTACTTACACACACACACACATATATATATATAATGTGCGTGTGTGTGCATCAATGAAGCCATTTCTCTCATTTTGCAAAACAAATTTCATTAACTATGCGTAGATTATCAGTTTATAAAAATATTTTCTCCTATTACATAACACGGGCCAGATTTCGTTTGTAAGGATAATTTAAATAACTGCATTGTAAAATCTTTGAGGGTTTAAAGATAATGCTATTACGTATGATAAGCCGTTAAAGAAATTAAACCAGTTATGATACTTGAATCGATTAGTAAGATGCAATTTTATTATACCACAATATGATATCAATTTTTATTGAATCAATTTCGTCCTACACCCAGTGTCATCAAATTAGATTATCTTATTATACACCAAGATTAAATTAAAACTTCTCTCATGAAGCGCTGCAAAAAAGTAATTATTAACATGATGATTAGATGAGTAGTAAATAGAGACAGTAATTCAACACTTATTCATTTATAAACTCCTCAAATCTTTTTTAAAAGGCTGCAAAAAATAATGAATACAAAAGGGTTTATTTTCATGTTCCTCCTTTTGAATAAGTCATATCTAAGTTTAAGAAAAATAATGTATTAAGTACTAAGAGTTTTTAAAGCGCTTAAAAAAACAATTTTCTTTTTAAGTTTACGCAGCTATTTTATTTAAACAAATATCAAAGACACGTACGGCAAAATTTCTGAATTTTTTTTTCCTTCGTTGAGATTAAATGATTCGTAATTTATCTTCTAGTATGTAGGATAAATATCTGATTTTTTTAATTATCAGTTTAAGGGCATTAAAAATATTTTTAATTTATTAAATTTTTATTGAAAACTGGGGTTTGAACAATTGAACTGATTTTAGACCTGAATGTCCTTAAGAATTCTGGATATAACATTAACTAAGCATTTTTCAAAGCTAAAATGTTTAACACAGTTTTTAATTTTACATTTATATACTTTGTAATCGATATGGTATAGAAATATTTGTTAGTTTAGTGTTTGCACCCTTCCCCCTGCGGCCAGTTTAGTTAAAATTAATCAATTTTATATTGATTATTTATTTATTTATTATTATTTTTTACTTTTTGCTTTTGACGACATTCCATTTGAAAACTATGCTACTTGCGCTCTTCCTGTCTGAAAAAAGTAGTTCCTTCTTCACCAGAAGGAAATATACACCAGAATTTAACAGGGCTCTTCTTCAGAATTTAACATTAGAAAGATCGCTGCCGTCATTTTGACGGTTTCGGAAATACTATTGAGCACTATGTCTGTATTTATGTCCTCAGGCTTCTGAAATTTTATGACTTTTTCTAATTTTACTCAAAATATACACACACATTTACAAAATTATATTCGACAGTAAAGGGGTGGAGAAAATGTGTTGTATACCTACTAAAACTGAAAGCCGTCAATTTGACGGCAATATAGAAAATAGGCAGATATCTTTAACACTAGAACCGCGGGACTTTCGATATACCTAGAACCGCGGAGCGGGTCATTTTGACCCTAGATTATAAACTTATAAAATATGCACAAGCGCTTAATTTATTTAACTAAAACATTTTATTTTTTAAATAATAATCAATATTTCTCAGAATTTACATTAAATAATTTATATAAATCAAGAGAAATTAACTTGATTTTTACAAAATCGTCTTATTTAAAATTTTATGTCCTGGAATATAATAACATGTCTGTTTAACCAAATATGACATAAATTTTCTAATTTCAATGGAAAAACAGAGTATATCTTTTCAATATGTTTAGACATAATTTCAAAAAATTAAAAATTAAAAATTTTATCAGTTACTAAAACTTCTATCAGTACTTAGTTTTACAGATTATAAAATCCAATTTACTGTATGCATTTTGTACAAAACTGAATAATCAGTTTTGTACATTTTCCACAGATGGGTGATGTACATTTTGAACAGATATCTAGAGTTTTATTTTCACATTTCGAAATGTGGCATCGGACTCGTTTACGCTTAATTTTTGGTTGTCCGTCGTTTTCATTGGTTGCTTCACATGCTCTTTTTCCACCTTTTTAAGTCGGAAGAGAACAAACTTTTCTCGCAATTCTTTAACTAAGTCTTGGATGAATTGCTGTCTACTAATAGATTTTCCAGTTACAGCTTTATATAAAACCCAGGCATTGATTGCAGCAAGGTCCAAAATATTACAAAAAAAACCTGCACTGGCCACCTACGTGAAGCAGACTTGACTGTATATTTCCTTGCCATTTGTTCAATCACGTCTACACCGTATTTAGTTGAGTTGTAGAAAGCGATCGTATCAGGTAGTTTTTGGGGGTTATCTGCAATTTTTACTTTTGGATGGAGACTACTTAGCAACAAAACGTTATCTTTTTTACCTTTGACCACAAGCTATACAGTTCAAGTCCTTCTGCACAATATATACCACGTGCATATAAAAATTATATAAAAGCATCTATTTCTTCTAATGTTATATTCCATTCTGCTTTCTGAATCTGCCGATGAGCTTCATCTTCAGTACATTTCTTTAGCTGTTTCAATATCCATTCATCTATAAAATATCTCCAAGCACTTGAAGGACTATTGTCGATAACATTGCGTTTAGCATGTGGTGTTGGGCCCCCCTACTTCTTTCAAAACATTACACTTTGATTTTCTTCCTCTATCGTTTGTTCCTATTTGAGCGACATTCCAAATTGTCCCATCTTTGCCATCTTCATTATTTCCAACTTTTTAAAATTTTTTTGCATGTGTATATTTTTCTTGGAATGTTTGATTTTTATTTTTTATAAGATAAATTATCATCAGTATTGCGATGAGAAGGACCAGGGATTGTTAGAGTATTGCCAGATTCATCTTCACTTTAATTTTCTTCATCCGAATCCAAATTTTATTCAATAGCAGGCAGGTATTCATCCTCACAACTCAAAATCGAATCTTGAGAAACCTTCTTTTTTTGTACCTTCCGAATCCTTTTCAGATAATTGTTTTAAATATTCTAAAGCTTCCTCAACAGCAAGATTACGGCGTCTTGACATAGTTTTTATACATATACTAATTACAGAATAAAAGCAACTTCAAAAAGTCTTCTAAATATTCGCAGTAATTTTTCACTGCATTCGAACGTAGTTCGTGCTTCAAACCTAATATAATGACCTTGACTGAAAAACCTTCGCTATCCCCCCTTCTGGTACAGTCCATTTAAGGAATTCTAGGGTGGGGTAGAAGTATTTTACAGTTACAGTTCGAGAAAATACATCTGTTTTTCGTCATTTGAAAAATAACAATTCTTACGGGTCAAATTGACCCGTTTCGCGGTTCTAGGTATAAGTGTTAATAATCGGAAAATTATTTATATTACGAATTTTTAAATTTGGCAAATTGTTGTTCACCTTAAAATATTAAAAGTCATAAAAGGAATTTTTTTTTCAATCGATACTTTTCGCGTGGTGATAAATTAAACATCGTTTTGGGTCGCTCTGCGGTTCTAGTGTTAAAATAATACCGAAAAAATGTGAGTTACTTTTCGTCTCTTCCCTCTTTTGCAAATACAGAAATATTGGCTCTTCGGAAATATTGGTGTTCAAAAATAAGGACTGCACAAACCATGCATATATTTTTACGGATAAACTATAGCAGGTTGTCCAGCTCGGCATGCCTGCATAAAAATATATCTAAATATATAACTCAAAAAATTTAAATAATTCAAAATGAAATAAAACGTATAAAGAGGGCATAGACTGCCGAGCAAATTAACAGAAAAATACCCTAGCGTTGAAAATTTTAACTTTTCAATAAAAGATTACGCACTTGCAACAAATCCTCATACTGAAAACGGGCAAATATAACTAAAATAAAAATAATTCAACAAAGCAGAATAATTATTAGCAGGAAGAATGTAGACATAAAAATAAAAGGGAATCACACACTTAAGACTCAACGCACCATAATGCAAGATTCTGTAGCAGTAACGGAACTAAACCATATATCGAGGTAACCGATTGGCCTTGTCATTAGAAGGCCTAACCAAATCTGTTGGGGCATTGGTATGTCTTTTGGTTAGACCTGCATGATATTCAGAAAGTTCCCCCTTGAGGTAACGGATTTGGTTAGGCCTCCTGATGACGAAACCAATCGGTTACGCCGATATATGGTTTAGTTCCGTTACTTCTACAGAAACTTTCATTATGGTGCGTTGAGTCCTAAGTGCGTGATTTCTGTTTATTTTTTTGTCTATATTCTTCCTCCTAATAATTATCTTGATTTGTTGAATTATTTTACTTTTAGTTATATTTATCTAAATATAGACTAATTTATTATATATATTTGTATCAAATAGTTCAAAATTTAAAGTATTTAACCATTTAAAAAAATTAAATATTTTAAATTCCTGATTTTATTTTTAACCGTCAAAATGACGGCGTTCAGTCTTTTTAGTAAGAAAAAAAATTCCCGTCTTTCTAGTGTTAACATCCTGCGGTTTCGTGAAGTGGTTTAAGTTACTTCAGATGCCACATCCGGGCTGCAATTTGAAGAGTTCGAGGCAGCCCTGTTGAAACCAGGTACGTTGAGAAAGTAAGTTATTGTTTGGCAATGCGGGGCATTTGTGTATGAAACATTCGCATTTTAACGGTGAGAATCGTTGGTTGATTTAAATGGTAGAACCATGTAGGTCAGACACCAGCACCCATTCTTGGCACCTTAATTTTTCACCTAGCACTTCAAAGGGGCGACATCTGGGGGATCGTACGTTCTACCACCCTCTATGACTTCATAGAAAGACTTTCCGGTCTGCAGATTTAACGTAGCTGTATCGGGCCTAGACATGAAGGTGTTTAATGGCTTTCGTCAGAATTCGAACCGAACACCCCAAGTCCTAAGCGCAACAAGCCACCACTAGGCTACCTTGGTTCCTTGAGAAAGTAAGTTGATAAAACTGCTTAAACATCACTCTGTCAGAGAAGTGTGTCACTTGTGCAAATATAGATATCACCAGAGCGCACACTATCTAATATTAAACAGATTTTCATATAAATGGCCCGGAAAAAACTATAATGTCTGTAAAAAACACATTTTTATTCATCGGTTTTCAATTTTGTCAGTACAGATGCAACAACGCCTTTCCTGTTACAAACTCATTTAAAAGTATTCCAGAATAAATGCATTAATGCTAACTTATTTACTCAAATCTCTTCCTTTCCTACAAATTCAAAACATTTCAAGAATATATTTCTTTTAAAGTTAAATGTGAAAAACTTGGTAACATTCTATTCGAATAGTTAGTTTGTTTGGGTAAATGATGTTATCAGCATTATTTATTGACTTGGACGATAACGATGTCAATTTTTTATTCAGGCAAAATAGCCACGATAGTTATCCTAAGATTAAATATGATAGAGAAAAACTACCCTAAAATGCGCCCGGAGAAATCTTAATCGATGAAGAAACATTCGTATATTTGTGAGCATTGGATAGGGATTAATCGTCTAGACAAACATTTCCTGGGAAAAATAAATGGATGTTATTAAACGGCGCTGAAATAAATGAAGTTGATTAAGCTTTAAAAAAATGATGAATATGATTGCAGCAGTTTATGTATCTTTTTTATTATTATTTCAGGATTTAAATATCTAGGAAAGCCATTTCATTAGATTTCTATCTTTATTTTGCATTGCTGCACAATGCAAAGCTATCGTCGTCCATTTTTTAAATCTTTAAATCTGTAGTTCACGCACTTGCATATTTTCCATGCTTTTTTATTTTACGTGCTTTACATGTATCTATGATTATGACTAAATTATGACTATATTTTCAATGATTATGGCAAAAACAAAACTTCAATAAGTTTCATTACTCTAGTGGTAAAAATCTTTTCCATTAGGATCAATTACGATTGGACTGTTACCAAACGTTCTGCAACTTTTGCATACGGCACCAAAAGGTGCAAGTTTGGGGTTCTTCTTAGTGGAACACGGTTGATGGTTGTTGAAAGTAGAGGCAAGATAATATGGTTAGTTGCGAATTGGGAGAGCCTAAGGTAGGAGACCCAGCCAAAAGTTTGGCGGCTAGAATAAATATACATGTATGCGAACATTCTCACTGAGGTAGAAATAGTACCGTAAAGCTTCATCTGTGTGCAAATCGTCTTTTTGTTCTTATGTGTATGAGTTGGTTGTCAAGTTCAATAAACGTCTTTCGTTTGACGAAAGGTGCCTCTTCATTGAGTGAAAGAACGGCAAAGACCACTCGACACCCCGACAGTCATTGCAGGGGCCTTTTTACTTTAGATTTCTCGATTTCGTGGTAAATCATTAAGTTTCCTCACCCTTAAATAGGATTCCATGTAAATATTTTAATTAAAGGGTATAACAGTTGAGCTTAAGTTCAAATAAGATGCATAATAGGGATCTACCATGCCATTTTTCAAATTTATGAAGTTTGGGGCCCCATCATAAGGGGGATTCTGTTGCAAAATTTCTTTTCAGAATTTCTTTTCCTTGTCTTAAAAATAACCAGAGAATTTTTAGAATGGCACAAACTGCATGCCCCTCTGATAAATCTACCTTATATAGAATACTTTTAGACTGTACTGTGTATGTGGGACTTGCTGTACATCTGTGCATTAAATCAGCTTATCTCGGGATGGAATTTTGGATTACTTGCCATCTCTGGGATAATGCATCCAAAAGGCGTCACAAGGTATCACGATTAAATTTTGAACAGCATTCCTTTGGGTTTTTTTCTCATTAAACCGTCGTGAGGATTTTTGATTTCGAGTTAAAATTCTGAAAATATTTTCCTTAATGCAAAGAGAGTCCCCCTCCAAAATAAAATAAATAAAAATAATGATAATTTCAAAGAGAGAGCCAATATTATAAATAAATAGTTTAGAAATCCTCACCGAGGTGTTGCTTTTGAACTTTTCACATGCGTGAAAATGATGAAATTGTTTAAATAGAGCAAAAAGCTGCAACTCAGCCCATGAAGAGAACCTTGTTAATCGAAGAGGGAAAATATGTTAGCCTTTTACCAAGATTTTCAACATAACAGAATTCCCCCTAAACCCCAACGTCTAGAAAAAGAGAGGGTTATTAAGAAAAAATAAACTTGTAAATGGTTAACACCTTTAGAGAGCAGTACTGTCACCTATTATCTACACGAGTGTTAAACAGCCTAAAGATGATTTTGAAAAACCCCAAACGTGTATGCCAACTGCTGGACAGGAACTCTCAAACCTGGTATTGTAGGATAAAGCCGTGCTTTTGGGTTAATTCCCAATATACGGTGCCCCTTGTATTTCACTGCATTGGAACCGCCATCTTGGTTCCGTATCCCGTCGCCAAATTGGCGATGGGAGACGGAACCAAGATGGCGGTTCCAATGCAGTGAAATAATATAAATGACAACATGCAGAACTTTCATTGAAAATTTATACAGAAAATGAAAAAATGAAGATAAATAAGGGCAGTCGATTTTATTTTTTTAAATTTTTTGTCGCCCAAGCCGAACGCGTATTTTTGGAATGGGAAAGTCCGAAAAGTCCCCAAAATATGCATTTTTTAAACTGTACGACCACAATAAAGCACAAAAACACACAAATACAAAAAATGAAAGCTGATAAATAATGAGAAATTTATTGTGTGTGGGGGGGCTGCCGCCCCCCCAACCCCCCGCTAAAAAAAAAGTCAGTATATTGCAAATAATTCATTTAAATAGTCGATTTTATTTTTTTAAATTTTTCTCACCCAAGCAGAACGCGTGTTTTTGGAACGGGAAAGTCCGAAAAGTCCCAAAATTACGCATTTTTTAAACTATACAACCACAGAAAAAGCACAAAAATACACAAATACAAAAAATGATGAGAAATTTGTTATGTGTGGGGGGGCTGCCGCCCCCCCAACCCCCCGCTAAAAAAGTCAGTATATTGCAAATAATTCATTTAAACAAATATAAAATACATCTTGGTTAAATATATCAGCAAGTAAAAAAATGAAAGTTCTGCATGTTGTCATTTATATTATTTCATGTTAAAATTTTAAAAAAACCACTTACCGGTTATTCACTTTCGGTATAGCTTCTTTTACGTTTTGTTGATTTTTCGGTGTTTTTCGATACACCCAATTCGTCTGTAATCCAAGAACACGGTGTTTTTTTTTACCCATAAATAAGTTAATTTTAAAACCATAATTAAATCTAATTTACTCGCTTCGAACCGGGAACCACATCTAATGGATCTTTTAACGCAATGTTCAGATATTTCCTTTCAGTTATAGTCATTTGCAAATTACAATTAAGACAATAATAAATATTAGCTATTAACTCAACATAAATACAATAATCTATAATAGTTCTCTTACCCGCATTTTGTAAATCCCGAAAAAAATCCAAATCAACCCTCCCATTCGTAAAAGAAGCCATACCTCGCAAATAAATGTACATCCGAACGCTGGAACTGCAATCCCGAAAAGAACGGTTTAATTTTTTGAAACAGGCGCGTTATATAAAATCCAGATAACCCTCGTTTACAAGTAAATCACAAGCTCTGATTGGCTGCTAATTATTCAAATCGGAAGCTATACTAAACGGAACTATACTATCCGAAGCTTTAACTTAAAAGTATTTAACAACACAAACCACATTTGGCATTTTATCGTCAACTTGGCAAAAATCTAAAAAATATCGCCAAAAAAATATCGCCATCTTATTGAAATCGAGAGCAATAAATGGTTACCTTAAAAACATTTAACAAACACAAACCACATTTGGCGTTCATCGCCAAATTGGCAAAAATCTAAAAAATCTAAGAAACTTATCGCCAAGCTGCGGCACCGTGTATTGGGAATGAGCCGTGCTTTTGTAGTTATTAACCTCCTTTCAGTACAAAAAAGGTGTCTGAAAAGATAACTAAGGATTTTATCAAACGCATTTTTTGTTGTAAGGTTCATTGACAAAATCCCAATAATTCAAATGAATCTGAATAAGTATAATGTATATATGTTTCCTTATGTATTCACGACCGGTAATTAAGAAGTGTTGTCTGTTTTTTCGCAATAAAATATTTTTAATGCTATATACTATTACTAGTGGTTACAAACAGAAAAGAATATTTAAGTCATATCTTCGATTTTCTAAGAGGGGAAAAGAATATTTTCTTATGAAATTTTACAAAGCTGGATTAAGTGATAAAAAGTATTTGAAAATCGAATATAAGTATATAAAGCATTCTAACATAAAAATATTGAAAATAGTCAGACTGTTAAAATCAATGGATTTTCTAATCACTTAAACCGCTATTAAACAAAATCATATAATTTATTTTCATCTTCAAGGCGAAGAAAGAATTTTATATAAATTTTCGCCCTCATCTAGAACTGAAATGAAAAGAAAAAAGAAGTATTAATTATATGGAAGATCATTATGACCCTATTTTGATATATGAACGAGAGATTTCAAATCAAGTCATAATCTATAATGAAAATCTCTGATCGCATTTCCCTTTTTCCAAGAAATATCGTTGATTCAATGCACTCAGGGGTCTTATCAGCCCCATGGTGTATTATACTTGAGAGATTTGGTATAGTTGTTTTTTTCTTACCGTGACAGATAAAATGCAAGAATCAATGTAAGGACAATTTATATACTATTATCATCTTCAAAAATGTTTGCTAAGATCACTATCTTAAGGCTGCTATGTACTAACCCCATTGGATTCGCTCATCTAAATTTAACCTATGGAGAAAATTTGTCCACGGATTGCCGACTTAGATCCAAAGATTTTTTTTTTTTTAAATTGTACTCCTTTGTAGAAAAAGAGATTTTACATTGTGTACATTTTTCGTTTTTCTAAAAAAAATGTAATTAATATTTTAAAATTTAAATTATTCGGGGAAAAATCTGGTATAGTGTGTTTTAAACGCTCATAAATTCCTTAGGTGGACGAAATTTATAAAATGAATCCTGTAGCGCTTTGCAGAAAAGTTCAGGTTATCTAACAATACCAATTTTATTTGATTATCAGCATTTATGTATCTGTAAATAGTTGACAAAAATATATTTTAAATAAAAAATTGGGGGCAGCGCTTAACTACCCCCCTATAGAGAGAGAGCCATTACAATTCCTCAAAATGTCAATCCTAAGGGGGGTGGAATTCTCACCTCGAAGAGAAAAAGGGACCTCACCTCGAGAGGCAAGAAGAGGAAAAGAGAAATACGATTTTTTTCTTAGTACATAGCAGCCTTAACTTACTAAACACACGCTGTTGAACACACCCTGCAATTCAGTATTAGGAGACGGAAGAAAATTTTTATATTCTTCAATTGAAATGTCGTCACCATAAGGGACTTACACACATCAAGGATCTCTAAAGTCAACTATGAATGAACTCCTTTAATTTCTTTACTTCATAATACTAAAGAGTCTAGAAAAATTTACTGAAAACGCCTTTGCTCATTCTCCATCTGCATTCTTAGTATTATTACCACACGGAAATACTGGTAGGTACTCGAAAAGAGATGGAGTTATAACCAGTGTACACAGTAATATAAATACGATACATAGCTGTTTAAAAACGAGACTGCTTTTCGAGGAATCAAACCACGTTATGTGAGTTGTAGTCAGGTGAGTAAACTTCGAAAAAAGAATGGAAAGCGAGAACATGTAATGCTACGGCGGGACGGAAAGTATTGTGTGATATTATAACAAACCCCGTCCATGCCTGCAATTTCAAGGAGTCTAAGTTAAAACGAAGATGTCTATAACACGCTTTAATGGCATGTTTCGTTAGTTTGTTTTTATTCAGTGCTTAGTTTAATTTATTCTTCTAAAAAAATGGGGCATTTGGGATTAAAGGTCAGAAAGAGAAATATCAGAATATTTTATCAATAAATTTGCTGAGCTAACGCATTCGAAATAAAATGGCATGATAATATATTTTTAATTATGCCATTTGCGAAGCATTCGTTTTTACAAAAATACAAAGAAAAATTTGTATTTAAAATATAACTTAAGTATTCTTACCAGTACTTTTATAAGACCGATTTGAAGAGCAAAGGACTTACACAAACTGAGAAAAATGAAAAATAACCGTGTTTTCTTGCAACATGCATATTAATTCTGAACAATGACTTGCATTTTGCTAAGCTTATTTAAACCTTATTTAACCACAAATCCTCTTCGTGTAATTTTACATGGGAATAAGTTACAGAGAAATTACGTGTTTTACTCCTTCAACGGGAGTAGATTTATTTCATCAGTTACTCGCTTTTTTATGTTAATTAATTCTTGAGTATTCTTATTTATAGAAAGTTTGTTTTATAGGCTGTAAGTTCTACCTAATAATCGATTAACAATAATCGATCATTATATTTGCATAAATCCAAAGAAGCTACAAAGATATGCTAAATTCAGCATAGACGGTTACTATAAATACCGCGTAGCCAGGTTATGCAGGCAGTCTGGTTTGTTTGGAGTGTTTATACGAGTTGCCGTTGGTGGCTGTTAGCTAGATCGCTTCAAAACTTACTTGAGTTCTTGCCAATCCGGCATAAGGAGGTTATTGTGGTCATAGGAGTAGATTACGGTGTAGCATCGCTGGTTTGACTTTATTGATATTTGTGAGCACTTTGAACTACATTTCCTTGCATAGTGTTTATACGTGTTGTACCAGTATTTACGCAGTATTGTTTTGAACCGCAAGTATATGTGTCAAGCGAAGAATAAACTTTGTTGAATATCTATTAAGTGTCGTTTCAACATTATTAGTGGGTAAATTCGATATACATATATCCTAGTTAGGGTAGAAGTTAGCCATCTCTATAAGGCACAGAAAATCTCCAATTTCAAACAAAATGTAAATTTAAAAACATGAGTAAATCATTTCTATTCTTAATATACATTCTATCCTGTCAAGACCTAGACTTCCATACATATAACTATTCAAATGTTTTAGTACAAATTCTTCTCTAACTGTATAACTATAGTCATATATTTCAACGTAATGTTAGCTTCTTTAATGTTCATAGGTTAGTCAGACATGTTTGATACGATCATCATATAGCTATTCCAATTTACGATGCAGCATACAGGTCCTGACATAACAACTTCTGATTTTCGGGAATGAATCCCTGTCGGTGAATAGGCACCCACACAAATTTAGACGGAGCGACCCGAGGGGCGACATCTGATGAGGTAGTTCCTGTTCACAAAACGCTCTATCTCAGGACTGTTTCTGTCGAAATCAGAACAATCATATTTAAAAATTTCTTTACTAAGAAAATAAGTTTAACAGAAATTAAATTTTAAAAAAACGAAATATAGTAAAACAAAGAGGTTGAAAAGACGTAAAGAAAACATATTTATTATAAGACGAAACAGTAATCTATTTATTAAAACAGTTCCGTAACTGACTGACTGACTGACTGACTCACAGATGACTCACAGACCAAACCGATAGACCTGAAGGGCTGAAATTTTGCTTGACGATTCTTCTTACAGTGTAGGAAAACACTAACAAACATTTTTGAAAAATTCTTCCTAGATTTTTTTAAAAATTAAATCTTTAAGCTGTTTTTGCAATATTTTTTAAAGTTTGCATTTAAAATAATAATTTTACGGTTATAAAATTTATATCTCCAGATAGATCATAAAAATTCCTTTAAAATGAAATCTTTTTCGAATCTTTACCTCAATTTTCTGTATTTTGGTGAATTTTTAAAGATTAATTTTTAGAATTTATTTATTAAATGCTGATCACGATGTTTCTTTTCTTTTTGTGATACTTTAAATTAATTTTGTGTCACGTGCATAACAACGAAATAAATTGACAACAAAAATTAAAATACGGTAAAAGATAAAATGTAACCACTAGACTAATAGAGATGGAAGTTTTATAAGAATTTAATTCAAATTAGTATGTTTTATGGACATTAAATATACAAATTAATTGCATACATTGACCATTGAATTTAATTTGAATATTTTGTTCTATATTATTTTGTCTATAAAAATATCCGGTACGATTTTTTTTATAAATATATATATATTTCTTGGTATTAATTGCATACATTGACTGTTGTATTTATTATAAATATGTATATCTATATATATCTCTATATATTTTTTTTGCATGAATTGCATACATTGACCGTTGAATTTAATTTGAATGTACTCCGTAGCGAAGCACGGGTACTCAGTTAGTTTTCCTATAATTCAATCCCTATGAATCAAAAGCTTTTAGCAATTTAATGTTGTATAAACTTTGATAAAGAAAAATATATTACAAAAAACTAAACAAACCTGTTGTTTGCAATATGATGGATCACAAATTGTTAAGATAATCCATTCCCACGGGTCATTCGGAGATTTTAAATAGCTATTTCTGTCTGAACGTTTATAAAATACCAAATGTTAAGCCCAGAACTTTATCGAATGAAATGCTTTTTTTTACGCTTCTTAAAAATGTTTAAGAAATGATAAGCATTAGCTTTGAAATAAATTGCATCATATAAACAGTAACTGTTACATTTCCTTGGAACTATAATTCACGTTAAAATATATCACAAAAGCTTATGTATGCTTGAGAGTAAAACGGAAAATGGATAAAAAATATTAAATAATTTGAAAGTTTTTCGAATGCTTTTTCAAGCATTTTCACCATTGAAATGAAATCGATGTATTGGATATTTTTAATCATGACGTATCCATTCGCATGAGAAACATTTTTTCATAGAACTATGGAAAAATTTCATTAAGAGGAGAATTCGCTAAACGGAAGTTCATTTTGTTCTATAAATAACTAAATTCTACAGAAAAAAACTAGTTGTAGATAAAAAATCGCAGTGAATTTTTAAATAATTTAATATTCAAAATTAATGCGATAAAATGTAGTAATTAGCCACTGCATTTAAATTTGTTTCGTACGGGCGCAGTGGTCCAGTTGGCTAGAGCAGCGAGCCAGGGATCTGAACGTGCCTAGTTAGATGCCCGTCGCCGCAAATCCACCGCCGTGTTCACTAATGGTGGCTGGGGCACCAAAAATATGTCGTGGCTGCAAGTTCTCAAAATTACCTCTGGAGGTGCGGGGTCAAATGTTCCGGTCTCGTCACTTGACTCGGTTCAAAATTACGGGACAGGTCATTTAGCCAAGTCGGACTCCGACCCTTGTGTTGCTAATTCAAAACAGGAGCCGCCCCTTTCAGCCCAACAGCCTATTAGGACCTGATGAATGGACCTCCAACCAGGGAGCATTAACAACAACAACAATTTGTTTTGTTTTTCAATAAACAAAGTAAGAAAAAGAACATATATAAAATTAATTGAGAAGGACCATTTCTTCCTCCAAGCATGCGTGGTCAAAATCAAGGATTTACAGGAAGGTAAAAGATCTATTTAGCAGCAAAGGAACTGAAAATTACCGTAAAGTATTCGTGGAATCCATTATTGTAATTAAAATTTAAAAAAAGTTTTACTAAACACAGATTTAATACTTGGACACTTAATACAGAGGCTATTCGCACATTTTTTAGACGATTTTGGTGAGCGGTAATAAAAAATCGTTTGCTTCAAAAGAAATAATTGCAATTCTACTATGTTTTTAAAAGTCAAAATTATCATCTACGGCTTGAAAGTTTTGTTTTTATTCAAAATGGCGTTTTTAACAAAGCAGTGGTTCGAAGGCTACATTTATGCTCATTCTGCAGAGAAATATGCATACACCGTTATCCAAAAACGATTTGAGAGTCATGGTTTTGTGATATCTAAAGCGTCTATAGGTAATATCGTCAACAAGAAGGAAAAAAACGTCAAATTGGAGCCTCAAGTGGGACAAAAATTCCAAACAAGTATCCAAGGAAAAAACGGACATCTTCGACTATTGCAAAGGTACGTTGTTTAATGTTAAAAGAAAATCCCCCTAGTCAAAGGACAGTTGCAAAATCATTAAAATGCTCGGTGTCCACTGTAAAAAAAATGATAAACGTTGATTTAAAACTTAAGAAAGCGAAAAAACGCAATGTGAATCGTCTTCTTCCAAACCATATCGCTGAACGCAGGACAAGATGCAGAATTCTATATGAGAAACACTTATCCAAAGAAAAATGGAAAACAATTGCCACAATAGATGAATCATGGGTGTATTTAAATGATTGCAACAAAAAAAAGAGCCATTTATTATCATAAAAGGGGAGAAAAAAAATTTAAGTACATGGTTCAAAGAATCGAAAGAAAGTTTTTCTAAGGGATTCATGATTGTTGCTGGTTTTTCTTATAATGGCAAGTTAAAAATAAAGAGAGTGGAAAAAAATGTCAAGACTAACTCCAAATACTATCAGGAACATATTTTATCGCCAATTTTTCTGAATGAAATACCATCGCTTTACCCACAGTGCCATCAATCTGTGAGACTCTATCAGGACAAAGCTAGCAGTCACACATCAAAATCCACTATAAATTTCCTAAAAGAAATGGAACAAAAACCTGGTATCAAGTCTATACCCTTCACTGATATCCCTACTAAATCTCCCGATGTATCACCTATGGATTTTTGTGCTTTCGGACTTTTAAAATCTGCATTATCCAAACGTCGTCCCAAAACCCTTACAGGACTCTGGAAAGATGTTCAGGAGGAAAGGGATAGAATACCTGTTCTGACACTTCAAAAGGCATTATTATCCTGGAAATTACGGTGTCGAAAGATAGTTCAGAATAAGGGATGTCAATTAAAACATTTAAAACACAAGAATTTTATGTAATTTAGTTTTGTGAATACAATATACATCGTCTAAAAAATGTGTGAACAGCCTCTGATTTAATTAAACGTTATATAAATAGAGTAAATAAGAAAAATTAAGGTTGTAATGGCTGTTTACGAGGAGTGTGATTTGAACCCGCAGTCCTAACCTCGGGAGTAATATACTTTTACTGAACTGATGAGTATGTTAATCTATCAGTGTTCAAGAAAAAGATTATTTTTAACTACAGTCGAACCCCGTTATAACGAACTTCAAGGGACCAAAGGTTTGTTCGCTAAATCCGATGGTTCGCTATATCCGAACCATTAAGAAAAATGTGAGAGTTCACAAAATGTATAACTCATTAGTTGCTATGTATATTCAATAATGATGTATTGAAAGAATGATAAAATCTATTATAAACGATCATTTATGAATTAAATTGACTAAAATTGATTACATTAAACTGGCACAATACTAATTAAATTTAATAATAATGAAGACAAATGGAAATAAATTGATTTTATCTTTAATAGTTGCTTACTGTTTTTATACAGAAATAATCGGTAATTTTCTGCTGACGTGATGCCGATTTCAAAAACATTTTATGAATTTCTTTGTCCAATACATCAAATGACTCCAACACTCTTTCTTCCACTGTTTTTGTTGACAAAAACTTTTTAATTACACTCATCGCTGCTGTATCATCTGAGATGGTGGAGATTTCGTTATTTATGTGCTCCTCTTCATCAGCATCAGAAGCAGAATCTTCGATTTCAGAATGATTCATTTTAATTTCTTCCACAATATCTTCATCAGTCGGACAATTGCACGCCACAATCTGAGAATGATGAAATTTTCTGCTTTTCTATCCTCATCGCGATAGGCAAATCTTTATCATCATCTTCTTCAACATTCTTTGCTTCTTCAACATTCTTGAAAAGTTTAAAAATTAAAAAAAATTCAGTTGTCGACTGAAAAAGATGTTCGTTATAGCCGATTCTTAAGATTTCGAAGGTTCGCTATAAAAGGATAAATTAGCATTAAATACAATAGGAAAACGTCGGAACCAAAATTTTCGATCGTTATATCCGGGAGTTCGTTATATACCAAGTTCGCTATAACGGGGTTCGACTGTATATACACTTTAGTTACATCACACTACTAATTTTGCTAAACACACTGCTAATTGTATAGCTAAGCGAAAAGCAAATTGTTGCATCTAGCAGAGAAACCGAACGCGCCAACATAACAAAATAGTGTTGCCAATGCATAACAGGGAAATTTTGGTGGTGAAAATATTTATGTACATGGAGTTTGGCGGTGAAAATATTTATGAACACGGAGTCACCTCAGAACTATACCGATTCTGTAAAAAGTGTTATTTTCTATAAGTTCCCTCACATCCTTCTCACTGTCTCTTTCAGGCACAGTATGTTGGCTTGGTACTATACTTGTTTAATTATTTATAGAAGTTTGGATTACCGTCCTCGATGAATCCATCTCATTAGCTTCCCTAACGATCCATCTTTCCATTGTTCGGCTTCCCCTGTAACGATCTTCTCCCAACAGTAGTATTTGAACTTGTGGCAGGTATTTAAGGGACTGAACAATCTTGACGATACGAGATAACGTCATTTAGACTAAATTGTTTAAAAGATTTTACCAATAACATAGATGTAAAAACCGTAAAACACAATTGATATGAAACGATTTTAACTTCGATACTTGTACAAACTTCTGAGGAAAATTACATTATCATTCTAATCTAATAAAATTTATGACTGGAATTACTCATAGACCAAGTGACCATAGGAAAATGTGATGAACTGCGTTTCCTAGGCCACGCCTCCTAACGCAGATATTTCTGTAAATAACATCGAAGAGCGAGAGTACGTCGATGTCATTTCTGGTCTCATCGTTTGACTCGGTCCTAAATTACGGGACCGGCTTGTAGGGAGTAATGCTGGCCACCTATACGAGGCCCCTTTAAATGAATGGCCAGCATTCTCGCACTTTACTAAGAACAAATGGCGTCATTGCCAATCTTCCGGGCATTTGTAATAAATATAAATAAATATAGCATTTATATTATATACTAATTTAGAATTACGAACTTTACGATAAATCCATATACCTAGTACTTTTTTTTAATAATAGGTGAGTATACGGTGTTTTCTCAAATAAAGTTGCGTATTTTTTGTACCGTATTTTCACACGTCACGTCGCAGGAGAACAAAAGACTCGCAATTTTAAAAAAATACTTTTTGTTATATATTAACAATTTATTCGTATGTTTCTTAAAATTTCGGTTAAGTTAAGCCAAAATAACATTTAAAGAAAGGTGGGGATACGCCGTATCCCGCTTACCCCGAGAAAAAAGCCCTGCTTATACCTATTGCCTTTTTTTTCAGAGGGGGTTTGTGTTAAAGCTATCTGCGCGCCAAGAGATGGCGCTGTTAGCGCTGCAAATATGAAAAGGCAGCAGATGTAGAATGACACGAAGAGAGCGGTCATGCTGTAACGCTACACAAATAAAGTATTGTTTTATTATTAAATAAGTCCCCTTTTTTAATTCGCACGTACACGCGAAAACGGATGGTCACGCAGGTTCATACGACAGTGGACATTTACGACCAAAGGTATAAAGGAAAGAAAACATTTGTGCAAGTACTTACATAAGATCGTCAAATACATTTAGACAACAAACATTGTCCCAAACGTTCTCTGAAGAATACTCAATATTAGATGAGACATAGTTAACATTAAAACATTTACCAAAGAACCTTTTGAAGAGTACAAAATACATGAAAAACGCTCCGTGGGAGGAACCACAATTGCACATATATACACTTTCTGCTTGCCCAGTAGTTCTCGGACATAGATGTAGCCTTTTCGAACCTTTTGAAGTTCCACATAAAATATAGTGATCTATGCAATATCTTTAAAATTGTTAATTACTTGAAATTATACCATATACTATACTATTTCTATATTCTTACTACATTGTTTTGCTTATGCACAGAACAAAAATGTAACTTTCATGACATTCATTAGAAATCAATATATTTAAATTTTTGCTGTCCTATAAAATTCCACTCATGTTGCGTCTCATATACATAATTAATGAACACCTCTCGGATAAAATACCAAATATAGCAAATGGAAGCACCGCATTTCTACCCACATTTATATCATCTTATAGGCCTGTTATATCATTTTATAGGCTAGATCAAATAATCTCTGATTGATATTGAAAGTCTATGTGTCAATTAACATGTGTAAATTTATGTGTTAATTGCTGGTAAGATATAACCAGGTTTAAGTTGCTTAAATTTTTTAATATGAGTATGTTCTATTTAGTAAAAGTCATTAACAATTATCACATTGAACTTAGAATACCAATATATCTACATTATAATGCAATACAAAGTCTCTTGAGAATATCAAGTGCAAATTCTAGCTTGTACATTTATTCAGACACATAATATCTCTGTAGTTTACATGCGTTAATGTTTTCCGAAATCGTTTAAAGATATTTAAAATCATCAGTGCAGTGATTTACTATAAACGTAGAATAGTTCTATCGTCAATTATCGTCAATTGCTTTAATTATCGTGAACTAAATGCGTCGATATTTAGCATGAAAGGGGAAGACATAATTTTAGCCATTTCCAATACAGACGTTTGGAAAAATGAATTGAGAAACGCAAAAATACATTAAAAATTATCAATCATTTCAAATTTCATTCGGCATGAAATAGAAAACTGTTGCAGGGCCGATCCTTTTAATACGACAGCTTATATCATGACAGCAAAATCAAATATATTGAGACAAAATTAAATACATGTAAACATAATAAAGTAGTGGTATTTTAAATGCGTTTATGTAAAGGCATGTAATTTTAAAGATGTATAATAAAGGAACCACTAATTTTGTAACTTAAAGATAAGAGTCAATAGTGATTGAAATAACGCATTAAACAAATTGCTTCTTCTAAACGTAATTTCCAATTTATTCATTTTAGGTATTATTCGTGGAATAATGAGCTAAAGAGACAACAATCTAAGGACGTTTATCATTTAAGACATTAACGTGTATTTAAATACAAGGATTAAATTGTATTTCCTACCATAAATAATGACTCTGCCTTATTACTGCAATAATTTTTAAAATAATTAGATACAATAAATTTCCTATATTAGCGTGCTCGTGACAGAAATTATTACTTTCTTGAGAAATTCAGTAAAATATCACTATAAATCAGAACTCTTTGAATATGTTTTCATGTAGATATTGGATCATGGTAACTTACAAGAAACTGTAATTCTTCTATTTTAGACAGTGACAGGCCTACTCTACTTGTTATACCTACAATACATAGTATGTTTGCATGTGAATGAGTCTACTTATTTTCCCCTGTCTCCTCCGTTTTTATAATAGTTTAATTTTGTTATTCCTTTATTCCTTACTTCCAATTCATTATTCCGCCTTCTCGATTTTACCAGCGTGCAAACATTAAGTACCATTATTTTTAAAGGTTACCACCTGAAAATTAAACGAGAGGACTTGCGTATAATCGAAGACATTCAGTAGAATGCTGGTGCATATTCAAATTTTGGAATCACGACGTCAGAAGTGGCGTCGTATCGAATAAACGGTAAAAGCAGAGTATATGGAATCCTCTCCAAATTTACGAACGGTACGTGCGATAGACGTTCATCGAGTTTCGTCCCGTATTGCAGACCACGAAATGGCCACAAGAAAACACAGACGATTTTACGCTCGGTAGAATCATTGAAAATGGCCACGGAAGAGCGAAGTTTGAAGTATGTAACCACCGAGTTCAATGTCGCCGCTAGTGTCGTTTCGCGGGCATGGACGGCGTTCCAAACGACAGGTACGGCTCTGCATAGTAGTAGGGGCTCACTCTCAGTACGCAAACGAGATACGAAACCTGCATCAGGTTTGATGGGATAATATAACGACCGCCTCTTCTCTTTAGTTAAAATTTCTCAGTTACCCTTCCGTCTCAAAGTTCTTTGTGCAGTGTCACCACTTCTGATGAAGAGCTAGTAATCATTTCGAAAACTATTTTCTGTCTTTTCGGTCTTTTATTATGAATATAAAGAAGCGGTGCATTCCTGTAATGAATTATTGTATTCTTCAAAACAAGTTTTTTTTTTATCGGCTTCAATGAAAGAATCAAAAGGAAATCTCTGTAAAAAGAATTTCCGACATTTTTACCTGTTTCACAGTTACTTTAAAATTGCTTCTTCATATGAAATTTTAAATTTTCAAATCAGTTTATTCTCGGATGTTAAATACGAATACATAAACAAAAATAAACTGTTCTGCAAGCGGTAAAGTTAAGGAATATAGAGTCAAAGTAAACGTCACGGTTCTGTTTAATGCTAGCCGAAGAGTAAGCTGCTGTTATCTTACTGATATTTTTCGTCTTTTTATCTTCACGGTGGTATAAAGAGGATTAATTGTTATTAAGAAGATTGCGGCATATATGAGACCCGTAATATGGTTTTCCCATCAAGCTTAAGTATTAATTTCTCTGCAGAA
Source organism: Dolomedes plantarius (assembly GCA_907164885.2). NCBI lineage: Eukaryota > Metazoa > Arthropoda > Arachnida > Araneae > Dolomedidae > Dolomedes > Dolomedes plantarius. Next base: position 108,488,007 of record OU015493.1, read on the forward strand.
TATACAACCAAAAATTACATGAATGGAGTCACCTACGATTTATTTTTCGATGAAGGATGAAACATAAAAAATGACCTAGTCCTTAATTTAAAACTACCTATTTTACTGCTAAAGAATAAGAGTTATTTTGAAAATATTATAAAAAAACTTTACTGAGTTTGTAATTGTTCATTTTTTATTGTAAAATGTCAGAAAAATAAGTTTTTTTCTTTTTAAACAAACATCACTTCAAATTTAAATTGATTTTAATTTTAAAAAAATAATACTCAAATTTCTAATTATGTGTGTTATTAAAGTTTTTAGAGAAAAGTAGACAACAGGTTTTTATTTTAGTGAGTAAAAGTTCTAACCTGGAAAATTGCAGATTTATATTTTCATCTGACTTATCGCCAAGAAATTAAAATTTAAAGACATAATGATAATTTATAAAATGTGGTGAAGGGTGACAAAACCAGTATTGAAGAATCCCATTTATTTTGGTATAGGATGCGACAGTCTGTTATTTTAGGCATGAAATCTGAAAAAGAATTATTCCAAAGTGCTTTAAACAATTGCCTGAATTAATGTGCATAAGAACTTTGAATTTTTCTTGCAGGTATAATACCTAATTCTTACTGGCATTTTGCAATGTAGAAGAATTGTGTAATGAATATGAGCAATTGACAATAAGAATATAACTTAGTTATTTAATAGTAATAAGAATATAACTTAGTTATTTAATAGTGTTTTCATACAGAAATAAGTCATAGTTTGCATTTTGAAAATATGACAACAGTTAAGTTAGAAACAAGAAAATACAGCTTTTTATATTCCAAAATGTCTTACGCAACTGAAATACCACATGGACCGTTTTTCCAAAGCTGTTATAAATTGTGACTCTAAAAACTGTTGTAATTGCAACTGATTCTTCTAATACACCTCACTCTGCTGACATCCTTGAATGTAGGAAGCTGCTGCGGTGCTTGAGGTGCCACCATAAAGATGTCGTTTTACAATGGATCCCGGCCAATGCGGAGTCTCTGGCAACGAGTCTGCTGATCTTCTGGCCAGGAGAGGTGCATCCATTTTTCAGATTTTCAATGTTGATGTCCTTTTTAATACTGTCAAACTTTGCTTCCGTAAGTCAGTCAATGAAGCCACCCGGCAACAAGTCTTTGAAAACAACTATCAAAAGCCCTTGGGGATTAGATTCAAACACATCTCTAAGTAGCCAAGGCATAGAGGTTTTCTGGAATTTCACCTGGTGACCGGCCACGACTTTTTATCGAAATATTATTGGTCTATGCGTCTTCGGGATATGATGTATAACTAACCTGCATCGCTGTTCTTCTCTTCGAAAGTTTCCCTTTTCGATCGATATTGGGAAGCAAGGGACTTGCTTAGATAATAGACTATCTCTGTTACAAACTTTTCTTGTTTTGTCACGCTTTTGTCCTCTTTATTGTATGTATTTTTGGCTCAGTTGTCTTTAAACTTGCAATTAGAAATTTTAAAAAAAATATTCCAAAATCTAATTAAAGGGTTGCCGCCACACTTTCAATTATACTTTTGAATATAAGAAGTTGTGTTTTCCTGTCTGCTTTACCCACAAGTTTCCAGTAAGGCAGTAAGATATAAACTGTTAATTTTGTAGAAAAAAAAGGCTGCTTCTCAAAAACGAGTGATTTCTTTCACTCCATATATAATAGTTTATAGGGTGAGTAAATTAAAATTTTCAGTGAGTTCTGTGTCTAACTTCATGTGATGAAAGTACAAAGAATAAACTTTTTTTGGAGACAACCTTAATTCAAAATAACGTATATTACAGTCATCAGTAATATATTAAAATAGGTGCTTGGTGAAACGTTTTTAAGTTCTTTTATGCTTTTAATTTGTGATAGCGTTTAATAGCATCGTTTCATGCATAATTTAAATGCATAAAAACCAAAGAACATCGCCAAATCGTCGATAAAATCGTCTAAAGCTACAAAATTTGTCATGTTAAAAGATCTTGGCCAGTAATGTAAAGGATTTAGGTTTAAGAGACAGTGTAGCTGCGAAATGTCTTTGAGGTAGTGTAAACAGCACAACTCAAAATGCATTCCATTCCTAACTAAAAACTGTTCGGATGTCTACATCTTCCAATAATTGAGAAGTTATGATATTCCATAATTTTGCAGTTGCAGTCATCTTGTGTACGAACAACTTGCGAAAGACGTCGTTCAGAATTACTTAGTGATTATGATGCCTTCATATAAAGTAAATGCTGTATAATCAGAGACTAAAAGGACTTAATTAACCTATAATGCTTTCTGGTATTAAACTTTTAAGCGTGATGGGTAAAATTAAGTATTATAGGACATCATCAGACTTAATTAATTCTGCTTTCAACTCTTAAATATGAAACAATCTTCTATTAAACTGAAGTGCGTCATTATCTAAAATAGTTAAGAAATTATCCGAAAATTGCATAATTGCAAAAGGAAATGGACATTGAATATTTTGTACGAAAACTCCTATTGAAAAGTACCATAGATAAAAAAAAACATACCTTCTAAACAGTTGAATAACCATTACAGCGGGGGGCGGGAGCAACAGGGTTTCCCACATTATCATGCGTTATTCTCACATGAGGATTTAAAATGTAGAAACTTGTTTTGACTACGTTTTTTAATCCTTATCCATTCCTCATATAAAAGTACTCTGCAAGAAGGAACTTTCGAATTTGATGTAAGATGATTGAAAAAAGGATGCTAGTCTGATGTGTCATGTTTTTACGCAGCCCTGCTTGACCGTCGTTTTTAATTGAGCCTCAGAAAGATGCAGATATAGATCCATCTTGTATGGTCTAGCAAGAAATACTTGTAGATGCCCTTGTATAAATACTTAAACGGAAATCCATGGGCCTTTGGTGCTCCTGAAGTATTTTATAAATGCTATAAGCATTGCAAACAACTTGCTTACAAAGTTACACCATGCTGAACCTCTTTTGAAAGGATATGATATCCAAGACCTAAATGCTACTTGCCGTCAGACTGATTTAATGCAGAAATGGTTAGATGAACGTAATTGTAATATACAAGCAATCAATCGGACTCCAAATTCCCATGATCCTGATCTGAATCTAATTGATCGTAATATATACCGGGTGGTCATAAAGAAACTTCGCCGATATATGGACCTCTAGCGGCCGTTCCGTTCAACCTATCGAAATGATATTTCAGATATAGTTATTCAGAGGTATGAGCTCGGGATTCCAAGAATAGCAACACAGTGTCACTCACGGTTATGGTTATAGGTATAGAAACTCGAAATTTTCAAATAGCAACGCCCAACTTTTTCCCGTCACAAAATGCTCAGCGCATTCTAAAACCCTAAAAATCGTTGGAACGGTACTTGTATCACGAAAAACGGACGCGATATGCACGCACAAGAAACAGCTCTGTGAACGGCCAACAAAGACACGATCGGGGCGCACGGAGGAAATTTGCATATGACAGAGGCTAGAAACCAATCACAGAACGCCGTTCGCCAGATATTCAGCGTAGAAAACCGATAAAAAGCTCTCTGATCGTGTTTTTGTTACCCATTCGCAGAGCTGGTTTTATTTGTGCTGGCATAACGCTTCCGTTTTTTATGATACACGTACCGTCCCAACGCGTTTTAGGGTTTCGCATGCGCTGAGCATTTTGAGACGGGAAAAAGTGGGCGTTGCTATTTGAAAATTTCGAATTTCTATACCTATAACCGTAACCGTGAGCGTCACTGTGTTGCCGTTCTCAGAATCCCGAACTCATACATCTGAATAACTATATCTGAAATCTCATCTCGATAGGTAGAACGGGACAGCCGCTAGAGCTCCATATATCGTTTTTGTAGGCCGTTAGCAGAGCTGTTTTTTGTGCGTGCATAACGCGTCCGTTTTTTTGTGACACACGTACCGTTATAATGCTATTTAGGGTTTTAGCATGCGCTGAGCATTTTGCGATGGGAAAAAATGGGTTTTGCTATTTGAATATTTCGAGTTTCTGTACCTATAACCGTAACCGTGAGCGCCACTTGGTTTCCGTTCACAGAATACCGAGCTCATACCTCTGAATAACTATATCTGCAATCTTACCTCGATCCGTTGAACGGAACAATCGCTAGATGTTCATATATCGGGAAAGTTTCTTTTTGACCACCCTATATATATATATATATATATATATATATATATATATATGATTCATCTGGATATATGAATCTCTATCACATCTAAGTAGAAATCTGGACCAATATTCACATGGTGGTCCTCAAATTTGTAGAAATCTGAAAAAATTTCGTTATTATTTATGTGTTTAAATATTTTCACATTTTCCCCTATGTTCACATACCACATAGACGTATTCATATTAACGATATATTTATTTTTGTCATGTTTCAAATCTAAATTAATGTTTAATACTTCAATTCTCTAGGAAAGCTTTAGGATGAGAGTTTTCGCATAATCGAATATTCCTTTTCGGAGTTCAGTGTTTATTCTGATACAAAAACCGGGGAATTTCTCTTTTGATTTAGAAAAATTTGATATCTCTGTAAACAGGCATCTGAATATTTTCTATCTAAGCAAATGCAATAGCGCATCGAATTATCCATTTCATTTCTTTAGAGACGATTTATATCAATATAAGTCATATTTTCTGCTAAACAGAGAAGTAACCAATTATTTTTAAAATTTACCGAAGGTATGCATATTGATTTAATTAACATCCTAGATATTTTTCAGCTATGTCCATTTGAAAATAGATATGTACATTAATTCAAAACTCAAACTATTAGAGGAAAGTTGTTAAATACCAAAATTTAAATACCTAAGAATTGAATTTGCCTCACAGGGATATATTTGTATCATCTAAAATTAAATCCCCCTCGCTATATTACGTTGAGTTGGTATTACCACTGGATAATTGAACTAACATAACTAAGAATTAAGAAATTGCAAAGTTGATAACGAAATAAGAGGGTGGATTCTAGCTATAATTTTACATTTAAAGGGACCGTGGACCTTTGAGTAAATCTTTTTTTGTTATAATATTTATTGTGTTATTGTTAAAAGCATATATATATTTCTGTAGGAAAATAGTACGAAAAAGTTTTTTTCAAATAAAAATAATTTATGAAGCTTCATCAAAGTAAAGTAATAAAGGCAAGTGTAGTTCATAAACTTTAAATCTGTTTTTCTACAAAATAGATTTTTCAAGGATTTTAGATTTTGCAAATGCTCTAATTTTCGTTCAAAATGCATGAAATTGATAAGGAAGAATACAGATAGTGTTTACAAAGAAACTGTGTATGTACAGAGGCTGTTCACACATTTTTTAGACGATGTATATTGTATTCACAAAACTAAATTACATAAAATTCTTGTGTTTTAAATGTTCTATTTGACATCCCTTATTCTGAACTATCCTTCGACACCGCAATTTCCAGGATAATAAAGCCTTTTGAAGTGTCAGAAGAGGTATTCTATCCCATTCCTCCTGAACAGCTTTCCAGAGTCCTGTAATGGTTTTGGGACGACGTTTGGATAATGCAGATTTTAAAAGTCCGAAAGCACAAAAATTCATAGGTGATACATCGGGAGATTTAGTAGGGATATCAGTGAAGGGTATGGCCTTGATACCAGTTTTTTGTTCCATTTCTTTTAGGAAATTTACAGTGGATTTTGATGTGTGACTGCTAGTTTTGTCCTGATGGAGTCTCACAGATTGATGGCACTGTGGGTAAAGCGATGGTATTTCATTCAGAAAAATTGGCGATAAAATATGTTCCTGATAGTATTTGGAGTTAATCTTGACATTTTTTCCACTCTATTTATTTTTAACTTGCCATTATAAGAAAAACCAGCAACAATCATAAATCCCTTAGAAAAACTTTCTTTCGATTCTTTGAACCATGTACTTAAATTTTTTTCTACCCTTTTATGATAATAAATGGCTGTTTTTTGTTGCAATCATTTAAATACACCCATGATTCATTTATTGTGACAATTGTTTTCCATTTTTCTTTGGATAAGTGTTTCTCATATAGAATTCTGCAGCGTGTCCTGCGTTCAGCGATATGATTTGGAAGAAGACGATGCACATTGCGTTTTTTCGCTTTCTTAAGATATAAATCAACGTTTATCACTTTGTTTACAGTGGACAGCGAGCATTTTAATGATTTTGCAACTGTCCTTTGACTAGGGGGATTTCATAACTCTATGATAAAAAGTAAAAGAAAAATATGTTTTAACGTCCACTGTTCCCTTAAAGGAATAAAGTCAAGTATGATTTTAATACAACAGCATGACAGAATTCCCAAAACATACGGCTCTTAGTGGGCATATGTATCCTTTTTCTTTTGAAGATACTTAGATGTTATTGAAAAAATTAACAAAGCCTTTGATTTTTCTTCATCAATATGGATCCTTTGTGCTCTTTACTAGGCATGATGTCGCATTTCCCTTAGTAGTCACTGGTTATGGTAAATTTCATGCTGTACCAATCGCGTCTAAACCCCACAACTTCCTGAAAACACTCCTCATACCACAAAGAGTTTTTTTGCTATCGATAAAAACCGCTAAAACATGTTATCATACCGTTACAATGCGTTTGGTTTCAATATGAGGTGTCAAACCTCATGTAACTCTATGATTCTAGCTTTAGAGAATGATTCAAGTCTAATTACACGCATCTTATTTTTTTATACTATATTTGAAGGGATCAAAAACCGCACCACCAATCAATGACGTCTCTACCCTGTCGAATGCTGAAAAGATAAATAGCATACAAAAAACCAAACTGAAAAATTTCATGTAAGTTTGAGAATACGTTGAGTTTTTAAATTCTCTGTCATGTTGTTTGCTAAAAGTCGCAATTTAGATACTCCAGCTAAGAGTAACTACTTTCAAGACAAAACTAGACATTCAGAAAAATATTAAATTTTTGTTAGTGACAGAGAGATATTGAAAGGTGGAAATAAACAACCTATAAACGTCGCATACTATTTCGTAATATTTCTAACTTTGCAGATGATATCATGTAAAAAACTCTAAACCATGTTAATTATGCTACGCTTGAATTCATTTTTCGAAACGAAATGATAAAAATTCGTAAAAAATGATGAAGTGATGTAGAAAATACACTTGCAGATACGTTTCTGCTTCTTTCAGTTTCAAGTCAACGGGAATATAAATCACAAAAATAAATTCACTAAGAATATGTATGATACAAAGTATATAAGCATAGGGATTTTTTAATTTTTTGTTTTCCTCCTTCAGAATTAGAGGACTAAAAAAAGAGTTATGACACACCCATTAGCGATGTTCACTTTCATAGAAATATATCGAATGATCTTCAAAGAATACACGCATTTTTGATTAGATATATTTCACTAAAACAGAGCGAATGCTGGATCCCTTTTATGCTCTGACACTGGCGAGAGTATTCTTATATTATCCTTGGGATGGTTGGCGACATTATTTATTTGCCCTCCGACATTAAGAAGTGCGGTAGCAATGCAAAAGTTTCATCAAATTTGAAGCCGGAATATAAAATTTGCTCAGTCCATAAATTTTAAGTATGCTGGAGCTGCATCATTCTTTTCATTTGAAATACATTGAGATAAACTATGAAATGGATTTTGTTCTAGGATCAAATATGCAGCGTATTGTTGTTGTTTGGTTATTGGGTTACGGCATGTTCGGGCAAATGTAAACTAGCACGAGATAGCGTCGTTAGTTAGAATTGTATTATCAACTCTAACGTTTAAGTTCCTAACTGCGAAAGAATCTATACAAAATAATAATTATTTTTCACCATATCACTCATTAATGCGAAATAAAAGTCTAAATTATCTTAAGGGGACAAGGGACTTTGAACCTCTTTTTTTCAAATATTCAAAATTTTACTGGATATAGGGTAAGTAGTCCTAATATGAGACCCCAGCTTATAGGACGTATAAAGTGCTGCCGCCTGGCGACTGGAGCGTAAAACGGTAGTCTATTGCATCATTCGTAATCAGTGAGTCAGTCGAGTGTTTGCAAGCGCACACAAAGGTGCAGTATTTTTTTTCCTGAATGTTTGCTCGTCGACTTTTTTGCATCACCATTTTCATTGGCTGTTTTCACCTTTAAGGTAAGACTCTTATTTCAACTGTTAGTATTCGATAGGTAGCAATAAATGTGGAGTGTAAACACACCTCTTTGCTTTTAAGCTAACGTCAATCCTAACCTAAAATTTTCGTTGGCGTGTTCAACAACATGGTCGCGCCCAATATGAGACCCCAAATCATGCCTAATATGAGATAGGGTCTCATATTAGGCATTTTAGTTTACACTCTCAGCCTTGTTTCCTCTGAAGCTGTAGATGTAAGGACGCCTACGGTAAATCCACAACCATGTAGCAGTAGTGGTATGCAATAGCATATATACAATGTGGAAGGTATTGATCAAACAACAAGTTCAAACCAGTTCTTAGTGACTCCTGAGGAAATAAATCCCTTGCCTGCGTTACATGAGAAAAACACCTTGAAACCAATTTGGGCCCGTAAAGCCGATATTATCACATCATAGCGCTATAAAAATAAATTGATTGATAGCATTAATAAAAGAACTGCAGCATATTCGAAAGAAAAACTTTTGTTTCCTACAAGAAAAAAAAGGAATAGACCTAAAAGATAAGAAATCATAGGATAAGCAAGGAAAAAGAGATTAAGATAATAAAGAAAAGAGTAAGGAAACAATAAAGGGAAAAGGAAAAGGGGTCCCTACAGGAAGTGGAAAATTAAGGATGGATGAAAATGCAACACTAGTTAAAATACAGAGAACGAATAAGCCTAATTATAGCTATGATGATCTCAGCTCATTTGAAGATGATGAAAAACTTTCTCTCCATGAGAGCAGTGATGATAGCTTTGGTGAAAACAACTCTGAACGCCTTTTTGTGGTTGTTCATTTTCAGAAGTCAAACGGGGAGAGCAGTGGCGTCAATGTAGAAGGTGTTTCAGGTGGATCCATGAAGATTGTGGAGCTCACGACCTTTTTATTTGTAAACAATGTGAAAAGTTTGAATCTAAAAACAAAAAGTAAACAAAACCTGTAGCGTAAACCAACTAATTTGTTTAAAATGTCACTTTTCTTTTTCACCTATTAGTGTATATAGGTGACTGTTATCTAATTATTGTGTACAGTTTTGTTTTTACGAAATTTTCAGTACTTCAAATTCATATTCGTAGTTGTAGATTGGGGGTCTCATATTAGGACTACTTTTTTCAGTCCCCAAAAATGGAACACTTATGTTTATATTTTCTTACAAGAAAATTGTAAGGTTATTTTCAATTTTCTGTCATTGTTATATGTAGAAAAATATATGTATACAAAGGAAATCAAGTTGGCACTATAATCCCTCACTTACTTTCCTAGTTATATATAAAAATAAAAAGTGGTCTCATATTCGGCATACTTACCCTTCCCACGAGTATAATTAATATTATTTTTTACTACATTGAAGTCATTTAGAATTCACAAATAAGTATTTTTTGGAAGAATAAGATATGTTTTTCAAAAAATTCTTCAAAAATGCTGGAATATTTCAAAATTAACCACTCGCATTCATTTTCTTCTAATTTCTTCCAAATTTCTCAGAGTTGTTAATTGAGGTGTTTAAGACAAAACTGTGCATAGTTTTTTGAAACCACAAATATTTTTCAAATTTATAAACCATGAAATAAAGCAAAAATAAAAAAATAACTGGCAAAATTAAAAAAAATTGTTATTGAAGACTTTAGATTCATACAAAAAAATTCCATGCACAATTATATATATATATATATATATATATATATAGTAAACTCATATTTAAAAATTTAAAGATTTTAAATGATATTGAATGCGCAAGAAGCATTTTGAAAAGTGTTAGCATTTTGAGAAAAAAATTTGAAAATAAGCATTTTTCTGCCAAAAAGAATCCTTATTTTGAATTCTAGGGATCTTAAATGTAGTAAAAAATATGAATTACTCTCATTCTGTATATAGAGTTAAAAATTGAAAAATTCAAAAATTCGAGGTTGAAAATCTCTTTCCCCCTTAAATGCAAAACCAACCTGTTAGAAATTTCGACCTGTTGCATATTAATTTCATTAAATTACTCTTCAATAACATATGTAAAACATGTAACTAATAAACAGTATAATTTTGTGAACAGGGAAAATATAACTAAATTAAAATTGTTTTCAATCAGGTTGATATACAAAACTATACAAAAAGTAAATAAAAGTAAAAAAGCATATAAAATATCTTTCTTTTTTATATGCTTTTTTATATTTTTCACAGAAAATATTCCTTTAGACTAATTTATATTTATAGATTTCATTAAATATGCATTCCCTTTATCTATCCCCTGATACCAAGGGAAATTATTGTAACAAGAGTATAGTTTTCCGCAGTGATTAACAGATATGTAGTTAATAGGGAGAGAAATTTTTGATATTATTTTAAGATCTTTGTGGAAGCATTATTCGTATAAGAATTACCCAGGTATTATAGGTCTTGCGTGTAATTTTCTGGAAATTTACCCTTCTTTTATTTATACACATTTTAAATAGCTATGGTTTATTATATAAGATATTGTCGGTATGACAGCGTCGTTCGTGTTCATTAATCTTCATCGTTTTATGAGTTGCAGGAGAAGAGAAAGCGAATATTTGTTCTTAATTTCTTCTCTTTTTCAAGTGTCGGAAAATAGATTTTAAAATCAGTCGAATGTCTTTCTTGGTTTTGTTTTTACTATCAAGGTATTTTTTAATAATATTATAATTTCATCCGTCAAGTGCGGTTATCGTAGTATTTTATCATGGTTACTACTATTATTAACCATAGACAAACTATGCATAAAATATTGTGCAAAAAGTATGAAAATTTTGATTTTGTGTTTATGCAATTCCATACGTACATTTCAAATGTGCAAAACAATTTTATAGTCTCAAAATATAAATCCTTTTGCCTACATTTATTTCTCTTCTTGCTGTTTTTCTTTCGAAAAAATTATGAAAACCAGAAAAATACACGAACTTTTAGCAACATGCTTTTCAGTTAAGTAGCTTAGGCTTTAAGGGCTAAATAGATGTTTATAATATGAATTGGTTTTTTTAGATTCTCTCCCAGCAGTACGAAAACAAAATTCGGAAGCCTTTTTGCGAAAATTTTTTTAACTATAAAAGTAAAAAAAGGCAGAAAAGAGCAATCATTAATCTTCCCAAATTCCGTTTCTAAATTAAAATTTTTCCTAGCTAATTTAGTTATACAGAGGCTGTTCGCACATTTTTTAGACGATTTTGGTAAGCGGTAATAAAAAGTCGTTTGCTGCAAAAGAAATAATTGCAATTGTACTATGTTTTTAAAAGTCAAAATTATCGTCTGCGGCTTGAAAGTTTTGTTTTTATTCAAAATGGCGTTTTTAACAAAGCAGTGGTTCGAAGGCTACATTTATGCTCTTTCCGAAGAGAAATATGCATACTCCGTTATCCAAAAACGATATGAGAGTCATGGTTTTGTGATATCTAAAGCGTCGATAGGTAATATCGTCAACAAGAAAGGAAAAAAACGTCAAATTGGAGCGTCAAGTGGGTCAAAAATTCCAAACAAATATCCAAAGAAAAAACGGACATCTTCGACTATTGCAAAGGTACGTTGTTTAATGTTAAAAGAAAATCCCCCTAGTCAAAGGACAGTTGCAAAATCATTAAAATGCTCGGTGTCCACTGTAAACAAAATGATAAACGTTGATTTAAAACTTAAGAAAGCGAAAAAACGCGTGAAGAAGGTGATGTGAATCGTCTTCTTCCAAACCATATCGCTGAATGCAGGACAAGATGCAGAATTCTATATGAGAAACACTTATCCAAAGAAAAATGGAAAACAATTGCCACAATAGATGAATCATGGGTGTATTTAAATGATTGCAACAAAAAAAGAGCCATTTATTATCATAAAAGGGGAGAAAAAATATTTAAGTACATGGTTCAAAGAATCGAAAGAAAGTTTTTCTAAGGGATTCATGATTGTTGCTGGTTTTTCTTATAATGGCAAGTTAAAAATAAAGAGAGTGGAAAAAAAATGTCAAGATTAATTCTAAATACTATTAGGAACATATTTTATCGCCAATTTTTCTGAATGAAATACCATCGCTTTACCCACAGTGCCATCAATCTGTGAGACTCTATCAGGACAAAGCTAGCATCAAAATCCACTGTAAATTTCCTAAAAGAAATGAAACAAAAAACTGGTATCAAGGCCATACCCTTCACTGATATCCCTACTAAATCTCCCGATGTATCACCTATGGATTTTTGTGCTTTCGGACTTTTAAAATCTGCATTATCCAAACGTCGTCCCAAAACCCTTACAGGACTCTGGAAAGCTGTTCAGGAGGAATGGGATAGAATACCTCTTCTGACACTTCAAAAGGCATTATTATCCTGGAAATTGCGGTGTCGAAAAATAGTTCAGAATAAGGGATGTCAAATAGAACATTTAAAACACAAGAATTTTATGTAATTTAGTTTTGTGAATACAATATACATCGTCTAAAAAATGTGTGAACAGCCTCTGTATTCTCAGCGCTTTTCCTAACTCAACAGGCACTTGTATTTCTCGACATTTACCCTTGCCACACAACAATTAGTTGGCATATTTATTATGGAAGCACCAATAAGTGAGCCAATATTACTGCTAATAAGAGGACAGCACAAGAACGACCATGCTTCAGACGGGATTCGAACCCCAGCCCACTCCGTGAAAACGAGTTGTTTTTGTTGTTGTTGCTTATGCTATTTGACCGACAGCAACATCAGATCAAGTCCCGAAGGCTATGGGCGATTAAGGTGCGGCTCATGTTTTGACTGGCACCACAAGGGTCGGAATCTGACTTGGCCAAAGGACCAGTCCCGTAATTTTGAACCGAGTCAAGTGGCGAGACCAGAAAACTTGACCCCGCACCTCCAGAGGTAATTTTGAGGACTTGGTGGACATTGAAGCCACGACAGATTTTACATGCACCAGCCGCCATTAGTGTACACGACAGTGGTTTTCTTACAGTGGATTTTGTACACGACAGTGGATCAGTGACGATCATCGAACCTGTGAATTTTGAGATCACTAGCCCGCTGTTCTTGGCAACTGGGCCACTGCGTCCTGTGAAAACGAGTAAAGCTGACTGTTAGACGATGTGAGTAATCTTAAAGTAGTTGCCTAAGTTTCATCTACTCAGCAAATTGATAAGACACTGGTTTATTTGCTCTTGACCAAATTCAATAGGGCACACATAGAAAATACTGAAATGGATTAATCATTATGCAAAGAACACCAAGAAATTGCTTATTCTAAAGAGCAATCCGTAATATGATGTCTTTTGAAACTCAAAAGAAAAAATAACATACTAGTAAATTATCGAGCATATCAAATAATTACAGAGCTTTGTTTTCCTTTAACCCATTAACCGCTGGTGTTGCGTTGACGCAACGGTCAAAATAAATGCGTATAAAAATTTAGCTATCAAATGAATTTTATATTAACAGTAGTTTTTGAGTAGGGTTAATAATCGAATTGAAAAATATTTGCCTTAAACTGTTCTTTTAATTTAATAACGAGTTCCAAACTTAGACAGTTAGTTAAGCATTTTTGAAAAAGAACTTTCTCCTGGTCTTTTTCACAGAAGAAATATAGGGAGACAAACGTGAGCTTTAGGGGTGATCTATTTTTAGCTAAGGTCAAAGTTTATCAGAACATTCTAACAATCGGTTGCTTTTGTTTGGGTGGGGGAGGAAGAAAAAACAGGTGTTGCGTTGGCGCAACGTCAGCGGGATAAGGGTAGTCCCTTATTCACATGATTCCGTTCGACTCCGTGGACCCGTTCTGTGCTTAGAGAAATGCCTAAAACTAGATACTTTACGTTTAAAGAAGTTGTTCAAAGAATTTTCGATAAAGATTCAGATAATGATGAAGAGAATGAAACTGATATTGTAGTTATTCTACCAGAGACAGCAGAGGATTGTGATGAAGAAGAAGGAAATGATAATATTTTGAATAGTGACAATGATGATTTACCATGCGATACTGCTGTCGAAATTGAAGTGTGAGTAAAGAAGTTTTTGCCTCCTAAAAGCAGTACAAGGCTTTAGAAAAAATTAAATAAACTAAAACTGAAGATTTGAAATGGATAAAGAAGGGACCATTGAATATGTCTCAGCCGAAAAATGAAGAAAAAGATCAAATCGGAACTATGAAAAGTATAGTACAAGATATAACTAGTGCAGAAATTTTTGATCTTGTCTCTGGCTCAGAGGTTTTTTCCCTTCTCGTCGAATAGACAAACTCATGTGCCCAACAAAAGAATCACCCCCATTTTTTAGCATCTGAAACCTACATGAGACGGTTCATTGGAATATTGTTGCCGACGGGATATTATTCTTTACCTCAGGAAGAAATTTACTGATCTCTTGATAAGGACATTTAGCATGCAAAAGCCATTACGCGGAGAACGTGGACATTTTATTGTCAAGTCCGAAGACAGCAGAAGACTGCGTAGTAAACAATGCCATAGCCAGACAATTTATCCATGCAAAGTTTGTGACGTTACTGTACATCGTGATTTTAGTGAAGCTTTTCCTGATTGAAACTGTTTTCTGGATATAATCAGTAATTTTGTAAAGGAAAAATAAGTTAAATCTTTATAATAAATTAATTACCTGTAAAGTGATCATTTTCTTTCTAAAGTGTAACAAAGCTAAAAAAAATTCCCAGTGCTCAAATCAAAGAAAACCCTGCAGAAATTCAGTTGAACTCACTTAATGTCAATACTCTTATTCCGCTGACGTTGCGCGTACGCAACATTCGATTTTTCGAAAGTTAAAACCAGTTTTGTTATTTTCCCCATAAATTAATGTTGTATATGTTCAAATGAATAGACAATATTATTTGTATAAAAAAATTCACCCCTTATAGTTTTGGCGGTTAATGGGTTTAAGTAGCCTCGTTCTTTTTCGACAAACCTTCCCTAAATGAGTTAACAGTTCTGGGAGCAGCTCGAAAATTTGTACATGGGACAACTCGTCACTAAGAGCTAAAAATGTGATTTTTATATTATCTCTTCTGTCGTTGTAAACATTTGTCTTTTCAAAGGGGACATCTATAGCAATGAAAAAAACGAGTTGTTCAGGTCGGTAGAGAACGGGGGTTCAACTAGCACAGTAAATTTGTTTTCTTACATTCATTGCTATTAATGTACGAAATAATAATTATGAAGGGATAGCACATGATCATGTGAGAAGCAGAAGTTGCGTCTACCTAATTCAGGCCTCATCTATTTGCCCTTCGGTTGCTTTTATACCCTATAGTCAAGGATCCAATTCATATTGGTTTCATTTAATTTGGTCTAATGAGCGACGGCAATTGACACTGATTGGATTCATGGATAGGAATCAATATCAACTAACAATTTTCAAAGCGCTTAAATCAGTCAGTCACTGAACACGGTGCAATCAATGGCCACTGTGAGCATATTTCTCCCATTTTATGAATCGCGAAAATAACGGTAACAAGTTTGCTAAAATTTTAATATTTATGCTCGGTAAAAGAAAATCTAACATCTCAAAAATTGCAAAACATGCTTTATGTGGTATGTACAAGTTCAACTCAAAATAATCACTAATTGCGATGATTTCAGGTCCCATCTAAAAATCGTCCCTTGTTGCCTATTGATGCAACTCTTACTTGGAAAGCTGTCTCTAAGTTCTGAAAAAGACCAAAGTCTCTACTGGCATCAATATTTTAATCTTAATGAAATTTGAAATTCAATGTATGTATACTAATTAATCTGCCTTTAATGTAATACTTAGCAGATTTAAAGCAGTTATTGTACTTTTGGTTAACGGAAATCTATCCATTTTTTTCCCGCTACATCTGTCAACTTTACACATATCAACATTACACGTAACGGCTTGGGCAGCCTGTTGTTTCGTTGGCAAAGAAGCCATGCAAAAGCCAGAAAGTAATTAATAACCGATATCGCAAAAAATACAACCATCAATTAAAGGAAAATAAAACGTGTTTACGTGATTACAATATCTTGGGAATTGAAAATAGTTTCAAAACTCTGTTAATTCCAAACATACACATTAACTTGATGACTTTATGATTTGTTACTTTTCACATTCATTTAAATATTTTCAATTTGATTTAAAACATATAGTAGTATTTTTATGCAAAATCCTTGTATTTCTAATTAATATGTAAACATGTATCTCTAACTGTACTGTATATGTATCTATAAACACGAAAATCAAATATAACTATTAAAATTTAAAAAATTAAGATTTTTCAGGTTTCCGTCCCTTGTTGACCATAAATTCATAAGATAATTAAATTTTAAGTCATAATTGTCTACAGATACATTCCTTAAGTCTTTTTGTACTCCTTTCATGCTATAAATTTTTGTGGATTCGTGTTTCATTGAAATTATTTAGATAGTAAAAATTTGCGTTTATATACACATCCCTTACATTTCCCCTGAAACTGTGCTTTGGTGCATAAATCTAGACTCACAAACAGTTATTTAAGAACACGCTCTCTAATAATATACCCTTGACATAAAGATACCACGTTTAAAAAAGAAAGTAGTGATATCTATTTCTCGCTTTATGAATTACGATAAAGCGTCAAATTTATATTCCTATCACGATGCTACTTTATGACGCATCCTTTAATATTAATAAAAATTGTGTACGAAGTAACGAAGAAGCTGTTGAATCCCTAGGTTGTTTTTATTGCTTCTTTGTAGTGGAGGCTTCACCTTCTAAAATCTCATTTGAAACACGATGAAAAGCAAATACAAATTGTTGAGATAGGATCATTTTGTATCCATTCCAGTGCACAAAGAATTTTTGATGGAGTAAAGTACGTGCACTGAAGTCCGTAACAATCTGTAGAGGAAATTTAACTGAATAATATGCCATTGCCAAAGGGATATAACCATAATGATTCAAACGAGAGAGTAGCATTTTATGTAAGATATATTCAAAGCGTAAAACTAATCAAGATTTCCCTTTATTAAAGAGGATAGAGGCAGTAATATTTATTCTTAAACCGACTCTAAGAATCTTACGGATTATAGCCTTTTAATTGGTTCACACTGCTCGAAACGCTGAATGTTGTAACGATAGCATGAATTCTTTCGCCTTGAAAAACATTCAAAATTGTAACTGTCTAATGGCAAATATTAAGAACATTTATGTGTATGATGGGTTTATACAAATTGTTGGGATACGGATATTATCTATATATTTAAGTTGCTAAGCCGACTTTTGGGGCAGTCCGTGAGAGAAAACTACTGCATCGATTTACTTCATTTTGATCTTAAACGAAATATTGTAATCTGTAGATTTGTCAAATTTGGTTTTTGTGACTGCAATTTCTACTAATCAGCGATAATTTACAGTTAAAAAATTGATTTCTGCGCATGCTCAGTGGCATGTATTAATCCGTCTTTACAAACTCACTGTGTCTGCGCATGCTCAGTGGCATGTTTTAAATTAAACACGTTCATTCCGAGTAGTTTCTCTCTGCCATTTTTATTTTTAGGATAACTATGTTTGTGAAATGTAAGATTCAGTCGCCCAGTGGCTAAGTGGATAAGGCATCAGCCTGCCACGCCGGGGGTGCGGGTTCGATTCCCGCATAAGACTTGGCTGTATTCTGGGGAACCGGTCAATCTTCCGCCTGCAATTGGAGCCCCTTCTAGAAAGGGGAGCTGCAACCCCATCGTCCATCGCCGGTGTCATCGTTTGCCAATAAAATTCTTCTGTGATTGTGTCATTTGTCTGTTTCTATGTCTTGTATTCATATGTACACCGACTGGGGTGTAATGTCGTCATCCCCCAGGGACATTAGCCCCCCCCCCAAAAAAATATATATATATATATATATATATATATATATATATAAGATTAAACCTCATGGAAATTGTTTATTTTGCGCTGTTTAATGAGCGATAATTTACAATTAAAAAAATTGCTTTTCTGCTCCATGCCCAGTGACATTTTAAAATCTGAACACGTTAATTTATTTCTGCGCATTGTTACCATTTTTGACATTTGGCAATCATATGTTGAGTATAATTTGTGTATTTGTACATTTATTTGCTATCTAGCCGTCAGGTTTTGACGGGCATCGACTAGTATATTCTAAAAAATAAGTTCTGGGGGATCCCTGGAAATGGTACTGCAGATAAATTGGCAAAAAAAGGGTGCGAGATCTATCAGCCTCCTTTTGAGGAGTTCTGTTATGGATCTGCTGCTTCAAAGATCAACATGACCATAAGAGACATGTATGTATCCAAACTAAAGGATAAAACAATGTAGAAACCCTGGTGTGAAACCATCCTCAGGCTCCCGGATTATCCCAGGTATCGGACGGTTGCTGCTTTCCGAATGACGACCAGGCATGACTTCCTTTATTCCCACCTGTATCCACTTGGGATCGTCGACAAGCCTACTTGGCCCCTCTGCTGCGGTGACGCTGTGATGACTGCGGACCACCTCCCTCTTTGCCCAGACTTGGAAGAGAGTTATATTAACTCCCGTTACTGGGAGGCGAGGGAACTCTTATTTTGTTTAACACTTTCATTTTTCCCGTTTATTTTATAGTTCAGTTTTTAGTACTTGTTTGAATTCTTGCTTGTCTTATACAACATTTTGGCGAATCGTGTTCCCCTTCGCCCGCTGTATTGGAAATAAAATAAATAAATAAGCTTTATAGTTAACGACCTACCATCAATAATCTCTCAAATAAATATGTATTGAGATTATAACGAAATTGCGGTGATGACAATGTTGAAAATATATTTTAACTCTATTAATATTATTTTTATTAGTTGAACTGCAAAAAAGAGCACCAATATGTTGGTTTAAAATTTACAATCTTCTATTTTCTTACATTTTAACTATCAATAACAATATTTAGTTTTTAGTAACATAGAATAACCGGAAGTACCTGCTGTGCAGTGCTGGGTGAATATATTACAGACTTCTAAATAATATATTCCCCAGCATTTTATGTAAGACGTTAGAATAAATCAAAACGTCGCTTCAATACACAAATGGAATTTAGAATTTTAAATCGTGCAAACATTCATTCCATGGAATATCATGTTTTTACGGGTATGCAAATAAATTCCCTAAACTTTTAGCCCCAAATGCCCATATTACTTTTTGGACTTAAAGAAAACGTAACATTAAATCGTCATTGGAATGTGACAGTTTCATCACGTTACTGTTATTCTGTAGCACGGACGTTCATTTGAAACGGCATTGTGTCGCTCCTGGGTGACATTGTTGTGAAACGAGCCTGATTTATTTCTAATGGGAATCCCCCTCAGTAAATGATGCGTTATAAAAGGCTCAAGTTTAGGTGGGAAAATGCCATCAAGTAGTGTCGTATTTTGGTTACAAAGTAGCTTACATGTAGGTTGGCGTGCGACATTCTCAACTTAATTTTTTCGTAGTAATTACGATGGTGCGTTAGAGACACGAACGAGCAGTGCATTAATGTATCTACCAACATGCTGGTAGAGTTGCTGAAAGTGTCGTTTTTCCAAAAGGCTTATGAGCGATTTTTTTATAACTGACAGTGTAAAGGGTGCAACAGAATTTTTTTTAAATGGTACGCTTCATTTGCGTATTCCAATAAAGGTTCTACATACCTCTACTGATTTTCCTGGTCATTTTTATTACCACTGCATTAACTAATGTATGTGTGAAATGCAATTTTTCTTGAAGTAAATTGAGTCTTTTAAAACGGGTACATTGGAGGGAATTTGATACTATATAACTTTACTTATCAACAATTTGGAAGATTGCGTAGTATTCAGTTTAAAAATATCCACCAAATGGCCAAGGACTGATATCACAAAATCATTCTTTTACTGTATATATTTCTCGTGAAGAGTAGAACAACGTATTTTCATGTCTTACATAATGGACAAATTGGCCCTTTGAGCTGGGGATTTTTTTGTTTTCTATAGACATTGTAGGAAATTTAAAAGTGTGATCAACTTTTAACTTAAGCTAATATTTTCCCTCAACCAGGGACCGTGATGCAATAAGAGACGTCATGCCTGAAATAAAACAGTATATATCTATTCAAGTCATTGAGATGGTATTTTGACAAGTCTTGCAGAGAACTGCATAGCAAGTTAAACCCAAGCATGTACCAGGTGGTTGACATGACAATCGACTAAGGTCGAGGAGATGGGAACTCTAATAGTTCCCTAAGGATGATGTATAGATTATTGCGCTTTTACATGCTTGAATTAAATTTAAAATTCAATTAAGTTTAGACTTCTGAAGTTCTGAAGTTCTGGCCTTAGTTGAATAATTACTCGTTAATTTGCCATTAAAATTGTCAAATCGGAAGTTTTATTTAAATTATACAACTTGCTGCTATACTAATGACAATTTTATATTATATTTTACACTAAACCTTGAAGATGCCAGTTGCATATTTCAAACTTTAAATAATATTACCGCTATCCCAGATATTACAGATATATTTCATCAGATACTCTATGAGTACTGCCCCCCACTGCTCCGCTCACTTAGATTCCTGTGAATACAATAATTGTATTCTTGTGTGTTCAATATGGTCAATAGTGTTAAAACGTAAAATTGGAAGGAAAGGTTAATAGGTATTTACATGTTTTCAATTTTCGCAGATGCCTTGTGTCTGGATACCCCTGCGCACGTTAAGTGCCGGAACTACATAGAAATAAGCAATGTACCTTGTAGACCATAAGTCTAAGCAATAATTTCTCTTATTCGCTGATGCGGAGAAAATGTCTGGAAATTAAGATGACAGCCGAGTTAAGATGACAGTCGATTAAGATGACAGCCGAGTTTGTACCCAATTAATTCCCAAATAACCGTCAGATCTGTTTCGTCAAGAATTTTCAAAAGTATTATTCATCAGAAAAGGGGTCTTATGGAATATAAGCAGAAAATAGTGCGCCCCAGTGAATGATAACGTTCTTCAAAGGATTAAAATTTCATAATCTACTTGTCGTAGTTTGTCTGAGTAGTTATCAGCGTAAATACAAGACTGGAAAACCTTCTAACATGGTATAAATGTCTTTCCCTCAACAAAAATATAGAATTGAGTTACCTAGTGGAAGTATCTTTCTGTGAATTCAAACCATTGCTTATATAAAAAAAAATGTGTTCTTTGCCATTTTTGAGAAATCGGACCCAGATTGTGCCTAATCCATTGTTCATTACATTCATAGTTATATTTAAAACATATGTGAAAACTTTCTAGACATATAATGATTATGTTTTGAGTTATCACAATACATTATTAAAGTTTTCACTTGCATTGAAATTTACTACTGCCTCTCATCTTTAAATCGCTCTGATTTAATTTCTAATGATCATACAAAAAAAAGTAGATTTAGAAACCGAAATTTACATTCCTTAGGAAACGAGAATAAAAGAAATTTCTGAATTTTCCGCAAAATCGACATTTTAAACGTACTCGGGTTACCTTGTTGTTGTGTCTTATGCCCCTTGACTGACAGTATATCAGATCAAGTCCCGAAGGCTATGGACGATGAAGGTACGGATCCTGTTTTGAATTAGCACCACAAGGGTCAGTCCGACTTGGCTGAATGACCGGTCCCGTAATTTTTAACCGAGTCAAGTGACGAGACCGGTACACTTGACCCCACACCTCCAGAGGTAAATTTGAGAACTTGGAGGACATTGTAGCCACGCCCAATTTTACGTGCCCCGGCTACCATTAGTGAACACGGCGGTAGATTTTCAGCGACGAGCATCGAACCAGGGACGTTAAGATCACTGACCCGCTGCTCTTGCCAACTGGGCCACCGCGCCCACTCGGGATACCTTAACGCACCCATACGTGGCGTAGACACGAATGCCTTCAGTAGCAGTTGTCGGTATTCGAACCGAGCATCGTACGCCCGATATCCGACACGTTAACCCCCGAAGATCGCCTAGGCCCCCTAAGTCTTTAAACTTAACTTTCAAATTACGGATTTTTAGCCAACGAATAAATTCAGTATCCTATTCTCATACTGCATAAACAGAACAATACAATTTATTGGGAATGTAGCTTTAAGAAACACGTGGGCGAAAATTTTAAAATAAGGGATATTAATTTAAGTTAGCTGTAAAAGAAATGCGAAATGCAAGAAATTTTAATGAAAGTCTTTAAGAAATATTGTTTGCTTCGTTCTGATTTTTTTAGTACTTTTGTTATCCTAAATAACCGTTTGTCATTATAATATAATGATAGAGAAACTTTTCGAAAGAAAATATGCTGCTGTAGAATCTATACAAAAATATACAGCGGGAATTTAAAATATTCTCAGAGAGGGAATTTTTATAGCCTGTTTTGTATTTTTAAAACAGATGAGTAAGTACCAAAGAAATAAAGGGCTTTAATTTTCTAGAATATTTAGTTTTTTGTTATAATGTATGTAGTTTTAAGATCATTCTTAGGACCAAATACGGAATAAATGAATGTATGTTTTATATAATATCATCAGGAAGTTAATATTGTTTACCCTCTGAATAAAAATATCAAGCTTAAATTCTTGTTTATTTATGATAAATTTATTAAATAACTCAAAAAAGTAACTTTATTTTACACTGATAACGTCTGTTAACTTACTTTTTCAAAATAAAAAAATAAAAAAATCCATATTTATTTAAAAATGTATTTCTTAAATACTATATAACTAAAAATTAAATCTGATAATACTAATTATTAGCAAAACCATTCGTAAGTCGTGGAAACCTTTATCAAACAGATTTCATGGATGTCTAATTAAAAATAATTTTTATGCCTTAAAACAGTTGACAGAAAATAATAAACATATGATCACAGTAAACAATTCTTTTTCAACGAGTTTAGTTAAATATGCATATTTGGACATTCATTGTGTATAAAAATTAACGAAATGATAACATCTAAAATTAACCTATTGCCTCTTATCTTGAAATTTCGTTTATGATGGGAATAATTGCAAAATAATTGGGCGAAAATATTGCTTATATTGAGAAAAATGAAGTCAAAAGGATTTAGAATTCTCCTCTGCATTTTTTACCAACTATTGGTAAATTATTAAGTCAGTAAAGAAAGCAATTTTATTTTACACTGATAACGT
The DNA here is from genome assembly GCA_907164885.2 of Dolomedes plantarius. NCBI lineage: Eukaryota > Metazoa > Arthropoda > Arachnida > Araneae > Dolomedidae > Dolomedes > Dolomedes plantarius. The sequence goes on from OU015493.1 coordinate 108,511,244, forward strand.
CTGTTAACTTACTTTTTCAAAATAAAAAAATAAAAAAATCCATATTTATTTAAAAATGTATTTCTTAAATACTATATAACTAAAAATTAAATCTGATAATACTAATTATTAGCAAAACCATTCGTAAGTCGTGGAAACCTTTATCTAACAGATTTCCTGGATGTCTAATTAAAAATAATTTTTTTTACCTTAAAACAGTTGACAAAAAATAATAAACATATGATCACAGAAAATAATTCTTTTTTCCCGAGTTTGGTTAAATATGCATGTTGGGACATTCATTGTGTATCAAAATTAAGGAAATAATAACATTCGAAATTATCCCACTGCCTCTTATCTTGAACAAAAATCCTTTATGATGAAAAAAATTGCAAAATTATTCGGCGAAAATATTGCTTATATTGAGAAAATTGAAGTCAAAAGGATTTAGAATTTCCCTCTGCATTCTTGACCAATAACTATTGCTAAAGAATTACTTTCTATAACAACAGTTATTGGTAAAGAATACAGAGCCATTTTTTACCAATATTTATTTGAATAATAATTATACTCACTTGACGATTTCTCGGAAGGCAGTTTAATATTCTCCCGAATGTCATCTTTAAAAAAAAATTCTATCTGTTACGCATCACTTAAAATGTCAAAAATATCCCTCTTGATTCTAGCTAAGATAAATTACCTGAAATTTAGAAAAATAAAACCTTTGACATTTAATACCACCCACCGAAGGCATTTTCCTATGCGACGGAAAATGCCTTTCATATTTGATCTTGAATTTTATTTCTGTTTTAACATTTTTCTTTAATTTTGTGTTTTAAATTTTTCTCTTACGGATCGATGTATTAAAATTATTTTAATGATGACATACGCAATCCACTTATTGCCCCTTTCGTTGGAAAGAAAACATCTATGATAGGATCAATTATAGAAATATTAGATGTAATTTGTGATTATATTGTGATGAGTCAAAATAATTTTTAATTTACCATTGCATTTTTTACAAATAACTACTTAATAATTATAATCACTTGAAAAACTCCCACAGTGCACTTTTAACATTTTCCTTTGACAAAGAAAACCTTTGTCATTTAATAGCACCCACGCAATGCATTTACCTCTTCTGAAAATGCAATTCGTATTCCATCTTTGAATTTATTTCTCTTTTAACAATTTTCTTTAATTTTTTAAAAATAAATTTTTCTTAAATTTTTCTCTTGCGGATCGGTGTACGAAAATTAGCTAAATGACATAAGAAATCAACATATTGCCTTTTACATTGGAAAGAAAACATTTTTGGTAGGAATAATTATAAAACATATCGGATGTATGTAGTGCTTACGTCACCGATAATTTTTTTAAATAATAATAATCACTTGAACTCTTTCAAAGCGTTTTAATATTCTCCCAAAAGTCATGAGTAAATTTTTTCTATCCTTTAAGCTTCACTCGAAATTTCTAAATTTTCATTCTTGATTCTGGATAAGATAAACTATCTGAGATTAAGAAAAAAAGAAAATACTTGACATTTTATGCCACCACCGGAATGCATTTTTCTATGCTTCGGAAAATAAATTTAATGTTGCATCTTTGAATTTTACTTCTCTTTTAACAATTTTCCCGACAGTTATAGGTAATTTTTTTTTTGTCTATCCTTTATGCTTCACTTGAAATGCCAAAATTTTCATTCTTGATTTTGTATAAGATAAATTATCTGAATTTGAGGAAAAAAAAGAAAACCTTTGTCATTTAATGCTACCCATGGAATGCATTTTCCTCTGCTTCTGAAAAATCAATTCATATTCCAGCTCTGAATTTTATTTCTCTTTTAACATTTTAATTTTTTTTAATAATTTTTTATTAAATTTTTCTCTTGCGGATCGATGTACAAAATTATCTAAATGACATCCGAAATCAACGTATTGCCTCTTACGTTGGAAAGAAAACGCTTTTGGTAGGAATAATTATAAAAAATCGGATGTAAGTAGTGCTTACGTTACCGATAATTTTTTAAATAATAATAATCACTTGAACTCTTGCAAAGCGTTTTAATATTCTCCCAAAAGTCATGGGTAAATTTTTTTCTATCCTTTAAGCTTCACTCGAAATTTCTAAATTTTCGTTCTTGATTCTGGATAAGATAAATTATCTGCGATAAAGAAAAAAAAATGCATTTAATGTTGCACCTTTGAATTTTATTTCTCTACATTTTTCTTTGATATTTTTTAATTTTCTTAAATTTTTCTCATGCGAATCAACGTATCAAAATTATCTAAAGAACATCCGAAATCAACGGAGAGAAAACATTTATGGTAGATATAATTATTTTTTACTTTCAGAGGAGTCAAATTCCTTTTTAATCCCTCCCTGCATTCTTTACCGATAACTTTTTAAATAATAATTATAATCACTTGAACTCTCCCAAGACATTTTAATATTCTCCCGAAAGTCATAGATAATTTTTTTCTATCCTTTACGCTTCACTCGAAATTTCTAAATTTTCATTCTTGATTCTGGATAAGATAAATTGTCTAAGAAGAAAAAAAAAAACTTTGACATTTTATACCACCTACGGAATACATTTTCATATGCTTCGGTGAATGTATTTCAGGTTGCATCTTTAAATTTTATTTCTCTTTTAAAATTTTCTTTAATTTTTTAAAACAAATTTTTCTTTAATTTTTCTCATGTGAATCAATATATCAAAATTATCTAAATAACATCTGAAATCAACGTATTACGTTTTAGAGAAAACATTTAAGGTATGGATAATTTTTTATGCTCAGAGGAGTCAAAGTCATTTGAAATCCCCCTCTGCATTCTTTACCGATAACTTTTTAAATAATTGTTATAATCACTTGAACAATTTTCTCAAGGTATTTTATCCTTATTCCGAATATCATGGATAAAGTTTTTTTTCCATCCTTTGCGCATCACTTGATATGTCAAAATTATCCGTCTTGATTCCAGATAGATAAATTATCTTAAGTTTAAAAGAAAGAAAAAACTTTGACATTTAATACCACCCACCGAATGTATTTTACTGAGCGGCAGAAAATTCATTTCATATTTCATCTTTGAATTTTATTTCTCCTTTAACATTTTTCTTTAATTTTTTGTTTTAAATATTTTTTCTTAAATTTTTCTCTTTCAGAAGAGTATGGATTATTGACAAAGAAATGGATTCTTTCGTGTTGAAATGACATTTAATTTCTCAGATATAACCATTCGTCAGTTTTTTCGGATCCATTGTGTATGATGCAACTGCTTATGATTTGTCATTGTGTGGATAATTTAAAAAAAAAATTTAACCGTTTTATAATTAATGAATAGAAATGTAGGAAACAAACATGTACATTTTGGGTTTTCAGTCATTGAAACATTAAATGCATAAATATTAATAAATATTTTAAATACAAATTATAATAATAAATGATAATTATTATCACTTGAACGCTCATAGGCCGTTTTAATATTCTGGATAAGATATGGTTATTGAGATTAAGAAAAAATTATTATATGAGATTAAGAAAAAATAGAAAACCTTTGACATTTTATACCACCTACGGGATGCATTTTTCTGTGCTCCGGAAAATGCATTTAATGTTGCATCTTTGAATTTTATTTCTCTTTTAACATTTTTCTTTAATTTAAAAAAAAAATTCTTAAATTTTTCTCTTACGGATCGATGTGTCAAAATTATCTAAATAACATACGAAATCAACGTAATACGTTGGAGAGAAAACATTTATGGTAGGGATAATTCATTTTCACGTTCAGAGAAGTCAAAATCCTTTTAAATCCCCCTCTGTGTTCTTTACCAATGAATTTTTAAATAATAATTGTAATCACTTGAACAACTTTCGCAAGGTATTTTATTCTTATTCCGAATATCATGTGTAAAGTTTTTTTCCTCTGCGCATCGCTTGAAAAGTCAAAATTATCCGTCTTGATTCCAGATAAGATAAATTATCTGAAGTTTAGAGGAAAAAAAACCTTTGGCATTTAATACCACCCACCGAATGTATTTTACTAAGTGGCAGAAAATGTATTTCATATTTCATCCTTGAATTTTATTTCTCTTTTAACTTTTTCTTTAATTTTTTTGTTTTAAATATTTTTTCTTAAATTTTTCTCTTACGGAGTAGTATAAGTTATTGACATAGAAATGGAATCTTCCGGGTTGAAATGACATTATATTTCTCAGATATAACCATCTGACAGTTTTTTTCGGATCCATAGTGTCTGATCCATCTGGTTATGATTTTTCATTTTGCGGATAATCTTAAAAAATTTGACCATATTTTGTAATTAATGAATAGAAATATAGGAAACAAACATGCACATTTTGGGTTTTTAGCCGTTTAAACTTTAAATGCATAAATTTTAATAAATATTTCAAATGCAAATTACAATAATAAATAATAATTATAATCCCTTGCACTTTCGCAGGACATTTTTATATTCTCCCGAAAGTCATAGGTAAAACATTTTTCCTATCCTTTACACTTCACTCAAAATTTCAAAATTTTCTTTCTTGATTCTGGATAAGATAAATTATCTGAGATTAAAAAAAAAGAAAACCTTTGAGATTTTATACCACCTACGGAACGCATTTTCCTATGCTTCGGAAAATGCATTTAATGTTGCATCTTTGAATTTTATTTCTCTTTTAACATTTTTCTTAAATTTAAAAAATAAAAATAAAAATTCTTAAATTTTTCTCTTGTGGATCGGTGTATCAAAATTATCTAAATAACATCCGAAATCAACGTATTACGTTGGAGAGAAAACATTTATGTTAGGGATAATTTGTTTTTATGTTGAGAGGAATCAAAATCCTCTTAAATCCCCCTTTGCCTTCTTTACCGATAACTTTATAAATAATAATTATATTCACTTGAACATTTTTTGTAAGGTATTTTATCCTTATTCTGAACATCATAAGTAAAGCGTTTAATCTGAAGTTTAGAAGAAAAAAAAACCTTTGACATTTGATACCACCCACCGAATGTATTTTACTGTGCGGCAGAAAATGCCTTTCATATTTCATCTTTGAAATTTACTTCTCTTTTAACATTTTTATTTAGTTTTTTGTTTTAAATATTTTTTCTTACATATCTCTCGTTCGGAAGAGTATGAGTTATTGACATAGATATGGATTCTTCCTTCTTGAAATGACATTTAATTTCTCAGATATAACCATCTGTCAGTTTTTTTTTTCGGATCCATACTGTATGATCCATCCGCTTATGATTTGACATGTTTGCGGTTAACCTTTAAAAAAAATTGAAATGTGTTTTATAATTAATGAATAGAAATGTAGGAAACAGACATGTACAGTACATTTTGGGTTTTCAGTCATTTAAACTTTAAATGCATAAATATTAATGAATATTTTAAATGCAAATTATAATAATCTAATATATAAAAATGAATGTTTGTCTCTCTGTAATTGTATAGAAATACACAGTTTAGGAGCAACGATCGTGAAATTTTACATACAGGCGTCTTTAAAAACAGCCGAGGGTCTGAAGAACTTCAAAAATCGAAATTAATTACCGTTAATTTTTAATTAATAAAAAACCAACAAATTTTTAAACTAAATGTAAGCTCTTACTCTTTGTGGAATCACCCCTTTGAATATGGCGTCCACGTTAGGGTTAGCTGGCAAACAGCGAGTGAAAAGATAAAAATAAACAAAATCAAAAAGTTTCAAGTCATATTTTAAACCAGAATAATAAATAAAAATAATAATCTTTCAAGTCAGATTTTATACTCTAAAATAAATCGGATCCAATGGCATATTAACACTCTCACACGCGATGGAAAATTCGAATCAACCACGCTAAATGTCACGAGATCTTTTTTAATCGCTACTGCAATCCCCCTCGCTTATGTATTTGTGTCTATTGAAGAGTTAAGACTAAGCTTCTATCCTGCTAACTTATTTCTCACTTAAAACTCCTCTTACTCCATAAATGTATGTATATTCACCAACCCATAGCAACTTTCCAAAAAACTCATTGCGTATATCTTTTACTTTACACAACAGAGTCGTGTGTCATTGTGGCGTATTCGTTAAAACGCTTCATTTGGTACCCTGTAAGACTCGGGTTCGAGTATAGGATCGTGCAGATTTTGCTGAACCTGTATTTTCAGATTTTTTATGAAGGCTTTTTTATTTCAGCTTTTATTTTATTATTTTTTAAATTATTATCTTTATTTTATTTTATTATTTTATAAATTATTATTTTTATTTTATTTTATTATTTTTTAAAATTATTTTTATTTTATTTTTTTTTCAACTTTTTTAAGATGAAAGACCGAATATAGCTGAAATCTGAGGAGTTTATTATACATTTATATATTTTTAATTGGTTTTCATATTATGAATGTGTATAACATTTCGTATGCTATTTTTTTCTATGTTATTTATACTGTGTTTAGTTTTTTAATGGATTTTGTTAGGTTTATTATAAATTTATATATTTTATGTTTTACTTTTCAGGATTTTTTGCCCCAATGATAAGGGCTAAATCTTTTATATGTTATTTATACTGTGTTTAGTTTTAAAATTGATTTTGGTTAACAAACATTCATCAATAATTTATTTCTGGGCATTGTATTGCTAACAATTAGGATAACCAACAATTTTTGAAGGATGCTATTCTCGATTCACGTGCAATAGATGGCGCTACTATTTTAAACTTTTAGTATTGCTAAACGTTCGTTTAGGAGGTGTTGCATAAACCCGCACCCGCATTAGCAAGAAAAAAAGTATTTTTTTGCCTATTTCGTTGTTATGTGAAGATAAATTTATTTAAAGTAACAGAAAAAGAAATCACGTGATCAGCATTTAATAAATTAACCTTTTACATGCCAATGTTCCTTTTTTGGAACACCATGTTTAATATTTTTTTAAAAATAAACTGTGATATCTGTCAGTTTGAAAAAATTACCGTATATTATAGAAGGCATGATTGATTTTTTGACTCTTTTTTTTTTTCAAATATGAATATTTTAGCGTAGAAAAATTTCTAAAAATCAGCTTTTTTCACAATTTTTACAGTACGTAAAAAAAAAATTCTATAAAATTCCTAAAAATTCAAATCCACCCAAAAATTTCCTCATCGTACTTGCAAAGGACAAGTTTAACGAGTTAATAAAATAAATTAAAATAATAACAAGAAATATTTCCTCAAGACTGCGTAAAAATGCAATGTTCCAAAAAAGGAACATTGGCATGTAACGATATACAAAAGCAGTGATATCACATGTGATCTGTGATTCTGCCATCAATCAGTGATTCTGCCGTCTGATTACTTAGAAAATTCAGCCGAACTTACAAAGATGTATGCCCTACAAAAAAGAGACTCTTTAGACGTCTACGCAATTGGCATTCGGCAGTTTCTTGGATTACTGTTGTTTAGTGGCTACCACTCAGTACCTGATGAAAATACATACTGGAGCTCTCAGGAAGATTTGCATATCCTAATTGTTAACAATACAATGCCCAGAAATAAATTTCGTATGTTAAAAAAGTATTTCCACATTGTTGATAATAGTAAATTGGAACCAGGCGATAAATTAGGAAAAATTTCTCCCTTTTATAAAGATGTTGGAAAAAATTTTCGTCAATTTGGATTTTTTCATGAAAATATGCGTATCGATGAATCCATGGTTCCGTGTTACGGACATCGTTCAGCTAAGATGTTCATACGTGGAAAGCCAATTCGCTTTCGTTTCAAAGTTTGTATGATCTGCTCAGCAAATGGTTATCCTTATGCTATGTCTATCTACGGTGGAAAAAGTTCGAAAAATGAAAATTTGTCACTTGGATCAAAAGTTGTCTCCGAACTATTATCTTTTATTGACAATCCAGAGAAAAGCAAAATATTTTTCGATAACTTTTTTTACATCGTACAGTCTGCTGACATATTTATCTAACAAAGGCTTTAAGGCAATCGGCACAGTACGAGATTCCAGAACGGGACAATGTTCTTTTAAAACAGCAAAAGAAATATCGAAATTTCAACGTGGAGAGTTTGATTACCGATGCGATGGAGAAGTTTATATGTGCCATTGGAACGATAGTTTTGTTCTGACTATTACATCAAATTTTATCACTCATGAACCATTAGGAAGAGCAAAAAGATATGTCCGAGCTAAAATAAAAGTTGATTTTCCTTAACCTTACATTATAAAATTATATAATAAAGGAATGAGTGGAGTACACCTGTTGGACCGACTTCCTGGAAGTTATCGACCAAAGTTACGCAGAAAAATATGGTACTTTATTCCTTGATCATAGTGTGGCATGCAAAAGGTTAAATTCTAAAAATTAATCTTTAAAAATTCACCAAAAATCATAAAATGGAGGTAAATATTCGAAAAAGATTTCATATTAAAGGAATTTTTATGATCTTTTTCGTGATCAAAATTTTATAACCCTCAAATTATTATTATTTTAAATTCAAACTTAAAAAAAGTTACTGAATCAACTAAAAAATTTAATTTTAAAAAAATCTAAGAAGAATTTTTCAAAAATCTTTCTTAGTGCACCCCTACACTATAAGAAGAATTGCCATGCAAAATTTCAGCCCTTTTATTTCCCGCGGTTTGGTCTGTACGTTGTATGTCAGTCAGTCACGGAACTGTTTTATATATATATATATATATATATTATTATTACTATGTTTATATCGTAACGTTAACTTCATGCGCACGCATTATTTTCCTATGCTTTTTTTTATTACTATCTTTAAAATAGCGTAATTTTCATATGATTTTAAACAACAATCGTTTTTAACTGACATTCAATTGGCTGTCAAAACTTTATATTTACACCCTATTTAAAAGAAGTAGGGTGTAAATTTTTCAAAGAGGATGTTTCAACACCCAACTTCAAAGAAGTACGGTGTAAATTGTAGGGTAGAAAGTTGGTAAAATCAAAATTTTGTGCAATGTATTTAATTTCTCGATTAAAAGTAGTTTTTTTCTAAAAATTAATTTATTTCGCTTGAAAAGCTAAATATTTTATGCACGCGGTTTATATTATTATTACTATCTTTACATCATAACGTTAACTTCATACGCGAGCATTATTTTCATATACTTTTTTTATTATTATCTTTATAATAGCTTTATTTTCATATGGTTTTAAACAACTATCGTTTTTATTCATATTATGTTGGTTTTTTATTAATTAAAAATTAAGGGTAATTAATTTCGATTCCGGAAGTTCTTATTATCTTTATTTTCATATGCTTTTTCATTTATGAATTATTCAAATGTTGGTTAAAAAACTTATGTAATTTATACATTTGCGTGAGTTTAATTATTGTAATTAATAAATTTATATTTCTGGAGAGGATGTTTCAGGTTTTAGTAGTACTATGATAAAAGGCTGAATCTACCAAAATTCTGAGGAGTTTATTATGGAGAGAAAAGGAATTTAATATGTAGAGGATGTTTATAGGAGTTTAATGTGGAGAGGAGTTGAATGGTTTGCAGCCCTCAATCAAACACTTCATTTTTTTAAGAGGCAACGCTAGAGTCATATCATGGTTCTATTGGAAATTTCTGCTAAACCTGTAATTTCAGCTTCTATTTTTGCCCAAATGATAAAAGGCTAAATCTACCTGAATTCTGAGGAGTTTATTATAATTTTATATATTTTTTTATTGGGTTTTCATTTTATGCATGTGTATAAGATTTCACATGTTTTTCTATGTTATTTATAACGTGTTTAGTTTTAAATTAATTTTGGTTAGCAAACATTAGACAATTTGATATTTTTACTTTACAGATTTTAGTGCTACAATGATGAAAGGCTGAAATTCCTGAATTCTGAGATGTGTATAATATTTCACATATACTTTTTCTATGTCATTTATACTGTGTTAATTTTTAAATTGATTTTGGTTAACAAATATTGTTAAAATCCCGGGCAACGCCGGGTACTTCAGCTAGTAAATTATAATTATAGTAACTTGAACTCTCGCAGGGCATTTTTATATTCTCTCGAAAGTCATAAGTAAATTTTTTTCTATCCTTTACGCTTCTCTCGAAATTTCAAAATTTTGATTCTTGATTCTGGATAAGATAAATTATCTGAGATTAAAATAAAAGGAGATAATCTGAGATTAAAAAACCTTTGAAATTTTATACCACCTACGGAACGTATTTTCCTATACTTCGGAAATTGCATTTCATGTTACATCTTTGAATTTTATTTCTCTTTTAACATTTTACTTTAATTTTTTTTAGTTTTCTTAAATTTTTCTCTTGCGTATCAATGTATCGAAATTATCTAAAGAACATCCGAAATCAACGCATTGTGTTGGAGAGGAAACATTTATTGTAGGGATAATTGGTTTTTACGTTGAGAGGATTCAAAATCCTTTTAAACCCCCCCTCTGTATTCTTTACCGATAACTTTTTAAATAATAATTATAATCACTTGAACAACTTTGGCAAGGTATTTTATACTTATTCCGAATATCATGGGTAAAGTTTTTTTCTATCCTTTGCGCATCACTTGAAATGTCAAAATTATCCGTCTTGATTCCAGATAAGATTAATTATATCAAGTTTAGAAGACAAAAAACTTTTACATTTAATACCACCCACTAATGTATTTTACTAATCGGCAGAAAAGGCATTTCATATTTCATCTTTGAATTTAATTTCTTTTTTAACATTTTACTTTAATTTTATGGTTTAAATATTTTTTCTTAAATTTTACTCTTTCGGACGTGTATGAGTTATTGACATAGAAATGGATTCTTTCGTGCTGTAATGACATATAATTTCTCAGATATAACCATCTGTCGTTTCTTTTGGATCCATAGTGTATGATTCATCTGCTTATGATATGTCATGTTGCGGTTAATTTTTTAAAAAAAAGTTATATGTGTTTCATAATTAATGAATAGAAATGTAGAAATCCAACATGCACATTTTGGGCTTTCAGTCATTTAAACTTTATATGCATAAATATCAATAAATATTTTAAATACAGATGAAATAAATCATAGTTTAGCTCTTGGGTAAAAAATGTTTTCATGGTACCATTCGTAAGTAAATGTTTTCATGGTACCATTTTATGTAATTTTTCGGAACTGTATACAAACTGAAATATTCGATACAGAAATGTAGTGAACTTTTCATGTTATTTAATACCATATCTCTAGAAAAACGATTATACTGCTTATTTTAGTCACGGAAATTCTTTCACCTATGATAAAATTTTCTGGATCTCTGAAAGTTTTACAGACTGTAAGTAAATCAAAAATAAAGTATACGTTATTAAATTAGAAAATTTTCGTAAATATATATATTTTAATTCAGTATCAGTCTGAAATACATATATTTTAAATTGAGTTTATGAGGAATTTTTTTTACCTTTCGTATTGCTTTAAAATTTGGTATATCTGCGGACACGGAAATGATAAATCGATTTTCTAAAAATTAAAATTTGTTGTGGAGCCCCACTTTAGTTGGTGGGAGTATATTTGCTCTAGATCGTAAATTTATCACACATGAAAAAAAAACGATATTGCAATTGAATATCAAGTTAAAACACCGATAATTAAAAATGAAACTTAAAAATGAAGTAAGCATTTTCTCAGACTAAATCACGAGGAGGGTAAAAATGGAAGGACAATTAATTTACCATAACTCTAGGACTTATTAAAGGTTAAAATTGAAATCTTCCCTGGAGGTGAATTTAAATTATTGACAGCTTCGTTAGAAACTAGAACCAATTTGAATTTTTGGGGCATATTTCAAGTAACTGTGGGATTTTGCATAGTGTCCTCCATAATTTTCATGTCACTCATATATATTCTGTTAGCTTCGGGAAAATAATCAACATCATCGTCATATTACTTTCAAAGCATCTTACAATCTTGTCTCTCTGGAACTAGTTATTGCTTTCTGCTAGGCACTAATTTGAAAGGTTATTTATACGGGAGATGTAAATCTCATTTCCCCATTTATCCTTTTGCATCTAGTATCATGATATATCCATCAAAATAAATGTTTTAAGTTCTTAACGAGGAGGGTTTGAGAAACGACTTAGGTGTTGTATAATGTTTTCTTAGAGTCATATAATAATTTTTTCCTGTTGTAATTTCTAGGTCATTTAACAGTTATTTATTAAGGTTTCAAGCAGAATTACTCTATTGAAGGTATTATCTTCAAATAAAAAGAGGAAATAAACGAAGCGAAATCTTTTATTTAAGGTATCCGACTGACATAATGAATGATTGACATAATGAATGATTTTGCGGAAGAATTCATTTCTATGTCAATAACTCATACTCCTCCGAAAGAGAGAAATGTAAGAAAAAATATTTAAAACAAAAAACTAAATTAAAATGTTAAAAGAGAAGTAAACTTCAAAGATGAAATATGAAAGGCATTTTCTGCCGCACAGTAAAATACATTCGGTGGGTGGTATCAAATGTCAAAGGTATTTTTCTTCTAAACTTCAGATTAAACACTTTATTTATGATGTTCAGAATAAGAATAAAATACCTTACAAAAATGTTCAAGTGATTATAATTATTATTTAAAAATTTAATTACTATGAAAAACACGTTCCGAAGCTCTTCTTTTGAAAAACTGTATTTGCGAAATATTCTATCTTAGTTTTCGAAGGAGGGCCGTGGCGGCCTTGTGGTACAGCGCGCTGGTTTTCGGTGCTGAGGGTGCTCGGATCGAATCCTGGCGAAGAGCCACTAAAATGCCTCCGCTTGTGTCGTCCCTTCATAGGGGGCAATGCTGGTCCACCTATATTTAATGGCGCCCCCATAATTAAATGGCTGCGGTGAATTATAGGCGAATGTCTTCGCGACAAGTGCCTCCGCATACAAAAAAATGCGATATTTGAAGGAATATAACACCAAAAGTAAAGAATTATGAAAAAATAAACATTAACTATGCAAAATTGAGGAAATTTGGCAATTTTTTTTATAAAAACGGCTCTAGCGCTAAAAAAAATATTATGCATATAACATTAACTATTTTTTTGTCATATGTAAGTAACTTTCAAGTGTGATGACCTACAAGCTAATCGATATTTCAAAAAAAAATACTGGTCATTATATGCAATTACATGTAAAATTTTAGTAATTTTCCATGATATTTTTATAAATGCAGCTATAAATCAACAAACAAGATACGTAGAGCCAAATCCGTAGTCCATTACATTCTCAGTATTATGAAAAACACACGGGAAAAATTTCATAGACATATCATGATTAGATTTTGAGTTCTCACAAGAGTCATTTTTGATGTAAAAATAAGTTCTTTAGAAAACATGATTAAAGTTTTCAAATCGTATTGAAATTCATAGCCGCTGCTGATCTTTAAATCGGTCTGATTTCATTTCTAATGATCGTATCGAAAAAATAAAAGCAGATTTAGAAAGACAAATTTACAATCTTTAAAAAAAATGGAAGAAAAAACTATTTTGGAAGTTTCGTCAAAATCGATGTTTTATACGTAGTCGGATGGATACCTTAATAAATGAAATGATTCTTCAAAATATTTTTAACATTAGTTTGTTGATGTTATTTACCGTCAAAATGGCAGGTATCTTTGAAGGTGACATGTTATAATACACACAAAACGACATTGAAGTTGATTTGGTGTCGTTGCTTAAACTTTTGAGCTAAACATTCTTTCCAAATTTGATATGTATATGTTACGTACAGTAGAAAGTCATTTACATGTTTCTCCTAAAGGCTGCTATGTACTAAGAAAAAAATCGTATTTCCCTTTTCCTCTTCTTGCAGACTCTTGTGGTTGGAAGAGTCCAGTTGACAGTTCAAGAATTCAACCCCCCTTAGGATTGACATTTTGAGGGATTGTAATGGCTCTCTCTCTATAGGGAGTTTAATCGCTGCCCCCAAATTTTTTATTTAAAATATATTTTTGTCAACTATTTACAGGTACATAAATGCTGATAATCAAATAAAATTGGTATTGTCAGATAGCATGAACTTTTCTGCAAAGCGCTACAGGATTCATTTTATAAATTTCGTCCACCGAAGGAATTTATGAGCGTTTAAAGCACATTATACCAGATTTTTCCCCGAATAATTTAAATTTTAAAATATTAATTGCGTTTAAAAAAAAAACGAAAAATGTACACAAATGTAAAATTTCTTCCTCTATGACGGAGTACAATTTTTTTTTTAAATCTTTGAATCCAAGTCGGCAATCCGTGGACAAATTTTCTCCATAGGTTAACATTGAGGTTCGCGAATCCAATGGGATTAGTACATAGCAGCCTTCTCGGAACGCTTCAATTAAAAACAACGCTAAGTAATATTATGTAAACTTTGTTAAACCTAGCTTAAACTTATAAATAGAGTTTTTCCCTTGTCGGGGAAAAAGAAGAAAAATTAGCTTTCTTTGTAATTAGCTTTATATAAATATTTTTTTTACTCTGAAACCGTACGTCTTAGCAAATATAACAAGCTGCGAGTGATAAGAGTTCTCTTAAAGAGTATGCAGATAGAGATTAACAATTTCTGACGTCACCGCTGGGAACTAACTGCTCTTGAAATTATACGAGGCACAAAAGAATTAATTAGGAGTACTAAGGAGGAAGGATAAAGCATCCTAACTCTACAAAAACATTATTTTAAATATTTACCTTCCTACTTTAACTCTGTCAAATAGTATTTTACAAAAGGTATTTTTATGTTTAACTTTTTAAAAATAAAAGGTTATAACATAAAAATCAAATACAGAAAAATAACACTGAACACACCGAACCACTAAAATTTCACGCTACACTACAGCACAATTTTTAAAAAAAAATTGTTTTAAAACGGATTAAAAACTGAACATTTTAATTAATTGAAAATTTACTTTAGTTAAGATATTAAAAGAATTCTAATTTAAATACATTTCAAACCAATTAAATTAACTATATTTTTTCTTAAAAGGGAACTAATTCAGTTAATGGAGACTGAAAAATAATTAAGTTTTAAAAATAAGTTAATTAAAATAGAATACTCGTAATTAGATGTAAGTAGGTCTTTCGTCTGTTATATTCATGTATTTTTTACATAGTGAGTTAACAAATATGATTTTAGATTAATCCAATTTAAATTTTCATGATTGGCAGTTATACATTTGGACTACGGCCTCAATAAAAATGTACTAGTGTAAACGTTATACTCAATATCAGTCGTTCTTTTAACTAATCTTTAGCATTTTTTCATTTGACTCTTTCTTACTAGAATTCAGGATTCAGATCAGAAGGTTTTGGTTAGAATTTTCCAAATTTTCAAGTACGTTGTTTTCTCTTTCATTTTCCTTTATGAATTATTTATTCGTCCTTGACAAGGATATCGCTTGTTCTATAATATAAAATAAATAATTTATAATTTAAATAAATATTAAAAGAATATTCTTGACTGTCTTTATGTTAAAGTCCTGCGGGGCCAACGAAAAGATTTGTTAACCAGATTGCCGTCAATAACGATACTGTATCAATTTTTGTCACCTTCTCGAGTCGGAATCGAATTTGTGTAAGATTTGATGCCCGGTCAGCCGTCTGAGGTCCTAGACAGCATTGCCATTGGAATGTCTTTTAAGTAATTCATATTTTGTTGTTGCATAGCTCAGGGATAAAAAAATCTCTAAAATACAGTCATCTATTTAATTCAATTAAGGAAGGAGATATATTTGGGAAGAAATCTAAAATGTGGAAAACAGTGACTGAACGCGCCAAAATGTAGTATGACTGTCGTGTAAAATTTTATTGATCCAATATTTTATGCCAGCCGTCTTTACTCTTTTCTATCTCCGAGCCACTTAGTGATGAAATTCAAAATTACCACTGGATGGATCCGGAGGTTAAGAGCTCATAGAGATCGATAGTGATTTAATAACACGTACCGAAACTCGACAATCGATCTATGACTTTTAGTTCAACGGAGATAGAAATTAAACGCACTCCATTGTTACGAATTTTACGAGTCTATGGAAATATAGCCAAATATGAAAGTTATCGCTAAATTGGCGATGGATTTGGTGACTTATTTTGGTCGCCGAATTTGGCAATGTTTCTCCACATTTGGCGATATGGCGCCAAATGGTCGCCAACTTGCCGTCTAGACCTTTCTGGAAGCTTCTAGTGATATATAGCTGGCTGACCGATAGGGGTCGCTTTGAAAGTCTATAAATATACCTGACTTGAAACTCAGTTCAATTTGTACTGAGAATTGAATGTGTTGAAAGTACGTTAGGCGTGTATTGTACTGAAGATTATGGTATCCTGACTTGTGTTTTTAGAGTTTTCTGCTGTATAGAAGAGATTTGTTACGTGTTTTCTGTTGAATTTGTGTATGCGCCTGAATAATTTACAGAATAATAAATTTTATTTTGTGTGCAGTTTCTGAAGAGATTTTGTTCAATCTTAACGAACCCAGGAAAACGGAACACCATTCTTCTTTGATACGTTAATAGGATCATATTATAGCGTGCATTTTGTATTTTCAAAACTGTTATAAACAATGTATTTGGCATAATAGTTCAGATTAAAGTTTCTCTTTTATTTTGTTTACATTTGCTTATGACAACCTGCGATAATGTTTGCAAAAACAATAAAAGGAGTGGATGATAGTAGCTCTCTTTAAGCAACAAATGAAATGATAGTTTTTTTTCCTTTCATTTGTTGCTAAAAGAGAGCTAAAGATTGGAATCCGCATTTTATTGCTAGTTCCAATCGACTTCAAACATTCCTGCCACAGGACTTTAGGGCTGCTCACTCTGAATTCGGAGCGTTACGTAGCGTTAAAAATTTTATCCAATCACAAAGCCGCATGCAATGACCACGTGATACGTCAAGCGAATCACAATCATGTCAAGAGTCTCGTAGCAAACATAACGCGACGCTGGGAATGCAATGTTAACAGGCCTTTAAACAATTTATACTCAAGTACCGCAGGCTATTACTTCGGCCATCTTCAAAACGAAGTTAAATCAGATGTAAAATTATCCCTCTGTCAAACTTTTTGACATTTGAATGATTAATGAGTGAAATGAATATTACGATATTACTAAATAATTAATATTAATTAATAATACTAAATTAATATTTTCTTAATATAGCACTGGTTAACTGTTTAACAATTCTTCAAAGCTCTTCCTCCTAAAGTCATCAATCTCCCCCATAACCATTACGCAAAAGTCATATTTTATTGTCAGCATAAAGCCTCACATGAAAGATAATGTTGAATGTAGTATGTATAATATTCCCCATTTCCTTAATTTTATAATTATATATTTCATTAATTATTCATAAGCTATACAGGGTGTCTCAAAAGGCTGTTGCAAAACTTAACATGCTGGTCTATTGTATCATGATGAACACGATTTACATAGGAACGTGTGTCCGGAAACGCAAATCTGACGCTGGAGGGCGCTGTTTACTTTATCGGACCGTACCTCATACCAACCCCACTGGATGGCCGGAACTATCGCATTTTTCTGGAGGAGGTAGAAAATTCAAAACGAAACAGAATTACATAGGAATGTATGATCGTAAACGCAAACCTGATCAGCTAGAGGATAAACAAACATGCAGAAATGAACAGTGGGGTTGGTAAGAGGTATGGTCCGATTAAGTAAACAGCGCCCGCCCTCCAACGTCAGGTTTGTTTTTCCGGACACACGTTCCTATGTAAATCTTGTTCATCATGATATGACAGACCAGCATGTTGAGTTTGGCAACGACCTTTTGAGACACCCTGTATAAAAGTTACAGAAATGTAGGGTAAAACTGAAGCTTTTGCTATAAAAATATAGCATTAAAAATTTGCAGCATTAACGAAAAATCTTAAAAGTAGGGTTTTGCAAATACATACTATATATAAGGGATTTACAAAGATTAAAATGCTCATATTACAAAGGATTTGTGTAAACAAACTTTTAATGCTTTCAAATATAAGGGTTTATAGCGTGAACTTTCTATTAGAAACACCACTGGTGCATATTAAATATCCGTTTTAGAGTATTCTCATGCCCAAATAATATGAAATGTCTATAAATAATATGCCCTATACCATAAAGTATTTATTTCCAAGAGAGCAATTCATCGGCGTAGAAAAAGTGTTTTCGAAGTCAAGTGTTAATTTTAAGTACCATGTTAAAGGATACTTTAAATTCAAACACTCCTTGTTTATATGCAGAAAGTTTTATCCGGTTAACTTTATTAAACGTGTGGAGACTACCTGCACTTGATATTTGTTTTTTGCTTAGCTTGTGTTACCCTAAGGATTTTTATGCAAGCATAACAAAGGCAAAAGCCTTACATCACGTAAAAGAGTTTTTTCCTTCCTCTTTTTTATTCCTGAATTTATAACGCAAATAGCTCGTTGAAAAGTTTTTATCTCTCACGACCTTATCGAAGAATTTTTGTCCTTTTGTTGAAAAACAAAATTCATTGAGTGTCATCTTTTTGCAGGTCATCAATCGCATGTAGTTGAAAAATAAAAGATAAGGACAAAAATAATCCCTTTAATTTAAAAAAAAAATATGAGAAGTGTAATGTCTAATGGGAAAATGCGATAAAGATATCACGTACGATTATTCTACAGATAGAAATATTATTTAAGAATAGTTTATTTTTAGTTTTGAATTCTAAATGCTTTAAACAGTAAATTGCAGATATATTTATGAGTTTAAATTTGCATAACTACTTTCAGATTTACAAAGTTTGTCTGCTAGCAAAAGATTTCGAACAGGGCCTAGAAAAAGCAAAATTCATTGAGTGTCATCCTTTTGCAGGTGATCAATCACATATAGTTGAAAAATAGCAGATAAGGACAAAAATAGTCGCTTTTAATCTTTTTTTAAAATGTGAGGATAAGTTATCTAACGGGAAAATGCAATAAAGATATCACATACGATTATTGAAATTTCAAATGACAGTAATTAGGGAAATTAATTCTAATTCAAACTTAGAAATATTTGAAATTGACATTTCAACAAATTGCTTACTAATAAACTTTCATATCGTATTACGGAAATTGATGCGTAATTGTAATAACACCTGAGTGTCTTGACTATGTCGCCGGTTCTAAGACCTCTCTCTGTCATATCCAGTTAATTTAAATTGAGACACCTTCGTTCAACAAATTCTTATTTATCTGATAAAAAAATCATTGTTAGCAATAATTTATTTTCCTCTTATTTAAACTTCTCAGACTGAATCTTTTTAATAACAATCTGTATTTATTATAGACACAGGTACATATAGAAAAAGTTACTTTATTCATGAATGAAATACACACAATGTTCCTTCACTCTGCATTACTTATTATGGTATATTTTTAAAAGTTTAGGTGTTTTTTAATAATTTCCCGAGTTTTGACATGACTCCTGTAATTGAACGATTTCATTCCCATTTCCGATAAATTAGATTTAAAATTCTCGCAATCATTTTAAATTCCATTTAGTACCATTGTAGTTCTATTTAATATAATTTGAATTTCGTTAATTTTTTTTATTAATTCACCAGATGATCAACAATACTGAAGTCCAGTGGAATCTGTAGAAAGTAAATTTATAACTGGCTTGGAAGGTTATTATTAAGAAAGAAGCAAGCGTTTCAGTTGTAAACCTCGAAAGAGACACTTTACTTTGACTATAAGAAGCTCTAATAACAAATGTAGAGCAATTGAAGGCCGCTGAACGCTTTTAAAGTTGTACCCTTGTAGCACCAAAAAGGCCGACGGTGGGAAATAATACTTTGTTAATCCTTATAAACAGAATGATCAATACTTTTACTTCAAGCTCTCCAATTATCTAGTTTTATACTTATTTATGACACTATTCCGTGAAATTCGCACACCGTTACTTTACATATGCATGCTTACTATAAAGGTCATTTTTCAATCGTGAGCATTTTATGGTCACTTTCATTTAACCTTCAATCGTACAGAATACAACTTAAATTATTTGTTAATAGCGTCTGAGGAGACAAGAATGAAAAATAAGGCAATTCTTTCCAACTTATTTAAATTATAAATTGAATGAATATATTAATCTTGATATACCGGGTGTGTCACAATTCCCTCCGGGGTTTGGAAGGCTTATATAAAAAACATATTACCAACACAACAACAAAGTTGATTTTACTGGAGAAAGAAACATTACAAGTTTTGTTTCACAAATGTTCAATATGTGAACATTTCGTGATGCGGCAGATATCAAGTCTAAAGTCAAATTCTTGTTTCACTCGCTTTTTCCCGGGATCTGTAATTCCGCAGTCGCTTGACGAATTGTCTTTCTCGGACTTTGCACAAACTCATCTCGTACACGAGTAACCTTTTCTGTCGAAGGGCCTGGACGACCAGTTCATTTTCCATCACACAAGCAACCACTTTCCTGAAATTTCCGAAGCCACGCAATAATTGTTTTATCCTTTGGTGGTTGAAATCCGTATTTTGTACGAAATTGTCTTTGAACTGTCACAACAGTTTCACTTTTCGCAAATTCTAACACGCAGTAAGCTATCTGTGAACCTGTAAACGCCACTGTCTTATGTGCAAAATTTTCAAAAGTCTGTGTTTCCGTTATTTGCTACTGGTATCAGATTTAGTGCCGCCATCTACTAACACATTTGTGAAACATAACTTGTAATGTTTCTTACTCCAGTAAAGTCAACTTTGTTGCTGTATTGGAAATATGTTTTTTTATAAGCCTTCCAAACCCCGGAGGGAAATGTGACACACCCGGTATATGATTTGTCACCTACATAGTGAGGTGGTTAGTGTCATAAACTGCTAACGCATGGACCTGTGTTCTAATCGTGCAAAAAACTCCCATAAGCAGTAACGTTGGTTCACTTACCAGTTGTTTCCATAATAAACAGCCACTAACACTCGTCGTGTATACGAGTTACAATCGTATGTGAGTATGCCCTCAGAATAAGTTCGTCCCGCATTCAAAAAATACATATATATAAATGTTTTATATATATATATATATATATATATATATATAATTAGAAGAGCTTTAAGTTTTTTCTAAAAGATGAAACTTTATTCATATCCGTCATTCAACTATTCACACCTGTATGTTGATTAGCCTGAAGAAATAAAATCTAAGAATATATTTTCCCCCTAATATATTTCCCCCCCAAAAAAAATAAGGTTGTTACTTTGCTTCCTTTTTTCAGTTAGAAAAATAAATACGCGAACCCGAACATTGCTGTAACAGATTTTAATTTCATTTTATAAAAATATGTCATAATTAGTCATTATCTTATACTCGATACAGTGATATATATAGAAATTTTCTGAAACTTCTATTGGATAGTCAAAATAAAAATATCTATAGTACTCTACTCATATTTACAGAAGAAACCAAAGCAGGTGTTTGTGATCTGCTTATTTGCAAACTGTTTTTAAAGGGTACAAAATAATAACCACTTTCACTATTCGTGAATACATACTATTTTAAACACAGTATACTCTCGTTTTAAAAGATATACATTTGATTCTTACTAATGCCATTTCTTAGTTTAAATTTACTCTGTTATAATTAATTATTTTTATGCTTATTTAATTTCCGGTTCATTTATGCTAAGAGGTTTCTAATTTTAATTTGTTTTGGTAGGTTTTCAGCATTGTTGTTTATGGAAATTGTTCGGAATATTCCTATTTTGATATATTCCATTTGTTCATAGCCGTATTCTCCTCTTATAAGGCATTAACCTTGAGATATTTTTCTTTATCAACGCTTGTTACGAAAATCTTAACTTTTTGTCTGACGCATTACTTAGATTTTTTTCCTTTCTCCAACAAAAAAGACTATAAAAAAGATGCTGCATTTGGAATTACTTAGAGAATACTAAAATAGTTGTTTAACAAAACTTTGTTTCGGTGAACCGCTGAAAACAAGATTTGAGAGAAGGTGCAGGTAAACAAAGAAACGAAAGTTCCCAAATAAATAACAAAAAAGGAATGCAATTGAATAAGAAGGAAAGTAAGTTTTCACATTTCGCCCCAAGAATTCAAAGAACTATGTAAAGAATCCCGCGAAAACACATGATTGAGTTTAACATTGCCATTGGCAATTGATTAAAGCTGAAAGAAATGGTGACAAACTGTGCGCAAAAGCTTCATTTGAGAAAAGAAACAAAAGTATCAAACAAAAGAACACTAAACGAATCTACTAAAATAAATACCTATGCGTGGAATTTATGCCAATAAGCAACAAATCCTGCGAATCCAAGCATAATTTAATGATTGTACTTCTAGATGATGAATTTTTTGCGAAAGTACAATCATGCTATCATTAGGTTTAATTATTATCACAACTAGAATATGAAAAAAATATCGTAAAAACATATACTATCTTTGCTGAAAATTTTGTACTGTTATACTAAAACTTCTATCCGTATCAGCGGAATTAGCCGTCGAGGCCTGTGTTTAAAAACTAATGGTCACCAGTAGAATACTCGAAGTATCGCATCCAAGCTGAACATTTTAAAGAAAATATATACTCAAGAAAACAGAACACGTAACTCAACATAACATACATATATTAACAAAACACACAAATATTAACAAATAGTATTACAAAGGATATAAGCGGGACTAAGCCTAGCTGCTACATTATAATCATTCTTTCGAAACTAAACGATTTTCGTAGAGACTCTTCCTTTTCGAGGCATCTTGGCGACAACCCAACAACTTGTCACCACATTTGGCGGAATTCGCCTTGTAAAATTTTAGTTTTATTATTTTAATGGTTATAAGTCTTACATTTATCTTTGAGACATTTTCAGAATATTTTCTCGTAAGATTGGGATATCATACTTGCAAGTTTCAGTTCATCTCTCTGGTTTCAACTTCCCGCTCTGAGGAAGATCTGGTTGGTTGGTTGAGGTTTTATGGGACAAGGCTCAAGGTTGGAGAAAAAGCGCCAAACAAAAGACTTGAGTAGGAGAAAATAGCATATATAAAAACTGACAAAAAGTGTTAAGGACATAAGTTCTCCAGAGTAAAACTCTCAAGCGAATCCACCGAGCTTTCCAGTACATGTCGAATGCGACGATTAGGAGAGACTTCGGCATTTCTACACTCACGGAACAGGCTCATAAAATTTCTAAAAAATCTTATGACAGCCTACCGATCATCCGTAATGAAATCATTGTAGAATTTCCTGATTACGATTATTGTCTACCTGCTAATCGCAAACGCCCCAGGGTGTGTCTCCTTAGGAGCTAACATTAACTTCCCATTCGCGATATTCTTTCTATCTCGCTCACCTGCTTGTGTCCTGCCGTAGCGCAGTGGCATCGCGCTGACCTGCGAAACCCTACATTGTGAGTTCGGTCTTAGGTGGTATCGCCTATTCCATTTTTCCCTATCTTGATATTTTCATTTTTCCTCCGCGGAAATCTGCAATCATCCTATTATGAATTGTATGACCCTGAAGAGGGACTTTTTTTTCTTTTGCTGAGGGCCACCTTATCTTATACTTGTTTAATTTTTCATCTTACCTTCTCTAAATTTTTAATTTAACTTTTTAAACTTAAATTCTCATTCTTAATAATTGCTTAATTTTTTTTCTTAAATTCTCTCTTCCCCTTCATCTATTGAAGGTGTTAAACTTAAAATTTTTGTACAATGATTGTAATAGTAATTGTAATAGTAATTGATGAATATTTGATATGTGATTCATAACTTCCAGCATGAGTGTAACGACTGTCTGCCAGGATAGACATTCAAACTTAGATTTCTAAATTTTGAGACAATATACTACTGATTTCACCTATTCAGAATACTCCGAATGTTGAAGCGGAAATTTATGCCAAATTATTTGCCTTCTACTTACGGTTGTCTATTACGGGTGGTATCTCCAAAGATCATTTTCGATGGCGACGTAACAGCAATTCGGAGAGGCACAAGCACTGTTGTATGCTGGTTATTATTCGTTTACGAATCCAGTTTTAGTATCCGACATATCGCTCTCTTGTCTAATGCATAGTCAGACCTATCCCCGTCAATCAGGAAGTTCACGAGTATAGGTATCTTGTACAAAAATGAACAGATGATAGTTATTTCCTTATGTTCCAATCGGTACCGGGACAGTGTGCTTTGGTTGAAAATAAATAGGTGAATATGCTTACTAAAAGTGAGACGATGTTGTACAGCAGTCTGGTTCTAGAATATCATTCTGTTCAGCTAAACATTTGACACATAGGCTACTGTTTGTGTAACATCAACAGGGATTACAAGATCTCTGTTAGAGACTAGAATACCGGATCTAAAAGCTATCGTGGTGTTTTGACTTCTAACCGAACATGAGTGTCTTATTGCTCAGTTACACCGCATTGATGTGTCTCCAAGCCCAAACTACTATAATTAGGGTTTGACGTACGGAAGGACAAGAAGTCATTAGTTTCTACAAAGCACTTTGCAGTACGTCCCAGTTCAGTAGGCATTCGGAGACCAGGGGAAAATTGAAACGAGAATATTCAGTGAATATTTTTGTATTTATATCATATTACTGTCAGTTCTATGCAACTCAAAATGGTAATAAAAAATCTATAGATTTAACTGTTCCAGTATTGTCAGGAAAATATATTTTCAGTGACTTCCCTCGCAAGTTTAGATTAATCTGCACTGCGTCTTTAGCATTTATGCAATTCAAGAATAAAACCATTTTCCAAAATATTGACTAAAATTATAATTTTGTAGATATTTTGCTAGTTCGTTACAAATAATATCTTTGAAATGAGAAAATTGCATCGAATATAAATTACATGGAGTGTAAAATAATATTGCATCGGATTATCAAGTTTAAATTTTCAAATATCTGAATTTTAGAAATTCTGTACATTTATTTTATTAAAAAGTCCGAATTTTCCAGATATTTGCGAGCACTTATATATACATACATACATACATACATACACACATATATATATATATATATATATATATATATCACAGATATTATGAATACATCTCATGTACATTGTCTAATGCTTTTATCCATAGAAGAAATTCTGTTAGAATATATGCAGGCATGCCATTCTTCCAACAGACTGAAATCCTATGAGGGTTTGTTTTACTGAATTTGTATTTTCTCTGGGGATTTCACCTCATATCATCTCACAAGTAAAATTGACAGTTATTTTAATAAGAACCCTGAATGTCTCATTGCACTGTCGCTTTCGTTTCCAAAACTGACATCTTGAATGAGCTTCAAAAGAGATATTTGAAAGACAACATGGAAGGAATTTATAAAGCATCACGTCTTAGTATTAAGTTATTTTGTGGAGCTGATATGTTATGTACGACTTAATCTGATAAAATTCGTGATGATTGATTTACTTTAGCAGTGTTTTAGCTCTTGTGAATAACATGACGAAATTAATTAATAATAGTTAGTATTATAGTACTAAAGTTTGGATCGTGCAAAAGGTTTCATAACTATGTATTATCAACAAATTAGTAATGCACATATCCGCTGTTACTAAAAGTAGACACAGTTCCATTGTGCCCAAAATATGTTAAGTAACAGCGCATAGCCAGTGATGTTCAATATATTTTCGTTCATAATTAAAATGTTTTTTTTACTCTTTTACTACGTTGTTATTACATTTCTAGTACACATTTGAATGTTCCTGTTTGATGAATGTAATGTAATCCATGAAATAAGTACATAAATATATAATACGTTGTAAAAATATTAGCATGAAACCGAAGCATGAAGACGCATTTATGCATAAGCTGATGCGATCCGCGGAGGTCATTGTAAGGCTATTGAATGTCTGTTGAATTAGGACTGAGCGACCTTGATTAGTAAAAACGATTTTGTCACACTTTTGTCTCACTTCTATCCCATTTTCTATCTCCGAAGAAAGTTCTTTAGCTTGACGACCGACCTTGATTGGTAAAAATGATTTTATGTAACACTTTTGTCTCACTTGTGTCCCATTTTCTATCTCCGAAGAAAGTTTTTTTTAGTTATATCATATTTATGATTTGTTTAAAGTGATAAAGTATTCAATAGGATGACTATATTTTGCCGAGCCACATTTCTTAGAAATAAAAAAAAAACCACTAGAAACGAAACATGGATAAAGTATTCTGTTCAGATGAAAAGTTTCATTCGTCTAAGTAAGAACATCAGTTTTTAAAAGTTAATTTTTACGAATATAATTTCAAAATGCCTGAAAATTGTAAGACAATCGGTTACGCTATTTGTTATCGGATGATCTGTATTTCAGCGATGCATTTATAACATGTTAAAGTATATATGAGTAGAAATTGTTTTATAGAAGTATAATTTGTTCCCTTTCATTTCATTTTCCATATAACATATGTCTGAATCTCAGTTTACCTTTATTATTATTATTATTATTAAATGTAAAAAATAATCACCTGAAGTCTATCATAATGTTGAAGTTCTGGTCGTGGTAGCTTTCCTAAAGAAACACATTTTTTACAATAAAATAATTTATTTTTCATTCCTTCCCTTTTTCGCATTTTCCATGTTATGGCCATCCGACAATACTTCCCACATCAACTAATCTCCCCACGTATCCGCCACCAGATAATGTAGAACGCAGTATGAAGGTAGTTGATGAAAATATAACATACAAAATTACTATTGCTCATGCAAATGAACTTAAAAATGTGCTTACAAACTTTATTCGGGCAGGATTATTTTTATTGAAGCAGCAGAAATACATTTTCAGCATATTATCTTAATGATTATAAATAATGTGTACAGCTGTTTAATTATGTTTTGTTGATCTTTCAGAAGATAGACTCATTATCCAGAATCATTGATTTCAACCTCGTATAGTATGTCACCTGGTGTCATACTATATGAGGTATCTTATACTAAATGAGGTATATTTCGCTTCTAAATTGCTAATCACAAAAGCTAATAACAAAAGCTCAAGTGCCTTTCTGTTTCCGATCAGTCTACATCTTTTTATTATATCTTCTAAACATTTTTGAGTCGTATTAATTACTGAAATTTATACATTCTTTGTTATGAATCCAAACAATCGATAATGAGCTGAAACACTCTAATAAAGAAATTATTTCAAGTGTTTCATCACAATCAGCCACCGTATATGTTACAGGTATAGACAACTAAAGAAATCCCTGTTATATGAATTTAACAGATAAAAGTAGTTTTAAAAACTTGTTTAACTAGCAACCACAATCACTACGAGGATGCTGGTGAGTTAAGACTGATTTGTACTAGCCCTACTGAATTCGTTCACCTGAATGTTAACCTATGGAAAAAATGTGTCTACTATTTACAGCAATGGTTCTTAACCTTTTAAATTGTCAACACCCCCTTGAATCCGAAAATAAGCTCGCGCACCCCCCTTGAAAAATGTGTTTCTAATTTTTATTTAGGAAAACACATTTATTGCAAGATAATTTATTTATTGCATAAAAACATTAATAAATTTACAATAAATAGATTATTAACACATATAAAACAATTTTTACATTTTTAATGGCTGCGTTGTTGTTGTTTGTTCATAATTATCCTTTTAAAACGAGGCTCTTTTTTTTGAAAGAGCGACGCGTATGTTATCAGATGCATTTAAGCGATTTCTGGCTTTTGTTTTGATGTGCAAAAGGGATGAAAAACTCCTTTCACAAATGTAAGAGGTAGCAAATGAAAAAATGTCTCGAATGTTGCATTTGCCAATTCTGGATAAAGTTCTAACTGCGTACACCAGAACTTTTTTAAGTCCAGCTTTTAAAATTCCATTTCAATACGTGCATTAGCACCCCTAGAAATACTGTTTCGCACAACCGGTTAAGAACCACTGATTTACAGCTGCATAAATGCTGATAATCCAATAAAAATGGTATATTTAGATAGCCTAAATATTTCCGCACCTTGCAAAAGGTTTCATTTTATAAATGTCATCCACCAGAGGAATTTGTGAGCGTTTAAAACACACTATACCAGATTACCCCCCTCCCCAAATAATTATTTAAATTTAAAAAAATATTTGCATTAAAAAAACGACACATGCTCCAAGGTATAAAATTTCTTTCTCTATTACGGAGTACAAGTTTAAAAAAAATCTTTCAAAATAAGTCGGCGATCCTTGGACATTTACTTTCCATAGGTTACCACTGAGCTGAGCGAATCTAATAGGGTTACTACACAGCAGACTTAAAGATCACGTGTTTGTTTGTTTCTGCGAGTTCCTGGCAATTAGAGATGAAAGAGTGTCTGAAACACAGACAGAAATAGTTCGAAACCATTAGTCAATAAGTATTTGTGGATTTGTTAGAACTACTTTCGATGACTTATCAACACAGCTAAGAAAAAGTGAAATGAATGACTAATTAACTTACTTCAAAAAATAGTCACTGGGCCTTTTAGCAGATTGTGTACGGAGTTTAGCAGAAATCTCTTTATTTTATTAGCTACAGAACATTCAATATTTTTTTTTAGATATAATTTCTTTCAAAGCTATAGGCAAAGCAAAATGGAAAATATTACATTTTAAAATTATCCCTTTTTAATATTTATGCAGCTTTCAAAGGTGAAAATTCCATTCTCTACTAAGTGAAATATCTTTGAAACACATTCTTACGGTGTAATTTACGAAAAAGTATATCATGAATTTTCTAATCCCTCAAACGCAAGGCTCAATATCAGCATATTATTTCAGGGAAAATTTAGGAATTTTTAAAATTTTGACTAAAATATTAGAACGTTAAAATTGAGCCCCAGTCGAGAAAGTTAGCGCAAATCGTAATTTTTTAGAGTTACATAAAAGGTATTCAGTTCAAATACTTATAACGGATGAAATTCTTGGTGGAGTGGAGCTCTGCTGAGATGTATCCGAGAATAAAAATGCTATCAGACAATCGGAAACTTAATTTTTAAATGAATCCATCTCGCAATTTTTAATGGAATTGAAAAATGCATACCTTAAACTGAAACATTTTGTTTTGCTTCTAATAGATCATGAGTAACGGACAGTATGAACAAAATTAATTTCCGATCGAGAAAAAAATGTGTGTTTTACCTTATATCTACTTTTATATGTAGTAATAATAACGATAATTATCAATTGTTCGTTCTTTCATAATTACAGTTTAATTGTTGCGAGGCGAATTTATACGTACTGGAAAAAAAAAACTCGACCACAAACTTCAATGCTGTGGGCGTTGCTATCGCGGCGGGGCGTAACCTCACGTCCGGTGCCAGAAAAATGAAATATACATGTAACAGTCATCTAGTGTAACGAACAAACGCCTCGATTTGGGTATTAAACATTCAAAGGAACCCTTACGTCATACAGACGTTAAACGTCTACGGAAACCGCTGCGGGTTTCTGGAGATGAAACGTTTGAAATTTACAACTTTCGTTTGAATCGGAATAACCAAAGGAATAATACATTCTACAATTAGATCTCCCGAATTTCTAATACATGTGTAAGGGTTATTATAAATAAAATATATAACCTTAGGAAATTAAAGCATTATAAATATCGTACTTAAAATTACTAAACATATAAAGAGAGTAACTGATTTTGTACTAGAATTTTGTGACGTTAGTCGCCGTCAAATTACTTATAACGTTGGAAGTTTAGCTCTTAAGAAAAAAATATAATTTAAAATTTCTACGTAATATAAAATTACGTTTTTATAACATATATTTATTTCATAATTTATTTAGGGCATTAATTATATTACAGTGTGAAAAATTATTTTTTCTTAGCTTAAAAATTGCAATTTATAGAACACACTTTATCAACCACACACCAATCAAAATGTGTCACCACTTAACCATAGAGGAGTCAAACGGATTATATTTCATATTTTAATTGATTTTTTATGATGCTGCCGGTAATATAATGCTCATTCATCCATTATTTTTCATCGAAGAATCTTTTTATTATGCTAGTTATTAATGCACTGACTAAATTTCGCAGAAATTTATTTCTTATCATGTTTCCTGACATGGTTCTTAGATCCTAGAATGCATATTATGTTATTACGTTCTCAGTGATAGGGTTGTATTCCCATTCAGAACAGAGTTAAAAAAATATAGAAACATTCACATCCTCTAGTTACATTCTAAACAACTGTCTTGATAACATTTGCTATGTTATTAATCCGTAATGATCATTTCTTCAATTCTACAATGGTTTTTTAAAAAATGGCGTGGCTACATATTTAGAACTATTTAATAGTGCGTCATTAGGTCAAGGAGCCGAGGTGTGATGGTCGCAATGAATAATTCATAATTAGACAATCATACCAATGTTCCTCGGTCCAATGAGAAACTATTAAACAGCTTGGAACATGTAGCCACTCCATTTTTAAAATTTAGTGTGGAATTGAAAAAGTGTTTATAGCGTATTTTAAATCCACAAATTTAGTGTAAGTCATGCTATTTATTCTTCCATCACTAAATGAAAATAAGAGTTAAAAAATTCTAGAAACATGCACATTCTCTAGATACATTCTAAACAACTGTCTTAATACAACTGTCTTAAACTTTTGCTATGCTATTAATCTGTAATGAATATTTCTTCAATTCCACTCAAAATTAAAAAAATGGCGTGTCAACATATTTAGAACTATTTTAGAGTTCATCATTAAGTCATGGAGTCAAGTTGTGATTGTCGCAATGAATAATTCATAATTGAGAAAATCATACCAATGTTCCTCGGTCTGATGATGAACTATTGAACAGCTTGGAACATGTTGCCCCTACATTCTTTTAAATTTAGTGTGGAATTGAAAAATAGCGTATTTTAAATCCACAGTTATAGCGTATTCTAAATCCACAAATTTAGTGTAAGTCATGCTATTTATTTTTCCATCACTTCTTGCTACATGAAAATAAGTAAAAGCCCTAAAAATTTAATGTCATATTACTTTATATAACACTAGCGGCCCGTCCCGACTTTGTCCGGGTTGAACAAAATATTACACCAATAAATTTCCAGTTGATATCCAATAAATTGTAAATATTTTTTTTACCTTAAATGTCCAATAAAAAGCGTAGTTCCAAATGTAGTTTTCTTCAATAAACCCTTTAACGTTGCCAGTTTCAAAAATCCTTTTTGTATTTATCAATACCTCCTCTACTTGAATCTTAAAAATATTAAACCTTTTCCTTACGGGGTGGGATAGCATATATCCGAAGCACATACTCTCGAAAAATACGGTGTGATGTCGGCAGAGATATAATCTCTAATTCCACTTCGTTGTGTCTTTCCTAACGTCTTTGCTCCCAAAGAACAATTGGGTGACATTCTGGGAACAGAGGGTCAATCTTGCCGAAAAGGACTGAATAATAATCTTTTGTCGTTCTAGAGGCTATTTCTTTTCAGGCGAGAGACATCAGAAAGGCGGTTCACCCCCGGTTCATCCATTTTCAGCCTTTTGAGAGATGAAAGAGGCACGGAGTGCCGATGAACTACTATTGAAATTCTTCTTCAATAGTAAGGAAGCAATTAACCACTCTTTCCCCTGACCCCTCCCCACGCTGAATGTCCCCCACGTAAAATGGGGATAGGAAGTAGATAACATTTTCCCGTTGTAAAGAGCGATTTCGAAAAACGGACGCCGTAAGCTAAAGGGTGTTGCTATGGTTACTTGACTGCGGTTGACAAAGGAAAAGATGTAAGGTACATTTTAATGTACAAAAGTTGTACATTACCCTCCACATACAAAATCTGGTCTCTCTCTTTGTATATTATTATAGAAGTATAGATAGACATTGGTATCCCCAAATTAGAATAAGATATGAAATAAAAATACAAAAATAAAAAAGGATTTTAAGTAAAGAATTTTTTAAAATTATTTTAAGCACCTAAAATAATATTCAAATTAATATTACGTTTTTTATTAATTAAAGTTAATTTTTAAAAGAAAGAGGTGTGCTTGAGACCGTAGTTTTATTCAAAAATAAAAAAGGATTTTAAGTAAAGAATATATTTTTAATTATTTTAAGCACCTAAAATAGTATTAAAATTAATATTACGTTAGTTATTAATTAATGTTAATTTTTTAAAAGAGAGAGGTTAAGAGATGAAATAAAAAAAATAAAATAAAAAAAGGATTTTAAGTAAAGAATGTTTTTTTAAAATAATATTAATTTTTTTTTCAAATAATATTCCTAAAATAATCAAATTAATATTACGTTAGTAAATAATTAAAGTTAATTTTTTAAAAGAAAAAGGCGCGCCAGAGAACGGCTAGGTTCGAACCACTATCGTCAGAACAGAAGCGCACCGCGATAGCACCACGGTAAGGATCGTTGAAAACTTCGGCACAAAAAGCGGTAGAGGACAGTAGCGGTAACAATGGAGATTGTTAGGATTAAGCCCCTAACTTTATTTCTACTGATCAGATATACATAATATATAGTCTATGTCCATCTGGAATAATGTACATTTCAAACAGTGAAAGAATTTTTCAAATAGGTGCAGTGGTTCTGGAGTTTACCCTCCACGTACAAAATCGCTCTCTCTTTATATATAAGTATGGATTTCATGATGTAACTTCCTTCTTCATTTTTAACTGAGCAGAATAAAAGAAAAAAAACCTCGTATTCTATAATTTTAGCTCCAGGGATCGAGGAGCCTGATTTTAATGAAAACAATATCTCCAGAAGCTAGTTTATATGACACCCTTTTTTATAAAGTAATTTAATAATTAAAGAAGAAAGTGAATAAATGATGCAATGCTTTTGCAATCACGTTAAATAATATTTTATACTACGAACGACGTTTTAGAAGTCATGATTTAATTTTATTTTAAAGTTTTGATTTTGCATGTTGTTATTGTTCCTAATGCTACCTGGCCGGAAGTTCCAGAACATGTCCATATAGGCTTTGGGCTGAATAGTGAGGCTACGGTTTGTAATAGCACCACAAGAATCGGAGTCCGACTTGGAAAGGTGCCATCAAAATTTTGACAGAGCACCTCCAGGGCAGAATATGGAAGGATCGTATCTTCCCCGCACACTGACCTCATAGAAGGACTTTCCAGTCTACCGATTTAGCATGCCCATACCCAGCCTATACACGAAAGCATTTGACGGCCCTTATCGGGATTTTATCCAAGCACTTTCAGTATGGAAATCCGACGCGCTAACGATATGCTACCTTGGGATGATTTTACATAATACAGTGAAACCTCACATAACGAGCATAATTCGTTCTAGAGTCTTACTCGTAATGCGAAACACTCGTTAAGCGAAACAATTTTTTCCATATAAATTAATGTAAAATACGATAATGCGTTCCATGCCAAAAAATACTCAAAATTGTTTAGACGTAGCGTTTATTAATTGAAGAAAATTACCTATACATAAATTCTTAAGGATTAAAATCACCCATATGAAGTTTATTATTTACGAATTTATGACACATATCTAATTTTTTTACTAGAAAACTATCTAGCGACATTTGTTTTTCTCGGCGCTTTAAAATTTGCTGAAAATGTGTCACCGCATTGTCATTGAATAAATTTATAGCGCGCATAGCCACCGTCTTATCAGGGTGATGCTTTGTAACTTACGATGCAATAGTTTCCCATGCTTTCATCATTTCTTTTATTGCGCCAGAAGATTGTTTCTTTGCTGTTTCTTCGTCCTTCTCCACTGACAAACTCTCCTCTACAACTGCTTGCTGTGAAAGACACTGCAATTCTATTAGCTGTTCGGTGGTCAGCTCTTGGTTGTGCTCTTCCACAAGCTCCTGAACATCATTGTTATACTCCAGTCCCATGATATTTGCTTCAAGAACCATCCATAACTACCCTCAAATACTTATTTTTCGGACGTTGATGATTCTGGTGACGTGAAGATCCGAGTGACGTGATGACGAGACTTCCTTCCACATCGCTCGTTATACGAAATGTTGCTCGTTAAGCGAGCCATTCTTTTACGATTTATTTTGCTCGTTATGCGAAATACTCGTTATACGAGGTGCTCATTAAGCGAGGTTCCACTGTACATGGAAATAAATATTCTAATTCTCCAATTAGTTATTCAAATGAAATACTGCCAGAAGAATCTTTAAATTTTCTAGCTTGTAAATTAAAAGCCAGTCAGTAAGAGATTACTCTAATAGAGTTAATATTTATCTCTTATATAAAGCTAACCTATATCATTATTTGGATTTCTCACCTCTAATTTATTAAAGTTTAAGTTTACCACAAATGACATCTAATGCACCTTACATAATGAATGATCTAAGTTGTGTCTGGTATAGTTGATAATCTAATAGCTAACTATTGATAAATACCTGTTCAGGTGTTCATATAACTCTATAAATTATTTATACTAACCCAAATATCTCTATGAAAACGTGTAAATACGTGTAATTTTATGAAGCCACTACCGCTATTCATGTATACTTATATGATCTCCTGATGTATATCCTTTATGTATAAAATTGTCTGGTTCATTCTTTGTTACGAGGTAATAGTATTATCGTTGTAGTATTATTATATTTAAATATAATATAGTATTATTATATTTCAAGCTAATCATTGGTTTGCTTTAAAAATATCCAAAGAGACCTCGGTAATACCGTAATTTTCTGTAAAAGGAAACGTTAATTATATTTTGCTATTTTTGAAATCTTCTTATAGACCTTTCAATGACTTCCCGTAATCTGAGAATAAAAATCGGCTACATGTGTTTAGTAAATGAATTCGCTGAGCGTATTTCGTAATCTATATATATAAAACAGTTCCGTAACTGACTCATTCATTCATTCATTCATTCATTCATTCACTGACTGACTGACATAGAACGCACAGACCAAACCGCTGGACCTAAAGGGCTGAAATTTTGCATGGCGATTCTTCTTATAGTGTAGGGGTGCACTAAGAGAGATTTTTCTAAAATTCTTCTTAGATTTTTTAAAATTAAATTTTTAAGCTGTTTTTTTAACTTTTTTTACGTTTGCATTAAAAATAATACATTGAGGGTTATAAAATTTATATCACGAGAAAGATCATAAAAATTCCTTCAAAATGAAATCTTTTTCGAATCTTTACCTTCATTTCCTGATTTTTGGTGAATTTTTATAGATTAATTTTTAGAATTTAATTTATTAAATGCTGATCACGTGACTTCTTTTTCTGGTACTTTAAATAAATTTATCGTCACGTGCATAAAAACTAAATAGACAAAAAATAATTTTTTTTTCTTGCTAATGCGGCAGACGATTGGACATTATCCAAAAAAATATTAAAATACAGTAAAAGAAATGTTCTAGAAACTGTACTATATTCTTTAGTATTCTTTATATTAGATTTAATTTGAATATCTTCTTCTACATTATTTTGTCTATAAAAATATCCCCTACGATTTTTTTACAAATATATATATATTTTACATCAATTATATACATTGATCGTCGTATTTATTATATATATATTGGCATTAATTGCATACATTCACCGATGTTTTTACCGATGAATGTACTCCGTAGCGAAGTGCGGGTTTTCAGCTAGTCTATATATATAAAACAGTTCCGTAACTGACTCATTCATTCACTGACTGACTGACTGACATACAACGCACAGACCAAACCGATGGACCTAAAGGGCTGAAATTTTGCATGACGATTTTTCTAATAGTGTAGGGGTGCACTAAGAAAGATTTTTCAAAAATTCTTCTTAGATTTTTTTAAATTAAATTTTTAAGCTGTTTTTTAAACTTTTTTTACGTTTGCATTTAAAATAATACATTGAGGGTTATAAAATTTTTATCACGAGAAAGATCATAAAAATTCCTTCAAAATGAAATTTTTTTCGAATTTTTACCTCCATTTCCTGATTTTTGGTGAATTTTTAAAGATTAATTTTTAGAATTTAATTTATTAAATGCTGATCACGTGATTTCTTTTTCTGGTACTTTCAATAAATTTATCGTCACGTGCGTAACAACTAAATAAACAAAAAAAATATTTTTTTCTCTTTCTAATGCAGCAGACGATTGGATATTATCCAAAAAAAATGCATATCCCTTACGATTTTTTTATAAATATATATATATAGATAGATATATATTTTACCTCAATTGTATACATTGATCATCGCATTTATTTTAAATATATATATTTATTTTTTGGCATTAATTGCATACGTTGACCATTGTATTTAATTTGAATGTACTCCGTAGTGGATCGCGAGTTTTCAGCTAGTGATTTATAAAAGCAAATTTAATTCCATTTCAAAGAGTGATTGATATCGTAGAACGTAATAGTAAATTAAAAATTCATTTATAATGTTATTAATCAAATTTCAGACAAATACTAGAAAATTCCCCTAAGATTATATTCAATCCCTAGATGAGTATATATTTTCATAACATTAAATTTACAACCGCTTGCCCGGATCGAGATTCTGGCTCAAGACGTCGAACTTTGTAATTCTATCTACTGAACTATCCTGTTGCTGTGAGAAAAAAATGGAACTTCTTTTGTTGCAAAGCTAATGATATATATTTTTTTCCATTTCTTTATTTTCTTATTAAATACACAAATTTTGCAACCTAATTTGCTAGCTTTCTTGCAAACAATTAACAACCTTTGCAACAACATTTGCCAGATCTGCCGGATCAGGAATAAAACTCGTGTTTTCAAGCTTTAAAACCACGTATCCTGCCGAAAAATCTATCGTGGCGTTATGGGACACTTTCATTTTTTTAAAATCATTCATCAAAAGTTGAGGCAGCAGATATCAAGTTATTCCTCAAATTCTATATTTATGCTGAGCTGTATTATAGTACGGGTCCGAGGTAGTCTAGTGGTAACGCGTCGGCTTTCCACACCGAGGGGGATGTTGCAAAATCGAAAGTTGTTCATTGGTAAATTTAAAGAATTATCAAGTAATCAGATGTATTGCTAAACATTACAGATAATTTAAATAACACGCAAAATCAATGACGAACATAATGGTTAAAAGCCCAATCAAGGATACGAGCATAGCTTGTTCGATATAGGACCTATCTTCCCATATCAAAATCTTATTCTATCTAGTTCGAATCATAATCTAAACCTAATATATTAAAATAATCTAAACCTAATATATAAAGTGTGCACAAGTGATACTTATCCCCAAGGGAAATGAGTCTAAAATACCTCATTTGGATAATCTAAGATGCATTAGCTTACTTCCTGCTTTAGGTAAGTGCTTGGAGAAACTTTTCGTTAACAGAATTTGCTGGTTTTTGCACCGGGGGGACTTTTTTTCTAGTGACCAGTACGGCTTTACACCTCAGAAGAGTACTGAGGATGCTTTGTTACGTTTAAGTGAGATTGTTCAGAGAGGTAAAAAGAAAAATTTGCACACAATCTTGGTTTTTCTGGATATAAAAGGCGCTTTCGACAATGCTTGGTGGCCTTGCATTCTCAACCTTCTTAAAAAAGCGGAACTACCACTGAATATTTTTTCACTGGCTGCTGACTTTTTAAAGGACAGAGTAGCCAAATTGAGACTGGGCTCAGCTTCTACTATCCATCGGCTTGAGAGGGGTTGCCCTCAAGGCTCAGTTTCTGGACCTGCCTTTTGGAATTTGATTATTAACGATCTCCTCATAAAACTTAATAAACTTGCCTGTTGTGATACTATTGCTTTTGCGGATGACCTCCTATTTTGTTTCCAGGGTAGGGATCTTCCTGCGACTTTCCTTTGTGCTCAAGAAACCTTGAACCTTGCTACCAAATGGTCAAAAGATTTTAAATTGGAATTTAATTCTGCTAAAACCAAAGTCATGTTTATTGAAAAACGCAATGTTCTTTATGACGCATTCCAGCTGTTTCTCGACGGAACTCCCTTGGCTGTTGTAGGGCAATTTAAATATCTTGGAGTTCTTCTTGACTGCAAGTTTTCTTGGAAAAAACACCTATCTTACATTTCAGAGAAGTGTGACAAATTGCAACGTGGTTTATGTCGCATTGCACGTAATACGTACGGCATCAGGTTTGATGTCCATTCGCTCATTTATAAGCAAGGCATTGAACCTTTTATTTTGTACGGCTCTAGAGCTTGGGGTATGGCGCTCAAGAAGAAGATTAATTGTAAATATCTCCGACGCATTCAAAGGCGTATTCTCTTGCGAGTCATATGTGGATATCGCACCTTAAGCTATGAATCTGTTTATGCAATATCTGGTTTTCCTCCGATCGACACTGCCATTCTTCATAATATCGCCTTTAGAGAAAATTTCTCTACTTATTCTACTTCTGGTTACGATTATGTTTTACCTCCATCTGATCTTCCTCATCCCACGGAGAGAAAGGCTATCAATGTTATTAATTATTGCAACAAAACTGCAGGTGATTTCCCTGTTACTTGCTATACTGATGGCAGTAAAATTGATGGCAAGGTTGGTTTCGCTTTTGTTGCCTTCAAGAATGGCATTGAATTCGAGCATTTTCAATTTAGAATTCGAGATGAATGCACTGTTTTTATAGCTGAACTTTTATGTTTAAACTTTGCCATTAAATGGATCATGAATCGAGATAGTGCTGACAAAGATTATCTCATTTGTACCGATTCACTTTCATCCTTGGAGACCTTAAAATGTATTGCTTCTGCCAATAGCATTATCGTCGAAATTCAAAGACAACTCAAAACCCTTGAAAGTAAAAACGTCTCTGTTTTCTTTGCTTTTGTTCGTGGGCATACTGGTATCTTTGGTAACGAGCGAGCCGACTTCCTTGCCAAGTCCGCTACAAGGCGTGAAATTGACATTAGTGTCAATATTCCCAAATCTTTTTTTAAGAAGGTCATGTTTGAGAGTATGGTGGAGTCATGGAACCAAGAATACGTCAACTCAAATAATGGTAGTTTAACCAAGAAATTTTTCCCGTCCATTAGAATGAGACTCTCTTGCCATCACTTCTTTGCTAACTACAAATTGACTCAGTTCCTCACAGGACATGGAAATTTTAAGAGCTATTTGAGTAGATTCAAATTGTGTTCGGCGACCCCCTGTGATTGCAGCGTTGGTGGCGAGGAAAATGCTGAACATGTTCTGTTTTCGTGTTCGAAGTACCGCAGGGAGAGAAATATTTTTAAATTGGCTCTTAAGGACTTAAATATTAACTGGCCTCCCAATTTCTCTCTGCTCGTTTCTGGGAAGTGTGCTTTCAGCTTATTTTGTAAATTTATTGTAAATATTTGTAATTCTTCTTAGTTTCTTTTATTTGTTTTATTTTGTCTGTTTCTTATGTTTTCTTAGTGTTTTATACTTACCTCTGTAAGTCCCGTGTGATACTTTGTGGTACACGGGAATTTTATGTGTATTTTTTTTTATTAAAAAAAAAAAAAAAAAAAAAAAAAAAAACCTAATATATTTCAGGTAGAGAGGGTACGATATTATTTCAGTCAACCAGCGCAACCAAACATTCAAACATTGTCTATAATCATTTAAGCACAGTAGCGTTACCTAACTGAAACTTTCTCAGCGGTGGCTCGGTTCGAATCCGACAAGCGCCATTAGATACCTTCTTGCATACGCCATACAGTAGTGGAAATTGATTTATGAAAACACGTTTTTTTAACAAAAACTTCTTTAATATTCCTTAAAAATGAATTAAATGTCATACATTACTGCCTTTCTCCATCAAAGTTTCTTTTATTCTTGATGGTATTGATAAATTAAGATTTTTAATGTACTTTTGAACAATTAGTTTCCAGCTTTGACGGATTGAAGCTTTCAATCTTGTATAATGTATGAAAGCTTAACCCTTTGAGGGGCACCGTCCTCACTGTGCGAACACATTTTCTAGAATTTTTTTAACCTAAAAAATGTCAATTTTTTTTTCAATTAAAGGTTGTAAAATACTTTTACATCTTTAAACTGATAATAAATGGCAGCACCAGACATTTGTCTGCTCATTTAGTTTGAACACAATGAATTCAAGTTAATGCTGTTTCATACTTGGTTTTATTTTCAATTATTTTAAGGATTAAAAACCTAAAATGTTTTAATTTTTTCCACTAGATTTTATAAACATGCCTCAACGAATACTGACATGCCATTACTTCTTTAAAAAATTCGTTTATTTCTTTCTATTTTTGCGCTTTTAAATGGTGTTCGCACAGCGAGAACGCCGCCCCTTTGCGACATTGAAATACAGGCTCACCCCGGAAAGGAAAAACAAACACAGCTGTCTTTATGTTTTCTCCTCTAGACGATTTGGTATTGCTTCTTGGGGGGTAAAGGGGATTAAAAAGTCGATAACTCTCTGAAATTGGGGGTGTTTTTGGAAAAGGAAGACGTTATCATTTGTATTGTCATCTGTATTGTCATCTGTTTCAATGGTGCGTGCTGGGCACTATCACCTACAGTTCCCAACCTTTCTGCATTCGACAATGGTCTATTGAATTCATTCTGTGTGCTAAGGTTGGCCTCTGTCAAAATGTCTGGCTTATTGTTACCAAACGGCAACCGGCCACCTTCAGTACAAGTGAATTTAAATCAATTATTATAAGCATGACCGCTCTGGGTGGGCCCCTGGAAATCCCCACGTGTGAAGGTGTTGGAAATAGCTAAAGCGCGTTTTAAAAATATCTTATTCTGCTTTTGCTCTGTTTTCAGATCAGTCGCTCTTATTTGCTAATTTTTTTAGTTAAATATTCTGGTGCAAATATATTTTTTAAAATTCGTTTCATATAGTTTACTTAAATCTCTAAAATTGTACAAAATAAGCTTTGATTTTATTTAGTATAAAATTTATTTAAAACTTCGATTTTTCCAAAAGTTCCATGGAAAGACAGCCATGAAATGATATGTTCCGGTTTTTTATTTCTTTAATTTTTATATTTTACTGCTATTTCTCACATTTTTCTGACATTTTTATATTTTTCTGATATATTTTTGTATTTTTCGATATTTCTTATTTTTGATATTTTGAGTTCAATGATTTTAACATTTTGAAAAATTTCTTAAATTTTAAAATTTTTAAAATAAAATTCAAATTTCTGTTTGTTGAAAATTATTTAGTAAAATAATTATTATTATAATGATATAAGATCAGTTATTTTTGTTTTTGCTCGAGAAAAACAAGATAAGTTAGTGGTCGAACTCAAATGCCCTACACGGGCGCCGTTCGCACTGTGAGGACGGCCCCCTACCTAAGGGGGGCTGCTAAATTTTTTTAAATCACATTTCTTTTATCTATAGGACCATTATACCTCATTCTTACCTTTTTTTTCAAAAATATTACAATAATAAAATTGCGCCCCTCAAAGGGTTAATGATTGAAGCTTAATGAAATTTCATACATGCTTTCATACATTATACATGCTATGTACAACAAATATTTTACAAAAATAAATTTTCATACATAATAATAAACAAAAATATAAGATCAAAAATTAGATTTTCCGAACATACAAACATGGAAGTTGATTTATGATATACCACATTTCATTGAAATTAATAGATAGTAAAGCTTCCTTTCTCCATCAAAGTTTCTTTTATTCTAGATGGTATTGATAAAATAAGATTTTAAATGTACTTTTGATCAATTAGTTTCCAGCTTTGACGGATTGAAGCTTTCAATTCTACAAGTGATGTGTACTGCATTTCATCTGCATAAACCACTCGAACAAGCTCTTCCCAAACTTTTTCGATGGGGTTCAAATCAGGACTATTAGGTGGATGATCTAAAGGAACAATATTATGCTCGTCAAATCAATGTTTCATTGCATTTGAGGTGGGAATACTTGCATTGTCTTGCATGAAGATGTAATCTAAAACATAATATTTTCATGCAAATGGAAAAAGGGAATTTTCTAAAACTAAGCTGTAATCAAATGAATTCTGCCGACCATTTAAAAATACAATTTCTCTTCTGCCATCATAAGCAATCGCTGTCCAAATCATCAAACTTACACCACCAAAATTTTTGCTGAATGTAGATGTTGGTTCTTTTCGGAGATCCATCTAATAATACTTCAAATCATCGGGGCAATCCAAATTGAATTTCTTTTCATTGGAGAAAATGACCTTCTTCCAACTGTCGCCCTTTGCCATGTACTCATCACAAACTCATCTTCTTGTCACAAAGTAACTTTGGACCAGACTTCATTTTCGACGATCTCAAGCTCCATAAAGAAAGTAAAATTTGAGTAACTCCTCTAGAAGTAGCAGAAAGAGATACATATTCACAAATCTGCTTTGAATTGTGGCCGGTTTTTTATGCAAGTTGAAGAATCCTCCTCCTTTTCTCCATCTTTTTTAAACATGGATTACCTTTTTTTGTTAAAATTTTTGCCATAATTTGCTGGATCTTTTCTATAGTTATATATCACACCAACTGATCTTTTAATTAATTTACTAATTCCCGGAACAGATTTTCCACATTATAGATATTAATCGATTTTGGCTCTTTCGCCCAAAGACAACACCTTTTGTTAACCCATTTGTTAAAAAATATGACTGAAACGTATTGCTTCCAATATATAACGCCTTTTTATACCTACTGCGCATGTCACATTACTTAGTTTTATGCAAATTTTTCTCACATTACTTCAGAATAGCCAATGAAATATGATATTTCATAAATCAATTTCCATGTTTGTATATTGCGAAAATCTAATTTTTGAACTTATGTGTTTGTTTATTATCATGTATGAAATCTTATTTTTGTAAATCATTTGTTATACATAGCATGTATAATGTATGAAAACTCATTCATTTTTAATGATTAAAGAAGTTTTTGTTGAAAAACCGTGTTTTCATAAATGAATTTCCACCACTATGTATAAAAACGTTAAATCCGTAGACCGGAAAGTCC
This sequence comes from Dolomedes plantarius, assembly GCA_907164885.2. Classification (NCBI taxonomy): domain Eukaryota; kingdom Metazoa; phylum Arthropoda; class Arachnida; order Araneae; family Dolomedidae; genus Dolomedes; species Dolomedes plantarius. The sequence goes on from OU015493.1 coordinate 108,554,080, forward strand.
GTATACGAAGTCTGGGAGGGTGGGAGAAGGTACGATACCCCCAGATATTGCCCCTGGGGCTGCTCAGTCAAAAATGTGGGCGCACCTGGCCAAGTCGGATTTTGACCCTTGTGGAGGTATTGTAAACCGGAGCCGCACTACTCAGCCCGCAAAGCCTATATGGGTTTGGTCTGGAACTTGCCGCCAGGGGGTATTAGCAACAACAACAAGAACTATATTACAGAAAATGAAGTTTAAATTATTCAGTTAGTTTCGAGTGATGTTTCTATCTCTGAATCAGCTGTTTTGTCGAAAAACACTATCGTGACTGTACGATAAACTTTCAGAATTTCGAATACCATTCGTCACAAATTGCGACAGCAGATACCAAGCTGTACTTAACTATCGTTCTATGTACTGGGCTGTATTATAGTAACTTAGGTTTATATTATTCAGTTAATGTTGATTGCTGTTTCTATCATTTATTTATATAACACTAAAACCAGCTGATGTAAGTATATATCGCACCCCGGCAAGAAAAGTAACACAACTCAAAAACGCAGCATTTGAGAAAAATGAACTTAAAGAATACTATTTTTAACTTGAACTGGCATTACAATAAGGCTGATGCAATTGCTCTCAGGTGGAAAAATTGCGAGATAGAGATTTGTCGCTATTCGTGCACGATGGGGCACTTTATACATTGTAGCGTAGTAAATAATACGACAAGCCTTTCTCTTCAGTTACTTTACTACGATACGTTAAACATACTACAACTACAACATTTAAAGCAAGTATGTACAGCGAGTTAGAATATATAGTTAGATCATCAGGATGGCTCCGGATTCAACCACAGCACTGGCATATAAGGCCGGTGACCAGGAGAGTTCCGTTTCTCTCTGGCACGCAGAAACAGATCTCTTCTTGTGGACTATTGGGGTCTTCTTTTATACTGTCGATGAATTCAAAGGGATTTCTCTGGCGTTTGAAGTGCTGGTAAGTGTTCGAAGTTTATGCGATTCTAAATGTCACTATAGTGTCAAAAATCTCAAAAGCCCTCGACCCACTCTGGGATTTATGCGTTCTATAACGTCAGAACCGCACATTACAAGAACGTTATGGCCTCTTATCCTAGAGTTTATGAGACCGCCCAGATCAACAGGTTCACAGATAAATGACATGTTGAGGGGTAGGAACGGGCATCACATATTTATATAAATACTAATTTCGTGCAGTAATGAAGACAATGTCTTATCACTCATCACCAATATTTTAATAGAGTACAAAAGATTATACAGTAAGTTAAGATGCCGCGAGCTATAAGTAGACCCACTGCGTCCTTTATTTAGTTATATAAGTACCTGCCCATACCGGCTAATGTCGAGTAGACTTAGTTTAGTGTCTGAGTCAGCGAGTGCCCATTTGGGTGGTACCGGGAGGTACTCGATTTCTTACACAATGTCACAACATATTTTTCAATGACATAACCTCAAAATTGCCATTTTTTTACCTGTGTCACTTTTCTTGACGGGGTACGATATGTCATAGATAGACGTCATAGATGTACGTGTTGTAGGTTTATCTGGGTGGGTCGTGATTGGTTATAGTGGTAGGCAATGATACCATTATTCTGAATTCTAAGCAATACATTAATTTATTAACACAATACAAATATTGGTACACATTCAATTATATTATTATTAATTATGAACCTAAAGACATACTCATTATATCAATGTATTATTTGACTGCACTATTTCATTTATTTAAATTAATTCCATTTCAGTACGCAATATATATATTATTCCTTAACTTCCGCCTATCATATAAGACTCGGGTATCTCACGACATTTGGCACTAGTTAATAAAAGGTTACCTCCATTTTTGCAGACTGCAGAAGGGGACTTTGGCTGGCATATTCATGTGCATCTATTGGGGTCTCTATTCGGACTCGCTCAATAACGTAGGAATAGGCAGACTTTAATGGCCGGATCAGTTCACAATCCTTTGCTTGTGGGGGTTAGGCACTCCGTCTTGGTTACGAGTCTCAACTATAATCATCTCATCGGTAGCTTGCAGGGGTTCAGGCAATCTATCTCGGCTCCGAGGCTCCTCTATGCTAGCTTGCGGGGTTCAGGCAATCTATCTCGGCTCCGATGCTCCTCTATGCTAGCTTGCGGGGTTCAGGCAATCTATCTCGGCTCCGATGCTCCTCTATGCTAGCTTGCGGGGTTCAGGCAATCTATCTCGGCTCCGATGCTCCTTGATGCTCCTTTCATCGTTGGGTTGCCGGCTTACAGCGATGCGCTAAGTCGGGGCGCAATCTCCCATATATTCTCTTTTGCCTTCTCGCTTACGAGGCTACAACTCTTTATTTGGGTGCCAAGTCTCAGAGTCACCATCCATATGATTATATTTTTTCTTCTCACTCTCTCTATATTTTATTATCTTCTCAACGCCCCGCCTTTTACATTTTCATTCGTCTCTCATGTTCAACTTTTTTCTTTATACTTCCACTTTGATTCGTTAACTTTTTCCTCCCCTAATCATTTCTTTAACCATTTCGAGTGAGGGGCGTTTTATACTCGAACAATCCCGTCTTCGACTCATTCCTATTTTTCTAGGAAACGTGTTTTCCCAGAACATCTCCTATGTCTGGGGTCCTCTTCTCTTTGTCAACAATTCCCTTTTCATCTCGTTGTCTCCTCTATCCCTCGATGTCCCCCAATTTTCTCATAGTACCGCCGACTACCGCTTTAATTGGGTTGTCTGCCCTTTTTGAACTCCTAACATATCGTATCCCCACGACATTCTTCTCGTATCGTCTGGCGTCATTTTACTATTCCATTTTCCGTCCCGTTTGTTAATTGGTTTTTCTGCACCTTTTCTATTTTCTTTTTTTTTATATGTCGTACCCCACGACAGTACGTCATAGACATACGGATTTCTACCTATGTTATAAGCAGTCATTTTAACCAGCCTTGAACGTATAATGTTGATTTAAATTAATAGTCCTAAAATAAAGATTCAAAACTTAAATCTATAGCTAAAAAATGGTTAAAGTGAACTTCTCTCTAAATGTAACAAACTCATTAAATCAGTTCTATTGATTGGTTTCTAAACAATGTAGCTGACAAATAATTTAATAATATTTCATTTAAGTTTGACTATTGCTTAGTTATTTATTCAGCAATATGTTCTATTTATCAAGTAATTAGTTTTGGTTATTTAATTTTACTTACTAGTCCCAAAATATCTATTTAGTACATAAATCTTGCGTGCAAAAATATAGTTAAAAGGAAACTGGTTTTAACAACAAACTCATTCAGTTTTAATTATTGGTTTCTAAAGATACTTGCAGTGAACGAGAGTATAATTTAAAGCTGCAATATATGGATAAAGTCATTGTATCTATTGTTTAAAATTTGCTCCACGGAATAATCCAACATCGATATTATCATCGATACGGGTGCTCTCCTTTAACGATTTTGTGTGGAGAAAAAATTTATTGCTTCAAACTTTATAAAGAACCTTCTTTTTCAGACTTTCAAATCCATTTTTTTTAACATAAAAATTTTGATTGATCTCACTTTGTTTTTATAAGGAGATATATCAATACATTGGTGCGCACGTGTGAGATAAAAATATCAATATATAATATGTCTTACGCATATTTAATATGTTTTATGATTTCATTTTGAAAAATTAACCACCACGTTTATGCTGTTTAACTGTCAAAAAATGACTTCATTTTCTCGAGGGTGTTTTTTTTTCTGGCATTATTATTAGTTAATAAATAAATATGTAATCAGTATATAAAATACTCTAAATATTTTAAGGCAAAATTTCTCAAAAGTGAGATATTTGAACATTTATATAAATTATTAAGTAAGGCAGGCAGTTTTCTTCGAAAGTTAAGTCTCATTTTTATGTTGTTTATCATATTTTGTTGTCATTAATAGGCTTTTTGTAATAGAGAAAATTTAGGATTAAATAAAAATTTAAGATGTGGTTTATGCATCATTTTTTTATATTTTTACCACGTTTTTATTAACTCGCTTTCTTGTTTATCCAGTACAAATCTTGCAATCGATTTTTAGCTAACTTCCCGACTAGCTGGACATTTGAAACTCTTAGAATAGCTCAGAACACGGTGACAATGCATTATTTTCATACTTTTAGCCATCTTTAAGCAGAAAAATCCGCAAGGTGGCGCTTCGATCGAATTCAATGCTCGCACTTTTTCGTAACGGCGTTTGACGATTTTGAAAACAGAATACATGTGAATTTAGTTTGTTTACAAAAATATTGTGCGAAAAATAGAAAAAAAATTATAAAAGTTAGCAGTTTATAAAGTCTGTGGATAGCGGAAACGACTAAAAAGTGATTAAAATTAAAAAAAAGAAAGTGAAAAAGAATAATTAAGTGAAAGTTTATGCAATTAAGGAAGAAAAGGAGAGAAAAATAAAAATAAATACCAGTGAAAAATAATTAAATAGGAAAATATTAAAATTGTGATTTGTCGAAATAAGAGGTCTTTCCAGTAAGTTTGGAGCAGTCAAACTCTTAGATGCGCAATCCTTCCAAGGTTCTAACTCGCTTTAATGCGACGCAAGCCTGTCCCTTGGCGAAGAGTTTTTTTCCGGGGTACAGAACTGCGTGGTTCATGGTACAGCCTTGCATTTTGTGCACAGTGCTGGCCGATCATTTTCTTTCAAGTTGTTGGGATAATTCATCAAAAAAAATATTTTTCAAGTATTTATCAGTACATAGAATTGTCAAGTTTATAGGATTCAGCAGAAAATTTAAAAACGTGGTATATAAAAAGTTCTTTTTAATCTTGAAATTAAACTTTTTTCAATACTTTATTTTCATTGTCTAGTCTTGTGACAAGATAGATCTATTACTAGAAATTAACCATCATTACTTTACAAATATAGTTCGCTCAAACGTAACCATATGTTGAAAGAATCTGCTAAAAAATACATAAAACTGGCACCTATGCATCAATGAGAGATTTTGAAGCTGAATTTTAAATTTAAAAGAGAATTCGTCAAAACTTTATATAAGAACTCATATATAAATTTTAAAAAAAGTTAGTGAAATTGACTTAAGTTAATCCGCCGACCTATCTGAAAATTTTAAATAAGCAGAAATATACAAATTATTTTCCTAACATTACTAACAAAATTGAGTACTATCCCTTTAACAACTCACTGTTTACAAGTAAAGTAGACGTACAAACTTCCTTGAGCCGTTTATACATTCTCTAGCGGGTAGACTTATATCAGTTTTCCCTTCTAGGACGTTCCTTTGAATAGACACACATGAACTCTCAGTGACGCATATTTGATTCCGTTTTGGGAATCTTAAAAAGTGCTTTACTAGAGATATGTATAAAGGCTAAAGTCTTTATACAATATATCTAGTTTTCCCGTTACATTAACGATGTCCCCTGTTAAAGGGTATGTAAATTTTTGACTCTTCACCAATGTTATATACATTTAATCCCTTTAATAAGTAAGCAACAAAAAAAGACCATCAAATCAACTGTCACATGCGTCAGCTCCCCCTTGAGTAATCATGAATACACCCGAAGCGCAAGCACCTGTTGGCGATATTGACCAACGAGAGACAAGGTGACTAGAGATATGAATTACAAAGAGGAAGGCAATGAAAAGATTCGTTGTTACGTAGACTCGGAACTGATTCAATCACCAAAATACGCATAGGGTAAGGTAGGAAAGAGAAATAAAAACCACTACCACAAAAAAAGTTTTCATGGAAAGATAAGAGAATTCGGGAGAAGAATGATCTTGTATTAAACCTTTTCTCGACGTATATCTGAAATATCCCTTTCAAACTGACGAGTATAAACAACTATTAGGTAATGTTATTTTTCATTACGGAAGCACCAACAATTGCCGTATACGTCGTGTATGCCGATATACTGGTTGTTAGGGTAGAGCATCAGATTGTCTCGCTACTCCGAATGGACAATAGACTGGATTGTAAACGATACTTTGGTTCGTACAAGAATAAGAATACTGAACAGATTTTTAGAGCAACAAAATATCCCATACAGCTTGGCATAATACACCAATGATGTCAAATAACCATTACCCGGGGTGACATAATGCTGCTTTTTATAGTCAACGGTTAGGTCAAGAATCTACGAGCACACCCCCTATAAAAGTATGATTCAGAAACGAATCAATGAATAATATGTGTTTGTTGTTTCCAATGTGGGGCACTTGTCATCGAAGATATTCGCATATTATCCGTCATAACTGTTGTCCTCTTTCAATAGGGGTACCGTATAGAGCAGGGGTGTCAAACTCAAAGGCTACCTTAGTCCAAACAAACAAGGTTTAACTATAGGTGGGCCGCAAAAAAAATCAATATTAATAGAAACGTAGGTTTACTTACCTAATTACAGTATATTCAACATAAATATATGCATTTTGTTTAATAATAGCAAAAAAGAGTATAATTAAAAAACACTTAGCGAATTCTTCCTATCTAATTATAATTCTGCGTCGGTTATTTTATTATATATTATTGTGTGCCAATATATTGGCCGGGCCGCAAAAATGTTCCCACGGGCCGCGAGTTTGGCACCCCTGGTATAGAGGAACAAAAACCATCCCCTGGTGCGACATCTAGAGGTTTCGTACTTTCTCACAACCACTAACACCATAGCACGACTTTCCAGTCTACGGATTTAGCGTGCCCATACCTGGTCTAGATATGTAGGTATTTAATGGCACTCGACGAGATTCGAAATGAGCCCCCTCCGTTTCGAAGACTAACGCGCTATCACCAAGCTATCTCGGGCCTTAAATGAATAATATTTACTAAGTTACACTTAACTAAAATAAAAATTATGTTTTTAACAAAGTTATAATTTTCGTGGACAGTTTATGATTTGATTATAAAAGATGCTTTCTGTGTGTTCAATTAACTTAATGTGTACTACGATAAGTAATAAAAACGAATCCAAAAAAAGACTGTTTAACCTTTACAAAATTAAATACACTAGGAACAGTTTTCAACTCAGGGAAATCTTAACAGAAAAACTTGCAACCTATTTTGGTACCCAGCTCGGGAATATGAATGAGAACTAATTTAAAATCTCTCAGGCAAACGTGGGTGTCTCCATCTACTTACTTTCTTTTGCACATCGCTAACATTGTTTTGAAGTGTTGAAAAAAAAGAAAGTCTTTTTTTTCATTGTAACAACAGTTTGTTTTAATAGTATACTCGAATGAGAAAAAAGAGCTTAATATTGTGTGAAGAAGTTAAAAAAAAAGAGTGCAAACGTAAAAGAGAGAATTCCGTTAATAAAAACGTTCGTAATGCGGTAGAAACAAGTGTTCTTTGAAAGTATACGCAGGAATATAAAAGGAAATATTATGAAAGGCAGAAATAATAACTCATAAAAATAGCGGAAAAAAGTTTGAGAAATAAAAACTCTAGTGTTATAAGACTATTCTTTTAACATTTTACGGCAGGAAGGTATCATTACAAAGGAAGAGTCGAACCATATATAGTCTACAGAACCATAGTTACTACTTTTTTTATCTAAAGATTAAAATTTTTAAGGATTCTAAAGAATATTTTAAAAATAATTTTAAGGAGTTAATTTCTTTATTTCTTTCCAAAGAAAATCAATGTCTATTAAGCAGTAAATTTGGCATTTATTTGCAGTTACCATATAATTTTATTTTCCCAGTAACATTGCTTATACGGCATTTTGTTTGAATATATTAACCTTTTCCTTACGGGGTGGGATAGCATGTATAAGGGTCCATTAATGAATATATATATATATATATATATATATATATATATATATATATATATATATTCATGGAGCCGTATTCATGGTATACATACTATCCCATCCCATAAGGAAAAGGTTAACAATGCGCATGAAATGTTAAATATTACAGTCAGTAAATCATATTTAAATAACATTAATTAAAATAAAGGAAAACCCAAGATAAATGAATCATCATATAACGGAGCTTCTCTGTTAGGTATTTACCATTTATCAATTTGAGAAGAATATAAGCGTGTAATTGAAAAGAGTATAAGATTATATGCCCAATAGTGGTCGTTTTCTGTAAAAAAAATTTATTTCCAGCAGCGAATGCCAAACGTTTAAAATGCATTTTCCGCTGCCTTTTCCCACACTCACCTAGCAGTGTAAATGAATCCAAACAAAATTGATGTTTACAAATTGGGCACTGATGCTTCTATCTAGTTAAAATAAAGAATGCTTTTAATTTTCGATTCTGTTATGTTCACACGATGAATGGATCTCCACCAAACATTCTTCTACGCATCATCACACGAAATAAGAGAACCGAAAATAAAAACATGTCAGGTCTTTAATCAATAAAGAAAGAAAAAAGGAATGTTACAAATAGTTACTATTGTCTAAACTTTCAAATTTAAGGAATTTTAAAACCCTGGGGAAAAGCAAAGGACTTTTAAGGACAAAAAGGTTTTTTAAGATTTTAAGGATTTTTAAGGACCAAGGAAAATTTCAGGGGAAAAAAGTTTGAAAATTGCAATACACTGAAGAGACATCACAAAAAGTTCACCAGTATTCGTAAACCACAAAAGTATTCCACAATATTCGTAAAAGAACCCAATAATTTGCCTGTGAATGAGTGTTGTAATATGTAAAACATGCATATCTCATGAGTAACCTGCACCAATTGTTGAGACCAATTTCTATGACCGTACATTTTGCCAACTTTTATAACTCAGTATTACTCAAATCGATATACATGAAATAAACGTTCATTAGATATATCAGAATTGCAATACTGAGCATTTCTGATTCTAGTATTTTGTTTAAAATACTCTCTGTCAAAAAATATATGCACCCAGAAGAAAACGAGATACTATCACGAAACTTGACACGTATGTAGTGTATGAGGAGATAAGCAAATGATTACAAATTCAGAAGAACATACAGTTTTATTAAGAAAATATGGCATGAAAAAGGTTACAAATCAGTAAGTAGTAAATCCACTTCTGGCAGCTATACAAGCCGCAACATGGCGTCGCATCGAATCAATGAGGTCACCTATGGCCTCCTGTGGACGATCATGCCAGAAACTTTGAAACTGGACAGATAATTCACCAGTATTCCGGGACGGGTGCAGTTGCCTTCCAACCACATCCCAGATAGGCTCTATTGGTGAGTGGTCTAGTGACCTGGCAGGCCATGGGAGTACGCCATATCCTTGGTAGAGTCGCACAGTATGTAGACGAGCATTGTCTTGCTGATAAATGGCACCTGGGCGACCTGATAGCATATAGGCAGTACAACTGGCGTTAAAATCTCATCCACGTAACTGCGTGCAGTCAAAGTGTGTTGAAGGACGACTAGAGGTGATCGCGTGACCTAACAAATCGCTCCCCATACTGTCACACCTTGTGTAATCACCGTATGCCTCTCGACAACAAATGCCGGATCGGACCGGTGGCCTGGCCGCCTCCACACGCGTCTACTCTGGTCATCAGCATTGAGACTGAATCGGGATTCATCTCTGAAGATCACACGCCTCCAGTCGGTAACACTCAAGCTCGCCTGAGGTCGGCAAAAATCCAATCGACACTGCCTATGATGTGAGGTCAGTGCTAGGCGTCTTAATGGACGTCGGCTCCTTATACCTGCGTCGGCTAGTCGTCTCCGAATGGTTTCCCCCGATACCACCGGATGTCTGGAAGGTGGTAAATGGTGTCGAACCGATTGTAGCGACGTTGTTGGTGTGGACGTGGTCGCTCTTATGATTGTGCGATCCTTGCGCGCATTTGTTTTCCTGGGACGCCCTGACCCTCCGCGACGGTAGACTATCCCGTCCGTGATCCATTGTTGACAACACCGAGCAATTACCATATCGCTCCGACCGAGGTGGCGGCCAATACGGCTGTTTAACCAACCTGCTTCTCTGATACCTACTTTACACCCCTACTCAAAGTCCGACAATTGTTCGTACTGTCGCCGGTTGCGTCTCAGTGGCATCTCTAGTCACAATACCGTCCATCCAAGTCGACAGATTTGTTTGACTAACCCTATGGCACGAGCAACCATGCTTTTAAGCTCTCCCAGCGGCGCAACTCATATGCGCATATCGTGCTTATCCTTGTCTCATTGGCGTCGAAATTCAACCATTTGCATATCTCTTACCAGACTACATTCCTGCCATCTTTCGTTATAGTTTCGTTTTCGTATAGTTTCGTTATATTTCTTCTGGGTGCATTTATTTCTTGTGACATAGTATATTAGACAAACGCTTTTGAGAGTCTTAATATTTCCACGTTATTTTCACAAATGATTACAGTCGTGGAAATTTTCATGAGCAGATTTTAGGAGTGACAACATTCAATATTGGAATCCAAAAACAGCGCACATTTTCCTCTTCACGCGCGGTATATTTTGCTATTCTCTAATGCAAAAAGAAATTCAAAAATTCTAATTCAAATCTAAGAAGCAACTGAAGAAAAGAAATCCCCCTATAATTTAATTGCAAAATCTTAAAATAGCAAATGTAACTCAGGTTAACAATAAGACCGACGAGTGGGAAATTTTTTTTTATGGCCAAATATGAGCATAAGGATTTTGAGAATATGTAGGGCCCTTTTAGGAATGATTTGACACATAAATGACTTAGTCGTACTTTGACTTTTGCAAGCAATTCTTTCTTCTTTTTACTTTTTGTTCTGTTAGGAAAAAAAAGACTGTTGATGGTTTGTTATGTATGTTGTTACTAACTTAGTAACAACAGTTATGACAACAGATTTAGTTATTAGTTTTCGAATGCGTCTTTCCTGACTTTAGGTTGTCTCTACGTGCTCCTTAGCTTTTCAGTTCATTTTTAGGCAGACTTAGAACAACATCCCTCAAACTGTTGAAGAAGATTCTCAGACTTCTAAAAATATGAAACTTTTGTGTATTATAATTCCTTGTGCAAGCTTCAAAAAGAAAAAAAATCAGTTTTATATTACAGTTGTATCGTATGAACATTCAATAACACGATAGTTGTTGTTGTTGTTGCTAGTAAGGTCCTTGGGGTTTACGTTCTCTGAGAACCCAGTCCAGTGTAATATGAAGACAAGGGAGGAAACAAACATACACAAACACATACACACACACACACACACATAGAATAATTTTTTTTTACAAACGATGCCAACGGCTATGGACGGCAGATTGCAGTACCACTTAGTGGACGGGGCTTCTTTTTGATGATGCAGGACTGACGAGTTCCCCAGATAACAACCAAGTTTTATGCGGTATTCGAACCCGCGACCCCGACGTGGCAGGCTGGTGCCTTGACCGCCCGGCCCCTGAGCGGCACACGATCGTGAATGTCACTGGATTTTCTGTGGCTAAAATCACTAATCAGTCGTCTTTTCAAATGTTGTGTAATATTTTCCAATACCTTAATGCTAATTCTCATCATATGACTCAATCTTGCTAATTTTATTAGGCATAGAAAGTTACCAAATTGAAAAAAACGTACACGGCAGTCAATTTAAAAATTCTGGCATCATTGGTGCGTTTGGTTAGTGCAACACTCCAAGAACAAAATTTTCCTTATTACCAAGAAAACACAATATGGAGAAGAAAATCCACCTTAAAACTACTTTACCAACGGTATCCTGAGAAAATACAAAATTACCAATCAAGAATATACCGGTAAATACTGAACGTCATTAGAAATATGTTGGAGAGCCCAAGGATCTTTATTGAGTAGCAGCTATACGGCAAAGTCTCAATTGTAACATTAACGTATTCTTAAAGTATATAGCTGTGATAACATTCCCTGTCTCCAGCGCATACGTGCAGCTGTGTTATTTCTCATGAAACGACTTGAATCCAAAGTGCTGTTTAATGGAAAATGAAAGCAGTTTCGCCTTTGGATTGATTTTCTTTCAATAGTTCTCACCAACTTTCACTTACGAGAGAAACGGTAACAAAAATTTGAACCAAACTCCTCAAGGAATGCTGGCGATGGTATATTTTAAAATTAAGCTACATTTTCTATATTTTAAGTTTTTAAAATTTTATTTCTATATTTTAAGTTTTTAAAATTTTATTTCTATATTTTAAGTTTTTAAAATTGTATTTCTATATTTTAAGTTTTTAAAATGTTCTATATTTAAAGTTTTGACTTCCCACCTGTGTTTAAATATGTACATTTGGATGTCTTACAGAAACTTCTGTACATTTAAAGGTTCTTTTAAATTGGGATGAAAGGATTTTTTAGGTTGGGAACTACTCTTTTTCAGAACAAGGTCCTAATTAGCTGTTCATATTGCCTTATTTTACGAAGGCAGGAGTGAAGTAAAGCTAAGTAGAAGATAAATTATGAGGAAATTCACCCCCAAATTTTTAAGCGGGTGAAAGTTTTTGTCTGAGCGCATGCACTAAGTCAGATATGACGTAGACAAAAATTCTTCAGTTGTAACCTAAACGTTACTTTGTGAGGATGTGATTCCACGAGCGGGAAATTTCCCCATTCACGTTGTTTAAAATGTTTTGATCAATAAAATCGTTGTTAATTGCTAACAACTGGTCCGTCGTCAATGTTTATGGTCTACACACATCTAAATAGTCTATCTTAAAAGACAGTTTTTTTTTAAATTTCCAACGGTGAGCTACATAAGCATACAAGACAGATAAGCATATACCCAAGAAATACAACAGAAAAAAAAATTACAAATGTATAGCCCATAAATTGTGGGAAAATTTCCCGAAACGGGTGAAAGTAAACTCATAAAATTCTTTCTTTCAATTTTTTTGTCCTGAATTTTTTACACATAGGAGCTTACAATCTTCCCTAACAAACATAAAATATCAACTAATACTGCAGATCAGGCCTTCGGTACACACATATGATACTTTTCAATATTAAAAACCCTTCACTTGTACATTTCAGACAATTTTAAGTCCGAACATTTCTGTTAATTTCCTAAAATAGCAAAAGATAAATGAGCTATTCTTTAAGCATTTTATTCTACTTTTACGTTCAGTGTAGATGCAGACACCCTATTTTGGTCCGTATGCTTCACTCAGTGGCATGGAACTCTTTTACGAATCGTTATTTATACTCAAAACATCTTTTGTTCTGTAAAATACCCAGCTGAAAAGGGAAAACAATTATGGACAGAGTATAAAAAATGTTTGTGGTAGCATTAGTCTCAAACAATGTTAATTGTTGTAAATTGTTAAACTTTAAATGTATGTCAGAAATTTAAAAGCATCACAAAACCTGTTAAATGTAGTTTTGAAACAATTTGAGAGAATTTCAGTCAGAGATCTAACAGTGAGAAAATTTCAACTGTGAGATTTTTTAGAAGGACTAGATACAACGTAGGAAAAAGATTAAATGACTCTTCATATTTCTGTGGCATTATGGCAGATGTTGATATGTCATTTTTTCATGTTTTCGGCAAATTAAAAAAGTAACTGTTGTTGTGGAACATAAAGTCGTTCAATTAAGTTTTTCAATCCAAATTTTCTTTAATACATACTCATATTCAACCTCAAGCATGTGGCTAGTCTTCAATAAAAATATTCAATTAGGGACTAAAATATTCAATTTGGGACCAAGTATTACCTCTTTTATACATAACAGAATTAGCCAATACGAATAACTTAGTATTATTTCATATTTCCACTATCAGCTTTTGCCACATTAAAAAACCACTTTTAAGTGCGACTTATCAACTTAAATCATAAAATTGAGTTTTTCGGGCGTATCAACATTTGCCATAACGCCACACATTTGAATTAGTGTAACTTGAAGTAAATTGACTAAAATAATCATTTTTTAAAAATATTTCCTAGTTTTAAAAGTTAATAGCTAAACTATTAAAATATACTCTGTATATTATTCTCCGTGATTAACTTAATTTTTTTCTATTTTCTTTTAGATTTAATTGTCCAACAAGAAAGGATATACACTGAAGTGTCAGAATAATTCGGATAGACGATCCATTTCGGAACAGTTTGCAATAATCGCTACATCGTAAATGCTTTCCGTAAGCAGCTTATATAGAGCGACAGACATTTATGGATGCTTATAAGGCTGATTGAACAGTGAGCATGGCAGGCGATCATGATTTGGGTGAATTTCGGCGATTTATGATAGTTGGTCCTCGTGCGATGTGTCATGACATTTCCGAGAAGCTGGCAAAGTTGAGATATTCAATTTTAACCATTTCAAGGGTGTACCTTGAATAGAATTCCTGTAAAACATCAAACCTACTGCAATACTGTGGCCGTTGAAAGACTCTAAATGTCCGTGACCAACGTCATCCATCGACCATCAAATCAAGTGTAAGGAGTGCAACATTTGTGCAAATAACATTGCAATTCAATGCTCGGGCTTCTACTAACAACGGTGGGAGGACTGTAAAACGGGAACTGCATGATATCCGCTTTACTAGCCAATCCCCCGCGACGTATTTTCGGGCAATAGCCGAATGACTTGGGCGCTGGATTTGCAAGGGAGTACCGATGTTCGTGACCCCACTTTCATCCTTCCCACGGATCTAGACCCTTTTAAGACCTGGCCCAGGGCTGGATGCTCTTGCGTGTGGTCATTTTTTATTACGGCCATAACTTTGCTACCCCTTTCACTTTCTTCTTGCTCTATGATTTTCTTCCTATCTTGCTAACTTTTCCAATTCACGCTTTACAACCAATTCTTTGTATGTTCCATTTTGCATTCCAATGTCACTACCCCCGTGACAATCGGATGCCAGATGTACATCAATGTTCAGTGCATACTCCAAAATATAGGTATTTGACTTCCGATTCTTAACCCACTTGGGCCAATGCTCTTTGCCAATGCCGAGTTATAACTAAGAATTATCATTTTATTCAAATACACATATGAAAGTGCCATAAAGTAGTGATTTAAGTTGACGTTAGGTTAGGACGCGAATTCTCGTATAAATGATTTAATTGAATTTAAGATGGGAATTATAAATTAAATATATCGAAGCGAGTGTATATATCGAAGCGAGTTCATATCATTGATATTTATATTAATGAAGTGTGATTATTATTGTGCATGTATGTGTTATATCATATATAAATCAAGTTATTGTTCAATACCAGAGTAATGTTTGTTGTCTAAAAACGATCCACTATACGATTTCTGTCACAATTTTGTGACCAGTCTTTGGGCTCGAGTCCCACTTTAGGCATGGATGTTTGTAACCGTTTGAAACTGGCTTTAAGTAGCAGGCCCCGGTCTAGTAAGCCATCTTGTAGCAAAAACTAACCGCAGCGTCCTCAACCAACCACAAGACAACCCCAACGACGTATTAGACAGTTACCCCAGTTCATCTGGCACTTCAGTGTATGCTTACTTTCCACGTCGATGACGGAAAAGAAGTTATAGTGACACATATGAAATAATTTTATGCTGAAATTACACATTTATATCGGATGATTTAACTATATCAGACATTATAATAAAACTTAATAGTGACTTTTCCGTTATAGAAGACTATATCAATTTTCGTATTACTGTCAAAATACTATATAACTATATCTAAGAACTAACTACGTTCTCACAAAATATAGTAATTTAATAAAACGATCTCTTTTAATGTTATGCCATTCAAATAATTTATTTCCTCTATCATTCATAAAATATAACGCCTAGCTATAAGTAACGATGTTTTAAAATTCATTATTCCCATAAAATTTATCGCCTTTTATAACTTTCCGAAAAACTTTTGATGGTATTCTAAGTGGTGTATGACAGTGCACAATGTAGCTGGTTTTTAAATATCCTTAAGTGATACTTCATTCCGCCTATTTAAAGTCTGCTTCAGGCAACAGAATATTAATTTTATAATTAGGAAATTTAACGCTCAAAGGGGATTTAACTAGATTTAATTAAACAAGTTTTATGAGTACTTTGGCGCGAAGGAGAAGTTTGAAAATACGAAAAACAAATTCTTATAATTAAAACATTCGTGGTCTGGAGAGTGTAATAAAGTAGTTCTTGTGACTTGCACACGTGGATACATTCATACAAGGTAAATAGGGTTTACAATTTGTAAAATAAAAATCAAGACAGTATACATTTAATTTAAATTATAAAAGCTTTTCAAAATTTGTTCAGGTATTTGAGGTTGTTAAACTTTAATTAGATTGTGGTTATACTTTATGACAGATAAAGAGTGAAATAATCCAAGAATCTCCTTCTTTTCTACCAAGGTGAGTCACTTCAAGAGTATACTATATACACTCAAAAGCCAAAACATTATGACCACCCCTAGATTTTGCAATGAATTCGCCTGGATGACGTGGAAGGCACGTGTTCAGGTGGAAGTGGTATTTAACTGCTGCTGGAGAGTCTGAAGAAACATTATTTCACTTACTTCTGCGTATGATGGGAAAGGCTGCGGATCTAAGCGACTTTGATAGAGGGCAGATTGTAATGGCTCGAAGGCTCGGAACAAGTATTTCCGAAACTGCACGACTCGTGGGTTGTTCGCGACCTACAGTTTAGATGACATGATGTTGAACGTCCACACGCTATCAAAGAAACAGGTCGTCGGAGACTGTCTCGCATGGTGAAGCAAAACCGGAGCCGTACAGTGGCTCAGCTGACAGCCCGATACAATGCAGGGCCAAGTAGAATAGTATCGCAGCACACTGTTCAGCGGACACTGTTGGATATGGGGCTACACAGCAAACGTCCCACTCGTGTGCCTTTGCTGACCAAGCGTCATCGCCAACTGCACCTGCGCTGGGCCCGGGAACATCGCGACTGGTCCATGGATCAGTGTGAGAGAGTTGCCTGGTCAGATGAATTACGGTTTGTCATTCATCACGCCGATGGCAGTGTCAGGATACGCCGTCATCCAGGCGAACTGTTGCTCCCTCAATGTACAGTAGGTCATACACAGGTCGGTGGTGGCGGTATTATGCTTTGGGGGACGTTCTCTTGGGCGTCTCTGGGACCCGTGGTTGTGGTAGAGCAGACCATGAATGCTACAGGGTATCTGAACATCATTGCGGACCAGTTGCACCCTTACATGGCCTCTGTTTTTTCAGCTGGAAATGGAATGTACCAACAGGACAACTCCCCGTGTCACAAGGCTAAAATTGTGTTGGAGTGGTTCCAGGAACATGATGCTGAATTCCAGTTAATGTCCTGGCCGACTAACTCACCGGTTCTCAATCCGATAGAACACATTTGGAATGTCATGGGACGGCAGCTCAGAGTTCAAAGACCACCAATTCGCAATATCTCGGATTTGCGTGACCGTTGCTTAAACATCTGGTACAATCTGTCTCCGGCCATCTACCAAGGACTTGTGGCATCCATGCCAAGGCGGGTTGAAGCTGTGTTACGCGCCAAAGGTGGGCCAACTCGTTATTGACAGGTGGTCATAATGTTTTGGCTCTTGAGTATATATATATATATATATATATATATATATATATATATATATATATATATATATATATATATATATATATTTATACCTATATACACACACGCAAACATATACAGAGGCTGTTCACAGACTTTTTAGACGATGTATATTGTATTCACAAAACTAAATTACATAAAATTCTTGTATTCTAAATGTTCTATTTGACATCCCTTATTCTGTACTATCTTTAGACACCGCAATTTCCAGGATAATAATGCCTTTTGAAGTGTCAGAAGAGGTATTCTATCCCATTCCTCCTGAACAGCTTTCGAGAGTCCTGTAAGGGTTTTGGGGCGACGTTTGGATAATGCAGATTTTAAAAGTCCGAAAGCACAAAAATCCATAGGTGATACATCGGGAGATTTAGTAGGGATATTAGTGAAGAGTATGGCCTTGATACCAGTTTTTTGCTCCATTTCTTTTAGGATATTTACAGTGGATTTTGATGTGTGACTGCTAGCTTTGTCCTGATGGAGTCTCACAGATTGATGGCACTGTGGGTAAAGCGATGGTATTTCATTCAGAAAAATGGCGATAAAATATGTTCCTGATAGTATTTGGAGTTAATCTTGACATTTTTTCCACTCTCTTTATTTTTAACTTGCCATTATAAGAAAAACCAGCAACAATCACGAATCCCTGAGAAAAACTTTCTTTCGATTCTTTGAACCATGTACTTAATTTTATTTCTCCCCTTTTATAATAATAAATGGCTCTTTATTTGTTGCAATCATTTAAATACACCCATGATTCATCTATTGTGACAATTGTTTTCCATTTTTCTTTGGATAAGTGTTTGTCATATAAAATTCTGCAGCGTGTCCTGCAATCAGCGATATGATTTGGAAGAAGACGATGCACATTGCGTTTTTTCGCTTTCTTAAGATTTAAATCAACGTTTCTCATTTTATTTACAGTGGACACTGAGCATTTTAATGATTTTGCAACTGTCCTTTGACTAGGGGGATTTTCTTTTAACATTAAACAACGTACCTTTGCAATAGTGTCCGTTTTTTCCTTGGATACTTGTTTTGAATTTTTGTCCCACTTGAGGCTCCAATTTGCCGTTTTTTTCCTTTCTTGTTGACGATATTACCTATCGACGCTTTAGATATCACAAAACCATGACTCTCACATCGTTTTTGGATAACGGAGTGTGCATATTTCTCTTCGGAAAGCGCATAAATGTAGCCTTCGAACCAGTGGTTTATTAAAAACGCCATTTTGAATAAAAACAAAACTTTCAAGCCGCAGATGATAATTTTGACTTTTAAAAACATAGCACAATTACAATTATTTCTTTTGCAGCAAACGATTTTTTATTACCGCTTATCAAAAGCGTCTAAAAAATGTACGAACAGCATCTGTATATACGGTGTGAAGTTAAATTTTTCCTATATATTCTTTTTTTTCACTATCACAGAAAGGTAGGAAAAAATTCAACCATTTATGTATACAAGATTTATATTTAGGTGAGAAAACAATTTATTATTCAAAAAGGAAAGTGTCTTCCTTTCGGCTCACTTAAAACATAACGATAAAATGTAAAAAAGACGAGAAAGTCGAACATAAAAGTGCGTTAAAAGTATTACTGTGTGTCCAACATATAGTAACCTATTTCTATAACAGAAAAAAATAGAATAAAATAAGAGGATCAAACGTAGGAATCACAAAAGATTGCATGCAAAAGTTATATGAACCTTATAACTTTATAACATATATTTTATAAAATTTATAAAAAACACGTCAAAAGGATATCTAAATATAAACAGAAGTTCAAGTGGCCTGTTTTGCTGCCAAGAAGCTGAAGTCAAGATTCATAATGAAAAATCGGGCAACGGAAGATACTTCTAGAAGTTTAAGGCATGGCCGAACACAGTTCAGGCATAGCACCATCTTACCAGAACATGTACTGCGTTAGGGAAAATCCGGTATACGGTTAAATCTACCATCGTGTCTATTTATGAGCTAAGATAAAATAGGTTGGTCAAATAAGGGTGATATTGGACATAATATTTAAAACGCTCCCATAAAATACAGGCTCGTTAAATAAGTTCCACACATTGTGTTACTATTAGTTCCCTTTCATAATCGGGCACTACCATTCTGATTTTGGTAACAGCATCTTGTTGCAAGACTTTAGGGACTTTATCATTACAACTGAACAGAATATAAATTTTTATGCCTTTGAAAACAAATCACTGATCCCCGTATCTCAAATCCATTTATTTAGATTGCTAAGTTTCGACCAATACTATATTTGACCGGATATACACCTTTGAAATTTCCTAGGTAAAATTAAAGCTTATGCATTTTATTTCCATAATTATGCAATACATTTCAATAAAACTTAATAGTTGTTATTTTCGTCAGATTTAGATTAACGTATTTGGTAAGTATGTCCAAACATATGTTTCCCCTGATATAATTTTGTCATAAACAAACTTGTCTCGGATATTTATGCCAAAAAAGTAATTTGTTTTGCTCCCGGTCTCACGGAATCGATTCCGTAATGAACTCGGAAGTTATCTTGTATTAGTTTTGATACATCGTTTAATGATATCATTTGTCATTAAGCTCTTTCCACGCGGATTCTTGCGTAATCACAGGAAATTTTATTCACTGAGTCATGGCTAAACGGAAATTCATATCATATTAATGATGTTCCTTTTTTTCTATTAATCATAATCTGAATCTCGTTGTTTATGCTGCAACAATTATGCTGTCACTAACGAATAATTCATTATTTTTATTCCAGAATTTAACGTACCTTATATGAAGGCCTTATTTGAATAGTGGTCTAACTCCACTTTTTGAAAATCTGGAGTTAGCCCCACTTTCATGTTCATACAAGTCATTTCTATCTTATTTTTTAAACTGGTACACCTGCAGCTTATTTCTTCTGCCAATATAGGGCATTTCAAATCAGACTTCTGCAGTCGTTTCTCAGCACTCATTAGACTTTCAGGTTCTGTATCTCAAAATGAACAAGAATGGAGTTGTACCACTATTCAAATAAGGCCTTTATATATAAGGGGTTCTCTTATGTATAAGAGGCGCCAGATATGAATATCTCTGATTTACGTAAATAAATATATGATATGTATTCTATTTGTTATAACTGTAAATATATACTGGGTTGTACAATCTGAAAGTGCCGCCTACATAATATAGTTGTTAGCCTCATGAGCTAACACGCAGTGAGCTTGAGTTAAAATCCCGAATAAGGGTTGGTTCTTTCCATGTCGTCCCAATCATAGGGAGCAATACTGGTTCACCTATATGGTACATTAAAAAGTTACCAGCAGACATTTTGGGCCAGCAGACTTCATGGGCAAATGTCAGAGAATTACCTACTTTCAGAGACAAGTGCCTGTCGCATTGAAAGCAAAAAAATCTGAATGAGATGCTTATTTTCGTTATGCTGGTAAAAAGGTTGAAATCCACAAATTAAGCTTTCCGGACGGTCTGTCCATAAGCATTTGTTTAGCCTGAAGACCAGAAGCTGCGCAGTAAAACCTGCAAACTCAGTTGACAGTTGATTTTCACTGTTCGGTGAAGTTTCATATGGGCCTGGTCACCGGACGGACAGTACAGATCTGCCAACCAAATTGGGGAACCCGGAAACCCCCCCCCCCAAAAAAAAAAAAAAAAGTTCGAAAAGAGATCTTCAAACATACCTTGAAATACTGTACTTGTCATCATTAACGAATTGTTTTAAACTAAAAATTTTTCCCGTTTGCAACTGGCACTTGCCACATGTGTCCATAGACTCAGTGAATTAAGTGAGAGACAAAATTGTGAAGGTACTCAATAGGTGAATAAAATTTGCTCCCCATGGGTGGTCAGCACAGGAATGGTCATGCCATCGCTAAGATTTGTTAGTAAACTATGGCCGCATATCAGTGACCGAAGAAGAGGCTTCAACTCTTAGGTCATAGGACCCAAATATATATATATATATTTTTTTTTTCAATGCGGAGGAACTTGTTGTCAAACATTCGCCTATACTACGCCGCAATTTTACTGCCCATTTTATTGTGGGGCACCATATAGGCGGACAGCATTACCCCCTAAGAAGGATTGACACGAACGGAGGCATTTTTCGTGGCGCGACGCCAGGATACGATCCTAGCACCCTCAGCACCGAAAAACAGCGCACTGCACCACTGGGCCGCCACAAGCCCGGACCCAAATATATAGATTATTGTACTGTTTAATATTTACTGTTCAATATTTAGGTGGAGTTGAACCATCAATTAGGTTGTAGAAATTAGACGAGGAACAGGCATCTATCTATAATGTTGACTAAATTGGTGGAGTCATTGATCAGTCTAAATGGACGTTGAAAGTCTTAATGAAGAAACGGGATCACTCAAGTTCGAAGAAACAATATTGCTTAGACATCAGTCTATAATATAGAATAATGAAGAATTGTCCCTAAGATATCTGGAGGAGTACAATTTCGGACAAAAGTTCTATACGGCACGATACACTGCAGCACGACAAAAGTTTCGTCCACGGAAGAAGGAGACCGACAGTTCGGCAGGATGATAAGAGTCTTCCAGTAAAAAAATCAAAGGTGCTAGAAGATGATTCCTCCGTACATCAATCAGTAGGACGGTGTCGTACAAGATGGAAGTACAAGACGTTTGCGGCGATAACCTAAGTTCAGACTAGCACGTCAACGTCTGATATTATAGTACAAACTTTGCATTGATCGTAAAAAAAGGTACAGGTAGGAACTTGTAATGTTAGCATAAAAAGCCTGAAGAAGCTGGTAAACTAAAATAATCTTTCAAAGCATTTCAAATTAAAAAAAATATTTATTTTCCTGTCTGGATTATCATATATAAGTTTACAAAAATAGCTCGAAGCTTACATTAGCCTCTAATCAAAAAAGACCGTTCAGGTCTAAAATTCAGACACCTAGATGGGCTAACACAAATTTATTACCCATAGCTTCCCAAGACAGAAAATGGCAAAGCCAAGTCTGCCCGGGAGCTTTTTAAAGCCAATTTTTAAGAGATCCTACTCTCAGGCGAAAAATATGGCTAACTCTATATATTTTTTCCACCGAGGAAGCAGGAGAAGTCAGGAGAGAGGGTTTACAGGAACACTAGAAAAATCGCCAAGCCACACAAACGTAGGGAAAAGTAGCTGAGAGACAGCATACAGGATCGGCGGACTTTTTTTTGCTCCTACCGTACGAACATCCGGTAGAACAAGGTAGAACGATTTATCGCCAAAAGCGGTACAAGACAAACGCCAACGACGAAGAGCGCGAATGGTGCAAACACCCTATTGGTCAAGCCTTCAGGTGACGTAGGAGCCGCAATTTTTAATTGGGAGAGAGAAGGAGAGAACTAGCAAGCGTCTTCTCTTACCCACGTGGCCAGATTCCCACGGCTAGCAAGTGCCCGGAAGCTTTTTAACAGATGGATACAGGCTGTCGGTGATTTAACAAGGTGCCAGTCGATCGACAAATTTAAATTAATGAACGGCTTTAAATAGCAATTACAGTGCAATTTAAGCGTACTGCCGGAAGTCTAAATATCCGCTCTTTAGAAACTTAGCCGATACATAAAAAGAATCCAATTCTAAAGATCCACAGGGTATTTTCAAAAGAAATGGACTGATTTTAATGGGGTATTTTCCCAGAGCACAAAAATGGCTTAAGCTTAGAGATAACCAGCGAGATTCCCACACTTTGGGGGGACCAACAAAAAAATTAAACTGTGCTATTTTTCAAACACTTTTACCAAGTTAAAGTAAGCAAGTGACTATTAGGAAAACTAGCAAATTGAGGTATGTAATTAATTTAACTAAGATTTAACGTTAATTTAGTAACCTAAAAGGAATATAACGAAATTCTTCGTTATAATTATTCCTAATGGAATCTATTTATGTCCTTAAATATTTCGCTGAACTGAGTTAAGTTAGTTGTTTTCATTTTATACCCTAACATGTATTTGAAAATGAGAGTATTACTGTGCTCTTTAACTTTAAAGTACTAATATTTAAACCCGTAAATAAAGTGCGTTGTTCTCTCATGGAAGCCAATACCTTAAATTAAGTTAAGCTGGACATTTATAGCGTACCTGGCAGTAATCCGTTTTATGCTGCCTAATCTAAACATACATTTCACTGATGCATTTATACCAAATAATCAATTATCACGTACTGTAGTGTAAATTATAAGTGGGCCGTTCATATAATATCTTAATGTGATTGGAATCCGTATTGCAAAGACAAAACGTATACGTTACTTATAAGAAATTATCACTGATCACCTACTATAACATAAATATCACTATTTTTTCTGTATTTTAAGCAGCTAATACAGTACTCATAGATACTGCTCTTTTTCAGGACCACAAATGCAAACTAAAATTTACCTAAAACCTAATCAAAACAGTCTTCAATGGTTTAGAACTATTATAACCATTGACGTACCTAGCATAAATAAACATATAAACATAGGCATGATTTTATATTTCGGGAAGACTTTTTGTTTTCGTGCCCCAAATTTCTATAGGTGGATCACTTACTTAAGGGCTCTCTTTGAGGTGTTTGGTGAAGCTTAAACTCTATCATTTTGTTTGCCGTCTATAATGGGGATATATCCAGGATTTGTTTTCTCCATTACCGTTGTTTGTTTTCTTAGAATTACTGAACGGCTGATTATGAAATATATGCCGCAGCGAAATATTTCGTTTCGCTATTAAACTGAAAAACATTGATTTGTTGGTAATTTTATACTAACAGAGGGTCATTGAAAAAGGTGTCCTTGATTTTAGTTGTGCACACCCGGAACGACAATCGACCGATCGGATTTTGCGTAGCAGCAGATGGTATGTTAAATCTGAGATTTTTATTTATTCATGTCATGGTGACCGTGATTGAGCTGGCGACATGCGCCAACGCTATGACATCGCGCTTCCTCCTAAGTGGGTTTTGATGTTGGATAGGAAGGGACGGTCCAATGTTGGCCACCAAGAAGCCCTGATTTGACTCCTACAGACTTTTTTTTATGGGGTTACTTAAAAAAAAATTGTGTTCGCTGAGAAAATCCGGGACCTACGCCATCGTTTCTGCAATAGCGACTGTGACTTCTATGATCACTATCTGGATGGAGATCGATTATCACTTACCCTGGAAGCACACAGCGTCCTTTACACGTACGTTCTTTCAGCGTAAAACCACGATCCCGCGCGATTGAGTGCACGTGTGAAGGTGTCGGAGAGGAAGGGAAAGCTGCTTTGGAGAGTACTGCAAGTTTTCCCGCGCGCAATCCCGTACGTTCTTTTGCGAGTGTTTGGAGCTTGCGCGCAATCCCGTACGCTCCAAGCACTCGCGTCAGAACATACGTGTAAAGAGCGCTAATCGCGAAACAGAGAGCGAAGTGTAGGGGAAAGCAGTGATTTATTGGTCCCGTCGGCGAGAGGAGGTTTTATGGCGTCCCTCGTGACTTTGATGTTCGTACCCAGACAGCCCGGATGGCGGTTTTTAAGACGAATCTTCAAAGCGGCGAATTATTTCCCCCACGTTGGGGTGGTGGACTAATCGACTCCAAAATGTGTCAAGAGGCAACGGGGGGAGCTGATTCGCTTGTGTGTAGATGCGCCTTTAGATGTTTTTCGAGTGACGACGGGTGTGCATAACGAAACATTCTAGGTAATGTCTAAAACTTGATTCGTTTCTGTATATTTTGGTAAAAAAATATATACCATGAGTTTTATTATATGGTTCTGTATTTCACGTTGCAATCACAGACACATTTTTCGATGACCCAGTATTAACTGAAAAGTATTTAGCTGAACAATAGACTTTTCAAACCAAACGGTATGAAACCAAATATACACCTATGAGGTAGCAACAGATATCCATTAAAATTTAAATTAATAATTAAATTCTGAACCCTAACAACTCAAAGGTTCATTTATAATAGTTAAAGGGCATACATGCCTAATCACAGTCATATTTCCAAACAAAATTTTTTAAAAAATTGACATAACTTTCGCGTTAATTATGTAACGTCCTTTTGATTCTTCTGCTTTACATCAACAGTTGGGCATCTTTCATGAACGAGAGATTGTGTATCCGTATGACGTATAGCAAACTTAACATTCTGTGCTTATAATAACGTGGATCAATGACACTCTGATCGATCACACAACGTCTTGCATTATACATTGCAGTTCCTCAGATACGCCTCTGTGGCCATGCATTCCTAATGATTTATTAACGCCGATACAGAATGTATCCTCATTCTTGTGTTGATATAGTATACTCCTGAAAACACACAAATCAGATTACGACTTTTTATTCATGATTTCAACGTAACACTATATTTTGAAACCCAAAGTTGTGAAGTCTTTTCTAACTATCAAGGCCATATTATGGATGTTTATTAAGAACTAAACTACAGTATTTTTAGAACATGCTGCTATGGTACAATATGCATTGGATTTCATGAAGCAATTTATGTACAAAGTTTTCATGATTTCCTTTTCTAAAATTTATAATGCAGTGGTAAATAATGTAGTTTTCTTAATTTTAACTTCGTTTTCCTATAGATAAAAGGTTCTTTTAAGCAATCTATTTATTTTCTTTCTCAAAAGTATCTTGTAATAAAGGCAGAAAGGTAAACCTTGATAAGGCGCCTCGATGATTAATGCAAAGGATGTTTTGTTTTGACATTCAATATTACCGGCGTTTTGTCAGTAGATTTTAAAGATAGTTATTAGTAGACTTTCTGTTTTATGTAGATTATAATTAGGTAATTGAAACTAAATTTATTACCGTGGTTGATGCCAGTTACAAGCTATTGCATCGACGTTAAATAAAATATTTCGGAATATTACACCAATCTATGCTTCTGTCTTGAATCATGAGGGTTGGTTAGTTGATAACACTACGGTCAAATTTATATGTCATGAGGATTTTCAATATAGGTGTGTTATTGATAATAGTTAATAAATTATAAGGGTTCGAGGTTGCCTATTGGTAGCGCGTCGACATTCGCTCTGAGGGTGCTCGGATCGAATTCCGACAAGCACCATAACAAATACCTCCGTATCTAGGTCGGATATTGGCAGATTAAATTCGTAGCCCGGAAAGTCCCTCTAAGATGTCATAGAGAGTGGGAGAGGGTACGATCCTCCCAGATGTCAACCCTGGCGTGCTAAGTCAAAATTGAGGTTGCACTTGGCTAAATACGTCTCCGAGCCTTGTGGTGCCGTTATAAAACCAGAACCGCACCTCTCAGCCCGCTACTCTATATGGACCTGGTTTGGAATACTTCCGGCCAGGGTGATTTAGAAACAACAACAACAACAACAACAATAAATGATAAGGAATCATTTGTAAATAATCTTCCAATATCCACGTTTATTAATAATCCAAGAAGTCAAAAAAATTAAATCTTTCTTTATTGATTTAAAAAATCTTCAATAACTAATTTCAAATCCGTTACTTCATAAAATAATGAAAAAACAGTTTTCAAATGTAATTTAAGAAGGTATAGAACACAAAAAAGTTGAATACCATGGGTTTGTTCATAATTCGTAGTTTTCATAATTAAAATGAAAATGAAATTTACATAATTTTTTTTTATAATATAATGGATAAAGGACCACTGCAGCAATCCTAATTAAAGTAATAGAACTAACAAGAGCATTTAATTAATCGAACTCCCAATGAACAATGCTACAGGTATAATTGATAGGCTTACTGAACTTCATAAAATTTTCAAAAATCTTACTGCTTCAATATCAGTGTGCATGTAATAAGACAATATAAGTGTAGTACTATATAAGCGTACTACAGAAGTAAGTGTGGTAAAAAATATAAGTGTGATACAATAAAATAAATATGAACATTTTGTTTAATTAATAGAGCGTGTTTGCAATTTGTTTTATTGTATGTGTTTATATGACAGTTTTTAATATAATAAATGGAAAGACAAAGTGATGTCATAAATACTTTATCACTATAATATAATTTTTTTTCCGTTCCTCAAAGTTAATAGGGGAAAATTTTATGAAATTGCATCAGGTATGTAATTGACATACACATTGCAATTCCACTTCTATAGACACTTTGGTATAACAATATTTAGTTGAACAACAATGTTTACTAATCGTTAATTTTATGGAAAATAAAGAGATGGTTATTATACAGGAAAGCGTTTCCGTTAGATTTCACAACTACATAGAATAATACGTTGCAATAGCCTGCTATTAATCCAGTCTTGAAATAGGTTGGTAATATTTCAGGAAAGAAATCTTAAAACTGTGTTTATTCAATAGAGCTTGTTTGCTATTTGTTTCATTACAAAATAGGTAAGTATATAATTTGTACAAAGCACTTCATGAATATATGTGGAAGCTACTGTTGGAGATAATTTCATGAATTCACAACCAGTTAATTCTGTTTTTTTAAGCTTATTGTCCGTAAGCAGAAAGTTCTCTGCATTGGCAATACGCATGTAGTTTGTTTTACTCGATAAAAAACGCTTAAAAAGAATTGAAAAATATTTTTAATTAATGATGAATATTGTCGTAACGCTTACAATAACCTTATAAATACTGATGTTAATCTACTCAACGTTTTGTTACTAATTCATATTGTTCATACTACCACACAGCGCAATTAGGGACAGTTCCCTCTTGTTTTCTAATCTAATATATTTTCCCCAGACAGTTGGGAATAATATGCAAAAAGCACCTTTTTATGCTCAATCTCTCTGTCGCATTCTTAGAAGTATATTCTTGTCGTAATCCCCAAAACTGGGTTGCCTAACGATTGGCGAAAACATTCACCATTTATCCCCTTCCCCTCGTAGAACACACAAAATTACCCTTTGCATTACAGAGTTGGCGGTGTTTGCTGGCGACCGCTGGGTCGCCAATTTAGAGATGTTTTTCTCATCAAGTGACCGCACCAGCACAGGAGCGGCAATTTGAAATCGCAGAAGCGGATGTCGTGTAGCTGCTGCCAAGGAAGAATGCCTCGACGATTACGGTTCCCGACGCCCTGGGAGGATGTAGTCCTAGGAAACGACTGGAAGCCACGTTGGACGTCTATCCCGCCTTGCTGAGCTAAATCTACAATGTAAATTCGTGTAAAAACGGCACTAAGCCACAGGCACTAAGTCCCATCTAGTTTAATTAAAAATAAATTATGAAGTTCTTCATTTTAAAAATCCAATTGCTTCTGTCAGTCTTTTTTGTTTTTTCAGTGTAACCTGATTAAGTCATCCTTATTATGTTGCACTCCACCTTCAATCTTTCCAATGCATCACTATTTTCGTTCCACAAATATCAAATATTTTTCCACCAGGCAAAACAGTAAAATTTTGCAGTAAGGCTTTTAAATGAATGGTGGGTACCTAATCATACGCCATTCGACAAACCATTTGACTGTATGTTTGAAATATACGCATTTTTAATAAAACTGAACAGTGATAATCGTGATTGTCAGGATAATATTTAAAAATCCCCGAATATGATCCCCAGAAAGTAAACTAAATAGACTTGTTTGAATTTAACCACAAATCCAAGAACTGTGTCCTCATCTACTGCGTGTCACCTTAAAAGTAGTTCAATTGTTTGTTGTTTATTCCCGCATTTTTCACCACCTTCTTCACTATACACCAGTTAACTCAGAATCTCACTAGTTGCTGGTTATTTTTACACATGAGCTCTTTTTTACCAATTTTTTATTTTAATTCTATGTAAAGAAGTGTCAAAGCTGGCCCAAGAAGGAAATATGGAAACAAAAACTCTGGTTTAAAGTGTGAGTGAATTCTTCCTACTATATTTACTAACATCGTCGCCCACATGGTGTAGTGGTTAATGTTTTGAGCTACATTTTAGGGAGCCGTGCTGGCTCACCTATATGGTGCTCATATAATACCATAGTAGCCCATAATACCATAGTAGGAAATACCATAGTAGTATGGTATTACCTACTATGGTATTATGGGTTACTATGGTATTATATGAGCACATATAATATCATAGTAGTATGGTTCTCCCATAATACCATAATACCATACTAGTGAATAACAAAAGGCCATTTCTTAAGACAAAGTGCCTCCGCATTTGACAGAAAAAAAATATTTACTAACATAGGAAATTTCACTTTAAAACCTACTCTGCTTGTTCCCAACCCACCAGTAAAAAATAACTACTAATTCATTTTGTTTATTAGCTATGTACTTAATCGTTACACCTCAAATTGATAGCAATAATAGTAGCTCCTCTTTTGGAGATACAGCCATATTTGTCAAAAGGAATATGAAATATGATCACATCCCCAGCCTCAATCTCAACATTTTAGAAAATACTACTCGTCTAATTAAAATCTACCCCACCTCCTCTAATCCAATTTACATAGCCAGTATTTATCTTAGAGCAGCGTTCACTCATTCTGTTGGTCTAGACCTCCAAAAATTATTTTCCCTCGGCGATAAGGTAATCTAGGCTGGGGATTTTAATGCCCACAATCCTCGATGGAACTGTTCCAATAATTATAACTATACCTGTCGCTTACATAATGTAAAATACATGCATAAGTTCTTACAGAGGCATACTGGAATTCTTGAATGATGTTTCGAACGGTGGAGGCACAAGTTAAGTCCTTCAAAAACTAAAGCTATTTTTTCAGTTATAATAGAATTCCACCTCCTCCGGTCACAGTATGCGATCACCTAGTTCACTTTGAGAGGGAGGGCAAATACTTAGGAATTTACTTCGACAGTCGATAATTAGAAAATTTTTTAAAGCCCGTAAGGATATCGTCCACCTCCTGTACCAGAATCAAATGGGTTTAGATATTAAACTACTCTTGTATAAAACCATACTGCGTCCCATCCTGTTGTACGCCGTGCCTGTTTCGGGTTCAGCGGCTGACAATATAAAATAACAATTACAATTTTATTTACAACCATATCCAGCGATTGCAAACAATTCAAAATAAAATACTCCACGGTATTAGGAAGGAGTCCTGGTACCTCAGAAAAAGTACTTACTCACAGGGATCTGAGATTCGAACCCATTCGGCAACATATTAAAGATCTTGCATCTAACTTCTACAATAGATTACATTCAATAGACAACGAAGAAATAGATAAGCTCCCCGACTACGACCCAAGGGAATGCTACAGGCGTTCTAAGGCCACTTTGATTATTCACCCTGGTATCCTTCCCCATTCTTAACTTTCCCTCCAACCTCTTCTAAATTCTAAATTACAATTGCCGGTGCTCCTGTTTCTGACCTGTCATTTTTGGATGGATCGATCTCAAGACTATCTTACTGATTTTTGATTAATTGTCTGTTACCGTATCTTTCTCTTTTTTTTAAATCTGCCACATTAAATAGTTGTCAAATTTATATTTATTTACTTATTTATTTATTACTATTATTAGTATTATTTTTATTTTTATTTATTTATTTATTTATTTATTTATTTATTTATATTTTAATTATTATTATTATTATTTTTATTTCAAGTCAACACTTTTCTTTTAATCCTAAGAACGGAAATATAGCTACAAAAAATTATCCATACCGAGGATATGGAGCCCTGCTCTCTGGTGCCTCGTTAATGTATCATGTCTATGTCCATGTCTATGTTCTTTTATTTTTAAGATTTCAATTGCAAAGCCTTTTGTTGGGGCAAAAAGCTTCAGATTTGCTTTTCACTCCCACTTTCTCTTTATCTAAGATTCTCAAACTTTGTTATATCATTAAATCAAAATTTTCAAACACGGATTTGAGTTTGTAACATACTTCCTTGTCATGCCCCCTTTTGAATTTAACTTTAAATTCAAGCAATGTTTTCTTATCAGTTAAGTATCACCTTAAAAGTAGTTCTATTGCTTCTTGCTTACTTCAGTAATCAACATAATCTCTAGTATCGCCTTCATATCTAAACATCAGTTTCTTGAACTTTTCAAAAGACTCATCATGTCAAAAAAAGAGTTTCCTTCTTCAGTTTTTTTATTTCATCAGTAGATAAACCAAGCCAAGGGAAAAAATGTTTCAGCTTCTTCTCTTTGATTCATTTTAACCAAGTTCAAATGAGTTTTATTACCAAATACTTTGAGTAATGTATTTTTCTTAAAAAATCACATATTTCCTCCCCGGAGGAAAAAAACCAAGTTAAAAACTTTTTGACTGTTTCCCAGTTACCTCCATTATATTCAGTCGTGTTGCTAATAGCTTATTGCTCATCTAAAATATCTTCTATCTTCTCGTTAATATATTATTTGTTGTCACCTGATATTAATTCTTCAAGAAACAATGGTCCCCGTCTGTGAGCCACCCATAATTTTCTAACTTCTTCGTTGGTAGAGACATCAATTGATGAATTCACTCACAAGTTCTAATTGAACCTCTTTTACCTAAGTTTGAGCATTCGTAGACCCAAGTATCACTGAAAATTAGCTCTTTTCTGAATGTCTTTACCTCTTCTTCAGAAGGAAAATATCACCTAATAAACGCATCAAAATTCAGTGTTGCCAACTTAGGGGTTTTCCCCCTAAATTTGGGGGTAAGTTAGATGAAAAGGGGTGTTTTTAGGGGCCACTTTTTTAGGGGCATTTTGTGAGAACATTTTTTGAATATTTTGTACAATTGAAACGAGATTTTTTATTAGATTATAAGTTCAATACATATGTAAAATGTAAATAAACCTTCATTTCATTATGTAAGTGTATATTTTCTATTTATTTCAATTTATCTCTCAAACAGGATGCTTATTTGGAACCACAATTTCTTTTAGAAAGGTCTAGGGTGATCTCAAGTTGGTGTTAGTGTAAGGTGACCAGACGTCTCGCTTTTGCCAGGACAGTCCCGATTTTTAACAATTTGTCCCGTGTCCCGCGGCGTTTTAAGAAAGTCCCGATTTTTGGAAAGAATGCACGACAAGCTAGGGAACGGTGGGAGAACGGGAAGGGAATATATTGTTTTCGGCAGCCATCTGGCTATTTAGCCAGGATATGAGTTTTATATTATTTTTGTTAATTTTATAATGTTAAACTTTAAATCTTAATCAAACATTATTGGTGTTGGTTGTGCAGCGCACATAATACATAACGCCATTCAAACAGCTGCTGACTAGTTGCCCGTAAATGTGGAAAATATTGTTATTAAAATATATTCTTATTTCTATATATACACTGTGCGTGTTGAAATGCTTAAAGAATTTTGTGAAACTGCGGAAGTCGAATATCAGAAAACACTTGGATACAGTAAAACGCGCTGGATAGCTCTTTTGCCATTTGTCGAAAGAATTTTGAAAATATACGATCCTTTGAAATCCTACTTTCTATCACAGGATAAATATCCTAGAATTTTAGAAGAGTTTTTTGTAAAAGAATCTTCAAAAATTTGGCTAGAGTTTGTACACAATCAAGCAGCTGTTTTTCAAAATGCTGTAAAACTTATTCAAGGTGACAAAATTTCGGTAATCGAAGTAGTAAATGAAGTTAATAATTTAAAATTTCAGTGTCAAGAGTGATTAGAAAATAATTTTCTTCCGTTATCTATCAGTAATAGTATAAGCCAGCTAGAAGAACAATGTGCAATAAATTGTGCAGATATCATGAATTACGTCAAAAAGTTCTACTGCATAGATTATACTGCTTAGATAGGAGTTATACTGCATAGATAAGAGTGGACGGTAATTATAATGATGTTGAACATTTTCACTGGGTTACATTAAAACAAGAACTTAATTGGATTGATGTGCAAAAATCATTCGATCATATTACTCAAAATTTCCCATATAGTAATATTTCCGAAAATGATCTTGTTAATGAGGTATCATTATTAAAAAATATATTGATAAGGAAAAGGTTAAATCTTGGACATCAGAAAAAATCACAATTGAGAACAAATGGTTAGAAATATTTCATCATTTTGAAAAAAACCATGTTCTATAAAATAATGCACTAAAAATTGTGGAATACGCTCTGTCCTTACCAGGAACTAATGCTGCGTTTTTTTACGGTAATTAAGTGTGGACATCAGAAAAATCACAATTAAGTGTTGAGACTTTGAAAGCCATTTTATGTGTGAAATATAATTTAACAAATTCTTGTGAAAAATGTCATGACCTTTTCAACAACGACTTCAATCTACTAAAACAAAATCACGCAAATGAGAAATTTGCCAAAGAATAAAATAATACTATACATATTTTTTTATTTATTATATTTGTAAATTGTACTTATGTTGAAATTAAAAAAAAATATTCTATAATACTATTTTTGCGTTCTATGAAAATTTTTGTTGCTCCATATAGACCGAATTTTTAATCAAGAACCTTACTCTTGTATGTCACTATGAAATAATTTCATTACACTTTTATACGTTTTTAATTCACAAATCCTGAATTTTTTCGTAACATGACAGTTAAAGCTCCCCATGAAATATATTGTTTTATCTTTATTGTTTATAATATGGAGTTGCGATCACACATATAATCAACAACTATAATCAGTGATTATCCAGAGCGCTTTGTCTAATTTATGACAATGTTATTAATTCAAAAATTTTCTGTCTTCTTTCAAAGAGAAATACATACAAGACAAAGCAAAAATAACTTTATTCATAGTCTGATTTATCATACTTGAGGCTAAGAATAAAAATACTCATTTTTATATTTAAACTACAATTTATATCAAGCATTAAATCGTTCAGTTTCAATTACATTCAATTATATGTACACAGTGTGATCCAGTGATAGTTTTACCTATTTCTTTGAGCCGAATTTTCTTTTCTTTTTTTTTTGCCATTCAATTTTAATTATTTGCTTTAAATAGTTACTAAATACATGCTTTGCTCAAACTGCATTTTGCGAACTAAATTGGTTTATAAAAACTGATTTAGTAAATTGAGTTAAATTACAGGCTTTCTAAACAATTTGAAAAATATTATACATTTTAGCATTTCAGTATTTCTAATGGGGAATTGAAAGACGGGTTAGACTGAATACATTCTATTGAAAATTCGGAAACCAATATTTATGCTGTCTGAAGGTATTCTCAGCGAGGGTCAGACAAAAATTAAAAGATATAAATTTATTATATATATATATATATATATATATATATATATATATATATGGATAAATATATATATATATATATATATATGTATATATATATATATATATATATATATATATATATATATATATATATATATATATATATATATATATATATATATATATATATATATATATATATATATATAACATTTTTATGGATTTTGAAATATTTGGGTTGTTACTCGTATATTTATAAAATTTTAAACATTCTACAATTTGGAAGTATTGTTTATTTTGAATAATAGGCGTACACATCATTTAACTATCAAAAGAAATTCAGTAAAAATTGTTATTTTACCAGAGAATAACAAATATACCAGAGTATAACCTCTTGTTCTAGTTAGTACATTTTATGAGCGTTAAAGGTTTTTAAGTACTCTTACTTTTATTACAGCTTATTGTCTTTGTAAATTGTGTGTGTAATGTATTGTGTATGTAAATTTGCGCCATATCCACTATATGTCTCTCTATAATAGATATTTTTCTTCATTTACATACTACTATATGTGGTTTGGTTATCAATATGTTTATTCTTATTAATGAAGAATCAATATTTAAACAAAATCTTACATGCTTTCAATTGAAAATCTAAAATTGAAAATAAAAATATTATTTATTCAATGATTTCGTCATTTACTTCAAAATATAAACTGGTGTTTATGACCATTTATAGAAAAACGCAAAATGCAATCCAAATCATAAGATCTTATTTATAATTATTAATAAAGAATACATATTAAAAAAATCATATGTGCTTTCAACTGAAAAAGATCTTAAATACTAAAATAAAACGATAATTCGTTATTCACTTTAAAATATAAAATGGTGTTTACGACTCTTTACAGAAAAACATAAAATGCAAACTAAATCATACGATCTTATTTATTCTCTTTAATTAAGAATCTACATTTAAGAAAATTTTATTTTGTTTCAACTGAAGAAATCTTAATTACTTAAAAAAAGCTCTGACTCATTATTGATTTCATCATTCACTTGAAAATATAAAATACTGTTTGCGTCCGGTAGGAGATAGCATAAAATGAAACCAAATCATAAGATCTTATTAAATCATATTCATGGAGAATCCATATTTAAAACAATTGTATATGCTTTAAACTGAAGAAAATCTTAAATAATAAAAAAAGCAATATTTCATTATTGATTTCATCATTCACTTGAAAATATAAAATGCTGTTTACGTCCGATATGGGAAAACGTAAAATGGAAACCAAATCATAAGATCGTATTTAATCTTATTCATGAAGAATCCATGTATAAAATAATTATATATGCTTCCAACTGAAGAAAATCTTATATACCAAAAAAGCAATAATTTATTATTGATTTCATCATTCACTTGAAAATATAAAATTCTGTTTGCGTCCTAAATCGAAAAACGCAAAATGAAAACCAAATCATAAGATCTTATATTATCTTATTAATGAAGAATACATATTTTTAAAAATTACATATGCTTTAAACTGAAAAAATACAAAATAGTAAAAAAAACAATTTATTATTGATTAGGTCTTTCACTTAAAAATAAAAAAATGGTGTTTATGTCCATTTATAAGATAATGTAAAATGCAAATCAGATCATAAGATATTTGACCTTTACAGTTCCGCTCTAGATAATCATCAATTATTTATTAACGAAGAACCCATATTTAAAAATATATATATATATATGCTTTCAACTGAAAAATTTGAAATATTAAAAAAATAATCATTCATTATTAATTTCTTCATTCACTTTAAAATATGAAATGGTGTTTACGCCAATTTATCGGAAAACGTAAAATGCAAATCATATCATAAGATCTTTGACCTTGACAGTTCTTCTCTAGATAATCGTCAAATATTTATTAATGAAGAATTCATATTTAAAAATAATCATATATGCTTTTAATTGAAAATTTTGAAATACTAAAAAATAAACCAATCATTCATTGTTGATTTCTTCATTCACTTTAAAATATGAAATGGTGTTAATGTCCATTTATAGGGAAACGTAAAATGCAAATGAAATTATAAGATATTTGACCTTTAAATTTACGCTCTAGAAAATCAACAAATATTTATTAATGAAGAATCTATATTTAAAAATAATCATATATGCTTTCAATTGAAAATTTTGAAATACTAAAAAAAATCAATCCTTCATTATTCATTTCTTCCTTCACTTTAAAATATAAAATGGTGTTTATTTCCTTGTACAAGAAAACGTAATAAACGTAATATACAAACCAAATTGTAAGATTTTTGAACTTTACAGTTCCGCTCTAAATAATCGTTAAATATTTATTAATGAAGAATCCATATTTAAAAATAATCATATATACTTTCAATTGAACATTTTTAAATACTTCAAAAAACAATCACTCACTATTCATTTTTTGATTCACTTTAAAATATAAAATGCTGTTTATTTCCTTATGAAAGAAAACGTAAAATGCTAACCAAATCATGAGATTTTTTACCTTTACAGTTCCGCTCTATATAATCGTCAAATATTTATTAATGAAGAATCCATATTTAAAATTAATCATATATTCTTTCAATTGAAAATGTTGAAATGATAAAAAATAAACCAAAAATTCATTGTTTATTTCTTCATTCACTTTAAAATATGAAATGGTGTTTACGTCCATTTTTAGGAAAACGTAAAATGCAAACGAAATTATAAGATATTTGACCTTTACATTTCCGCTCTAGAAAATCAACAAATATTTATTAATGAAGAATCCATATTTAAAAATAATCATGAATGCTTTCAATTGAACATTTTTAAATACTTAAAAAAACAATCATTCACTATTGATTTCTTCATTCACTTTAAAATATAAAATGCTGTTTAATTCCTTATGTAACAAAACGTAAAATGCAAACCAAATCATAAGATTTTTTACCTTTACAGTTCCGTTCTATATAATCGTCAAATATTTATTAATGAAGAATCCATATTTAAAATTAATCATATATTCTTTCAATTGAAAATTTTGAAATGCTTAAAAATAAACCAATCATTCATTGTTTATTTCTTCATTCACTTTAAAATATGAAATGGTGATTACGTCCATTTATAGGAAAATGTAAAATGCAAACGAAATTATAAGATATTTGACCATTACATTTCCGCTCTAGAAAATCAACAAATATTTATTAATGAAGAATCCATATTTAAAAATAATGATATATGCTTTCAATTGAACATTTTTAAATACTAAAAAAACAATCATTCATTATTGATTTCCTTATTCACTTTAAAATATAAAATGGTGTTTATTTCCGTATATAAGAAAACGTAAAATGCAAACCAAATCATAAGAATTTTGACATTTACAGTTCCGCTCTAGATAATCGTCATATATTAATTAATGAAGAATCCATATTTAAAAATAATCATATATGCTTTCAATTGAACATTTTTTAATACTAAAAAATAAACCAATCATTCATTATTCATTTTTTCATTCACTTTAAAATATGAAATGGTGTTTACGCCATTTTATAGGAAAACGTAAAATGCAAATCATATCATAAGATCTTTGACCTTTACAATTCTGTTCTAGATAATCGTCACGGAGTAACGAGTTAGCTATTTTTGTTCCTCTCTCACGAATGTAAATGTAAGCCAATTTAACTTTTCTCTGGAGAAACTAAGTGGGCGTCTCCACCCACTTTCTTTTTTGGGCACAACTCTTACTTTGTTTTAAAGTGCAGTAAGGAAGAAAAAAAATGAAAATGAAAATTCGGTTCTTGTAACAAACGTGTTTTAATGGTGCAAAATGGCTTGTAACACTATTTAAATAAGAGAAAAAAACAAAATAAAAAATTGTTTCATGGAGACAGTGGTAAATAAAATTTTAATAAAGCGACAGCAACAAATGTTGTTTCGGATTTTGTGGATTAAAGAAAATGACAATAAAGAAGCGGGTATGAAATAAAAAGGGGAACGGTTGTTTTGAATTTTAAAAAGTATTATGTACACAAGAATGTCAGAAATATTTTTTAGCATCATATCCAAGGAAGATATTCAGAGTAACGAGACAATGGCATTTCATTGCTGTCACCACGCAAGGAAAAATGGCATAGAAATTAATTCAAATAGGGCAACGCATCGTGAGAATAATATAGTATACTTCATAAATAAAAGAAACGAAAGAATAATAATATTTCTAACATTTTTTAGTAGAAACGTACTGGAAAATGTGTAAAATTCAATCTGCTAAGCATTATATTAGTACGCATTTTGTGTTTGTTTCTAACCTGTTTCCTTCACACTGAGCCCACACCATGTAGTAATTACCATGGCAAACTGACACAAGAAGGTGTGGGTTTAAATCCTGGCTAAGGATTGAGTGTTCCTTAGGGAGCAGTGTTGGTTCACCAGCATGGACCTACCATAATAATATAACTAAAAGTAAATAATTCAACAAAGCAAGATAATTATTAGCAGGAAGAATGTAGACAAAAAATAAACAGAAATCACGCACTTCGGACTCAACGCATTATAATGCAAGATTCTACAGCAGTAACGGAACTAAACCATATATCGGGGTAACCGACTGGTGTCGTCATCAGGAGGCCTAACCAAATCAATTACCTCAAGGGAGAATTTTCTGAATAGGATGCAGGTCTAGCCAAAAGGCATCCCAAGGCCCCAAGATCCCCATTGAAACAGATAGTCAAATCAAATTAAAATAAACATACATCCTGCACTTAGGGCTTAGCGCACCATAAATGCAAATACACATACAATCCTAAAGAACACAAATTAAGACAGAAATGCAGAAAGGCGCACTAACCCTAATCCATTGAGTAACGGTTATAGTCAAATTGCGGCCATTTTATACCCTAAGAGTTACGCTACTGTAGCAAAACTACAGCGCCACACCCAATTGAAGTTTTGGAGCCACAAAAATTTAAAGAAAGTGTGAAATCAGAAAACCCTAACTTAAATGTCCTTAAAATATATCCGAGTCTAAATGCCATTTTTTTATACTTTTAGTGGTTTGGATTTAAATCCTGGCTAAGGCTTGAGTGTTCCTTTGGGAGCAGTGTTGGTTCACCAATATGGACCTCCCATAATAATGTCGCCGACAAATTTATATAGGTGAGAAAATGTCCTCACAACAACTTCCTGCCGCTTGAGAGAAATTAATTTTTTCTTAACGCTGCTGTGTTCTAATCCTACTGGATTCGCTCCTCTCAATCTTAACCTATGGAGAAAATGTGTCCAAGGATTGTTCCTTGGATTGTGAGATTTTTTCAAAATATTTTACTCCGTAATAGAGATGGAAATTTTACACGTTAGGGCATTTTTCGTTTTATTTTTCAAGAAAAATGCAAATCAATCTTAAAATTTAAATTATTCGGGAAAAAAATTGTTTATAGTGTGTTTTAAACGTTCTTAAACTCCTTTGGTGTATGGAATTTATCAAATGAATCCTGTTGCAAGATGCAGAAAAGTTCAGACAATCTGAAAGTACCATTTATATTGGATTATCAGCATTTAAGTAGCTGTCAATAGTAGACACATTTTCTCCATAGAGGTGAGCGAATTCAGTAGGATTAGAACACAGCAGCCTTATACACAGATCCCCACTTTAGTTCTTACCACACTTTGAAAACCCTTGAAGAACCGTCGCGAGAAAAAGTTCACATATATACCAATTCGGTGCATGACGCAGTCAAACTATACATGAATAATCTATATTAAAAAAAAGAATGAAACAGATTGCGACAAATTTGACTCCTACATTTCGGAAGTTCATTGGTCTTGAAGTTCAATGGTGTGTGTAGGACACCGCGGTAGGTGGCAACAGTTCGGGTGGAATTTCTAGTTGTCAGTAGACACCCATAGTTGGTCCGGCGAACATCAAGGTTTCGTCATCGAGGTGTTCTTTAGAAGCAACGATTCTGTAACCGCGACGCAGTTTGCATTTAGGACGCGCTTTTGGCTCTATGCAACTGATGAAGTTCTTTAGTGTAAGGCCGTCCGCACACGGAGCGACTCAAAGGAAACTCAACTGGTTAGCGACTGAAATTGCTTATCGGTTGCAAACTCGTTAGTGATGCGGCTCCGCACACGGGCCGACTCAAAAGTGATTCAAATCAATAGTTTGCGACCTGTCATGGAAGGAAGAACATCATTATTCCGGGCATTATTTTTAGTTAAATTATTATCAGAAATTAATTTATTTTGAAAAATCGTCACAATAGATTGTCTTTGATCAATCGTTTAAAAATGGACTGTATATATGGGCGCACATATTCCATACAACAAAAAACGTTAGAATTTCATTTCATCGCTAGGCAGAAGTCACGTGACTCGTGTACGTCGTATTTGGCAGCTTGCCAAAAGAGCGGCTGTAACATGATTGTGTAATAACACGCACAACGCAAGAGAAACTGGCGACTGAAGCTGCTAGCGACTCGACACGTTGAGTTGCCTGCGACTGATTACAAACGCGTTGCTGACGGGTTTGTAACCAGTTGCGCCGTGTGCGTGGCTCCATTCAATTACATAGGTTACGACTCATCACGGACTGGTTTGTGATTGGAGTCGGTTATCAGTTTCTTTTGAGTTGCTCCATGTGCGGACGGCCTAAAGCAATCCTGTGATGGGTTTCAAACGGGAAAGAAAGTTGGTCTGCATTACCAAGGACACCAAGCGGTCGTATTCGGAACATAAGAAAACCTGAAAATTCACAGCGTATCATATTTCTGCTAATTTTTATTAATCATTTATGATTTTCCTGAGATATGATTGATGTAGTATCAGCCATCTCATTAATTTTACTTTTTTCCACTCTTCGTACGGAAGATGCCGCCATTCCTCCGAAGATGTTCAACACATAGAGGGAAAACTTTAGAGAACGGCTTCGGTAATGCTTTTGCAAATAACGGGCGCCACCTGAGTGGTGTTATTTTGAAAACCTCATGGAAAAGAAAACTAGATTATAAGTACTTTTCGAAAATATAAAGCTTTTTTCGGTAAATTATTTCGTTCGTTTTTTATTACACTTTGAAGTGTGGGAGTCCATTCTGCCCCACCCGTTATATTCTTTCAACTGAACAAAATCTAAAATAGTAAAAAAACATAAACTGCGCATAGAAAACTATACGAAGTGAATCATATACAGTATTCACTCGTGTTAGTAGCAGAGACATCTGAATGGAGTAACTGATCTATGTTGGTGAAAATCATGTATCATTAAGACAAATGAGTGAGCGAAGAAGCAGGGTTATTTATAGGGGGACAATTATTGATCTATATGAAATAAAATATCAAATTTTTAAAAACTGCTGAGTTCAAAAATGTTATCCAAATTTAAAAAGTAACTACAAATAATCGGATTTAGTTTATGACATGTTCGATGTGCTTACCGTCAATGACTATGATGTGGTGCAGACGAAGAACAAAATTCTGCAAAACTCGTTGAAGTATCGAGACATCAGTGCTTTCCATGACCTCCTGAAAGGCTGTTTTAAACTCAGCGATGGTTTCGGGGCTATTTGAGTAAACTTTGTCTTTAATATTGCCCCACAAAAATGAGTCACAAGGGTTGAGATCAGGAGAATTTGGCCGCCAAGTGATTCCCATTCCAGTGGCCTCTGGGTACCGCAAAGCCAAAATGCTCTCTCCAAAGTGCTCTTCCAGGACTTCAAATACTCTATTGGTCCAATGGGGTCGTGCTCCGTCCTGCATGAACCCCATCTTTTCGAAATCTGGGTCACTTTGGATAATAGGCATGAGATCATTTCCTAAAATATTGACATATCGTTCAGCAATCATCGTGCCTTCATTGAATATTGCACCAATAATTTCCTTTGAGCCGCAATCGGGCTGTTATTGCTCGAATTTCAGGCCTTCACGATGGATATATGCCCAGAAACGCTGTATTTCGACATTTTCAACGAAAAATGAACAACAACAATACGAGTGAGCTTGCTCAAAAAAAAAATCCCAACATGCTCTGAATTCAACCGCCACGTTTTCACTGAATCTCGCCAATGGTTCAAAAGTTATGAAGTTTTTTTTTCATATAGCTCAATAATTGTCACACTGCATAATTGTATGTTACTATGTACAGAAAGTTGGTATCGACAAGTATCACTGTAGAGTGGGAGATATTTCGTTGAAGTCAGATTCTACTGGTTGTGAGATAGTTGGTGAAGAGTCTTGTACAGCTCTGATTTTAGCTGTTATTTTAATCACCCACGCTCTGTTTTATTCCCAAGTGGAATACTTTGCACCGCAATAGAGAAGAGATATAACCGTTGGCTTATTATTTGAGTTATGGTGTAGTTACGAACAGAAAACACATCTGAAAATTTTCTATTAAAATACATCTGGAATTAGAAAGTAATGAATCAGTATATTTGATGGCAGACAAATTTAAAGTCTTAAATTCCCAACTTGCTTATGATCAAGTGAATATAAATTTAGTTTATTCCTGGGTGTTTTGAAGCTATATATGTTTATGTAAATTATACCTTTTTGCACAGCCTGAATATTTTAAAGACATTCAATACAAACACAGTATGCCGAAATACACCATTGTATGCTAAAGAAAATTTAAAAGGCTTAGAAAAATGGAAATATTCATAAAATGTCAAAACTTAAATATTGGTATTCTTTGAGCAATATATTCAAGATTAAAATTAGCTATGCATACTGATTTTTTGTTGCTTCGTAAAGTAAAAGTACGTATAAGCCAATCCCTTACTAATTATGAAGGTATAAATCATCACACTGAAAAACAATCAATGAGGAAGTTTTGAATTCCCATTTCAATTTTATATTAAAAGTGAATACTCTTTTACTTTATTCCTGGGTGCTTTGAAATCTTTCCTACCTATGTAAAGAAGTAACTTTTATTAAAAGATAAATCTTTTAAGCGAATACAATAGAAAGGATTATTTAGTATTCCCGCAACTGCGGGGTGGAGAGAAATTGAATGTCATGAAGGGGTGTATATCACGACATAAATAATACTAATCAGCAGTTTGTTTAGGTTCTATTTTCGTGGAAATTACAAATACATGTTCAGATTCTCATTGTTAACTTATGGACGTGTACTCTTTAGCGAACTAAAATTTCTCTAAAAACCTGTTTAGTTCAATAAAACGCAAACACTCTGAGGTCCAAAATGCTAATGAGTCGAATCTAAAAACTGTTTTGTAATAGCAAATTGTAATTTGTAAGAAAATATTCAAAACTAATCACGCAAGACCTCGGGGGAAATTTCTTTCAATTTTAAAATGCGATGAATGTATTGTATGAACAGAGACAAAAAAAATATAAATGTGTTCACTTTTAAGATTGGGAGAAATGGAAAAAAAGGCAAAAACTTATGAATTTAAAATAGCCTTTTTTGGCCTTTTCGGTGTCGTTTATAAGAAAACCCTTTTTTAATTATTAAAAATAAAAGTTCTGCTCAATAAT
This sequence comes from Dolomedes plantarius, assembly GCA_907164885.2. Lineage (NCBI taxonomy): Eukaryota > Metazoa > Arthropoda > Arachnida > Araneae > Dolomedidae > Dolomedes > Dolomedes plantarius. Next base: position 108,598,137 of record OU015493.1, read on the forward strand.
GGAAGATGATCTCTGACTTAATGATTGTTAATAAGATCATTCCTGTATCTTAGACAAACTGTTTAGGTATGACGTTTCTAACTGACACGTTGGAGTTTGGACCGTATGGGGATGGTGGCCTTTCAAATTACCAAAAATCGAGCAAAATTTGGAAATTTTTTGGGGGGTGGGGTGTATTAATTTTTTAAAAACATGTAAATATTGGAATGAAATGCATTTAAAATATGTAGTGAAAAGTAAAAGTAAAACTTGGTGGCTTTAGAAAAGTAAGTATTAAAGGTAGGTAAAAAAATCTTTTAAATAGCTTTTTCTCAAAATGAGAAATTTCCAGATCTGCAAGTCTTTAAAATGCTCCTCGCGTCATAATTTTTGACGAAATTTTATGAAATTTATAATAAAGACTCCTGTAATACGCAAAAACAACGTTACGTATCCATTTTAGGATTTGAGGTCATTCAGGTTATCAAAGTTTAACTTAAGTGTAGAAAAGTACAAATATTTCACGAAAATTCAGAGTACAAGCATAAAAATATGTCCTAAACATTAACTACTCAACAAAAGTACAAAAAAATACATAACTTCGTTCAAAAGTTATTTATAAGCAATATAAAGGCAAAATTAAGGGCGAAAGTTAAAAATTGAGTCGCAAAGAGCATTTTAAAAAAGGTAATTTAATTTCAAATTTTTAATTATAAATTTAAAAAAAATATTTATGAATTTTATAAGGGGTTCAATATTGTTATACTTTAATGATTATATATGCAAAATTTCATATCTCTGAGGTGAAAATTTCAAAAATCGCTTTGAAGGGTCCACCATACCCTTATTGGAAAATATTACAAATGGGTGAAAAATATTTCATTGTTCTGAAATATATATTTACACGTTCTGGAAACATGTTTTTATTTCGCGGATAAAGAATAAGCATAAGATGGAATTAAGCAAAGGGTTTTCCTATCTACTGTAATACAGTTCCTATAGTGCACAATTTGTGTTAGCCTTTGTGTCAATAGGTACATAGTATTTAACTAATGTGCTCTGTAAATAGCCGCGCAGTTAAATTCCAATAGTTTAGGCTCTCGTAAGTTGCTACACCTCATGCTGATGATGGATAAAGATTAATGCATTTATCATCCGAAATTCTGGGCTTTCACAGAAATTAATATCCCCTAGATCCTATAGCCACCATTTAATTATTCATGATTAAATTAGTAATAAAATGGAGAAATCAAAGTTCGTGCACTAGCTTGAATGGAAGCGAAGAGATTAAGGAATCAAACAAAAGCTTATATTATAGAATATAGTAACTATTGAGTACTAACTGAAGGTACTACTGCTCAGATGTAAGCACTGATACGTTTAGGATGTCCAGGATTTATATTTCAGACAAATAAATTTTTGATCATGGTTTCAGTTATTTTAGAAAGAGATACTTTCATTAACGTTGCTCGAATAAATTTAATTTATTTCTTCCAAATTGATGTACTTAAAATAATGCTGCAAGCATTTTTCTTTGTACATCTTTCGTTACGAAGTACTTGAGTAAAAACTTCCATTAAAGTATTTTCTTTTTAAAAGCTTACCAATAACATGAATATTTTTTGTCGTAAAATCAGCCTTTATTTGATTGTTCTCTACAGTTCATAAAAGTTACTGAATTTACTTGAATCAAATTATTTTCTTGTATAAATGGATCAATGAGCAATACTTCTAATTCTTTCACGCATGGGTACATTTATTTAATCTTTTATATTTATGAATCAAGTTATTTTTCCGTTTGGTCTGCTGATTCCGTAAAGCAGTCCAATACTCACAATTAATTTAGTGATGTTCATATCGACCAACTGCTATCTTGCAAAAACCGGCTATGTCTAGAAAGATAACCGGTTATCGCATGATAGACGGAGACTGAACCTTGCGAAACCATATGATGTTATACCACTGTTTGCCATGCATAACTTTTTAACCTATTTTCCCATGCTATTGCAATTCTCTCTAGTTCCAAAAATCAAAATAATTTTGCAGTGTGTGGGTTCTATGATAGAGTTAAGAACTGGTGTATCATCAACGCTCCTTTTAAGCACTCCAAGGGGTACCCTAACTCAATAATAACATTACACACTTATTTTGTTAGAGATTATTGAGAGATATATATAAACGAATAGGTTTGGTTTGGTTTAGTTTGGTATGGAGCGGTACAATGAACTTTTTGCTACACGAGGGCTAATTAGACCGGGACCTACAGTTTAAAGCCGATTCTGAATGGCTACAAACATCCATGCCAACAGTGGGACCCGAACCCACAGGATCTGAACCGAAGGCAAGCGCCCTAGTCATTCGGCCATCACCTGCCCTATAAACGAATAAAATATTTTTTTTTCGTTTGGCCATCAACAGTATCAGACCTAATGGTCAGTAATTAATTTGCTCATGCATATATGCATGTAAATTACATTAAATTTTAAAACACCAATCTTTAATTGAGGAAGGAATTAACATTTTAAAATCCTATGCATCATTCTCTTCCTAGTTAATTACATAGGGTACTTTTCTTATAACGTTCAGACATCATCTGAACTCTATAACGTAGGTCATGGTGGGATGGAAGGATTAAAACCTCAAGCTATTCAAAGAGTTCTCGCTTGGCCCCTATGAATACGCATAGAATTATAATATATCTAATCAGTGGTGCACAGGTAAAGAGAAACTTGAACTGGTGTTATTTGCAAATTAATGTGGCTAAGCATAACGAATAAAAGCAAATACAGAAAGAAATAACCGTTGGCTATAAATAGCGAAATATAAGGGGACCATGATTAAATTAAAAGAGGTCAAATAAAGTTATTTAAAACGCACTTAAAAGTTATATATTTCCTCCCCCTCTCTCTTTACCCACACACACACACACACACACACATTTATGTGTGTGTAGGTGTGTGTAGATATATGTATATGTTTGTATATTTGTATGTACAGGAATATATGTGTCTGTGCAAGTGTTTGTATAGGGACATATATAGGATTTTCTTCATGGTTTTGTTTTCTATTCCAATCTGAAGAGGTAAATTTTAATATCATACACATGTTTCGACATACATATTTAAATGTCGGAAAGATATTTTACGTATTCAGACAATTTAGCGAAACTTCAATGACACATTTAAATACCTTGTCATAAAGTTGTTTTGTGTCAAACTTTTACATGCAGACCTTATTTTACATTCATAATTGACAAGCATTCCTATGATGAGAAATTTGGAGGCCTAATTAGGATTTCACCCAATAGTTGTAAACTTGAATAGTCTGTTACTCTCCTCAGCTTAAATTCGTTGTGTTATTCTACCTGTCACTAGTCTTCATGGCTATAGTGATGAATGACTCAGAACATTTGAATTGTAGGAGGCAGCATATTCACACTTTGACTATAATTATATCACCCAGTTTGTCTACCACGATCATATATTTATTCAAGCTTTGTGGAGTGAGCTAAGAATTACGCAATACTATTTATTTTTGTTGACAACAGCTATATAATGAGATATTTGTGACAATTTTACCTTCCACAACAGTAAAACTTTTAGATTTCAGATTCATGTTTTACTAAGGCGTAAATGTGTTCAAAATATCTAAAGAAAAGATATATTTCGTGAGCTTTTGTTTTTCTTTTTGCAGGGGAAGAGATAGAAATAAGGGTCAAAATGCTGTCTACATCAAGTGTTATATGCTATGGTTAATAGCACATACAATATAACTATAGGAACTATTATATCAGAAAGCTTTTCTACAGTAAAATTCGTTTAATTTTGAGAAAAAAAATTACCGTTCAATTGTTAATGCTTTCTATATACACTCTGTCACAAAAAATATATGCACCCAAAAGAAAAAGAGCTACTATCACGAAACTTGACATGTATGTAGTGTATGAGGAGATAAGCAAATGATTACAAATTCAGAAGAGCAGACAGTTTTATTAAGAAGATATGGCATGAAAAAGGTTACAAATCAGTAAGTAGTAAATCCACCTCTGGCAGCTATACATGCCGAAACAAGGAGAGGCATCTAATCAATGAGATCGCCTATGACCTTCTGCGGTAGATCATGCCATAATCTTTGCAACTGGGCAGTTAATTCACCAGTATTCCGGGACGGCTGCAGTTGCCTTCCAACCACGTCCCAAGATATTCTCAATTGGTGAGAGGTCTAGTGACCTGGCAGGCCATGGGAGTACGTCATATCCTTGAAGACATTGTTGTGAGAGTCGCGCAGTATGTGGACGAGCGTTGTCTTGCTGATAAATAGCACCTGGGCGACTTGGTAGCATAGGCAGTACAACTGGCGTTAAAATATCGTCCACGTAACTGCGTGCCGTCAAAGTGCGTTGAAGGACCACTAGAGGTGATCGTGTGTCCCAACAAATCGCTCCTCACTGTCACACCTTGTGTAATCGCCGTATGCCACTCGACAACAAATGCCGGATCGGACCGGTGGTCTGGCCGCCTCCACACGCGTATGCGCTGGTCATCAGCGTTGAGACTGAATCGGGATTCATCGCTGAAGATCACACGCCTCTAGTCGGTCACACTCCAGATTGCCCGAGGTCGGCAAAAGTCCAATCGACTCTGCCTATTATGTGGGGTCAGTCTGTCCATCCAAGTCTTAATGGACGTCGGTTCCTTATACCTGTGTCGGCCAGTCGTCTCTGAATGGTTTCACTTGATACCACCGGATGTCTGGAAGGTGGTAAATGGCATAGAAACGATTCTAGGGACGTTGTTGGTGCGGACGTGGCCGCTGTTATGATTGCACGATCCTCGCTCGCATTTGTGTTCCTGGGATGCCCTGACCCTCCGCGAAGGTAGACTATACCTTCTGTTATCCATTGTTGCTAACACGGAGCAACTACCATATCGCTCCGACGGAGGTGGCGGCCGATACGTCTGTTCGACCAACCTGCTTCTCGGAGGCCTACTCTCAAAGTCCGACTTATTGTTCATACTGTTGCCGGTTACATCTCAGAGGCATCTCTAGTCACAGTACCATCCATCCAAGTCGACAGATTTCTTTGAATAACCCTATGGCACGAGGAATCATGCTTTTACACTCTACAAACGCGCATCTCATATGCGCATAGCTCACTTACCATGTCTCATTGGCGTCGAAATTTTAATCATTTGCATATCTCTTACGAGACTACATTCCTGCAAAGTTTCGTGATAGTAGATCGATTTCTTCTGGGTGCATATATTTTTTCTGGCAGAGTGTATATTGCCAGGTGATGGTCGAATGTCTGAGGCGCTGGCATTCGGTTCAGATCCTGGGGGCTCGAATCCCACTGTCGGCATGGATGATTGTAGCCGTTCGGAATCGGCTTTAAACTGTAGGTCCCGGTCTAATTATCCCTCGTGTAGCAAAATGTTGACCTTATTGCTCCAAACCAAACCGAACCAAACCAACCTTCCTCTATGGCTCTGAGATGGGGAAAAAGAAAATAAAAGTGAAAAAAAAGTCAAAATTTTGAAAAATGCACAACTAACCAAAAATATTGTGACCAACAATGTTGTCATTGTTTGCTGAACACAACGAAACTATTTTTTAAAAATAAGAAACCCCAAATTCTTATTTTTGTATTATGAGTAACAAGAAGTATATTTTATTGAATAGTTAAAAAATTATCCTTTATTTCGAAGCACTAGTTAAAGTAGCTTAAAATCTTAACGATCTAAGATTAGTGTGTGATGCATCGGTAATTGATTTTCCAACATTGTAAACTATCTAAAACTATATATCCTTGGAATATAGTTATAGATAATCCTCAGAAAGCCAAAATTAAACCTTCCGGCAAATATTTTCCAGTGGGAAAGCATATTATTTTACCAGTCAGATTTATATGTAAAAATATTATATCATTTTACTAACTTTTGCGCAAAAATTGAAAACAAAATATACAAAAGAAATCTGTCTGAAACCGTTTTTATCAGGAGACATTAAATCATTTGAAGTTATACTTGTTGCAGCTTTCGGAAAATTAAGAATTATATGAGCCCAGGTGGATTCAAGTATGGTGGACTGCTGTAATATAAATCTATCTAGCGCAGTATAGAAATAAAACATTTTCCATCCTACATTCTTTATTAATGTCTTTCAGGTCAAATGACACAAATCCCGTGTTGTTAATAAAATATTCCGTATAGCCGTAAGGAAGATCATTATTGTTTTAAAATTCATTTTTTCACAAAATGCGATTAAATTTTTTTGATATTTCCTAAGGGAAAAGGGGTTTTACGGTTATTCAAAAATATTTAAGGTTCTCTAGGTACATCGTGCTCTGTTTTATGCCGGGAAATTAATTCTTATTAGTCGATATCAAGACTCTTTGGGGATTTAACTAGATTAAATTTACATAATATATCATCAGTCAGCAGGAAAAGGAAGTTAAATATTTAGTATTTAAATATGACATTAAGTACTTTTAGGATATACATAAATTATATTTAGATAGATAAATTATATTTTGAATATTTTTCATTCTATAAAAGAAATGCAAATCATGTTTTTAAATTGAAATTTTTTTCTGCGGGAAAAAAAGGTAGTATATATAAGGGTGGTATATATCCTACTAGGGAGCCTGTAACCCCTAGATGGCGCGCCACCATGTGGCTTATCAGGGAGTTCCTCCACTGGAATTGGGTGGTAGAAGAGAAATAAATTACTATACTGTATTTTAAAGGTACACAATTTCCTCTGGAGAGCAAAATTTCAAAAATCCTAAAGATACCAGAATAAAAAGAAATATTGTTCCCTATTACGGATTTCAACTGTTAAAACAAATCATTACATTCTAGTGGTAAAGCATTGGAAATAGTTTCTCCATAAACTAACACTGAGCTGTCCGAATCCAATATGGCTGACAGTTGAACGTTAATTTTCTTCCCAAAATTAGACGAATGTTACTGTAGAAAATCTCTTTCATAAAGTAGTTTCAATAGTTATATTGTTACGGCTATTAACCATAATATATAGCACTTGGTGTAGACAGCATTTTGGCCCTCATTTCTATCTCTTCACCTGCGAAAAAAAAACTCATGAAATATATCTTTTCTTTAGCTATTTTACACACAGTTACGCGTTATTAAAATAGGCTTCTGAATCTAAAAGTTTTACTGCAGGCTTAAAATTGATTAGCCTTTACGGACCATAGCTACTTTTCAAGAAATACATATGAAATGCAATTGAAGACGCTTTAATCGAGTTGATATGGCGAATAGTGCAAAAAAAAAGACGATTACTTGTAGAGAATTCAAAAACTAGGCTTGTAATGACAACATAAGGTATGTGATATATATTGCCAAAAACGTGTTGTATTTCTTCTTGGAGTACTTAAATTACCTCCATGATATTTCCATGCACCCAATAGTTTATCTTTACCAGTTGCATTAAAGAATTAAGGTAAATTAATGGAAAAAGTTCAATCTACAATAAAACAATAATGTAAAACTCTGGAACACAGCCCAGAAATCTGAGACAGAAATATATAATTGTTATACGACATTTATTACAAAAGTAATTGCCCAGAAGTAAAATAGGATCCTTTAAAAGAAAGCAAATTAGGACAAACAGGCAAAAGTCTGTCTCAAACACAGCAATTTTTGTATTGTTATTTCCAGTTATGAAACAAATTTAACGGAAACCAATCTTTCATAAAGCTTTTTAGACAAACTAAAATAAATTAAGAGAAAGTAGCAAAATATTTTTCTAAACTGTAGAAGATAAATTTTTAGTTGATAAATTTAGTTGAAGATAAATTTTTAGTCACTAATTAAGTTGTATCGGTTTTAGACGTAATAAATTATATTTAGCGTAAACAATAGAAAGTATTCAATCTGATAAAATAAAAATTAGTAATACAGGATTCCAGAGTATAAAGAAAAATACACAGTGGAAAATGCATGATTGATAAAAGGCGTTTCCTTGACAAGCAATTGTTTTAAAGTAACGCAATCTTTCATAGAGAGAAAAGGACAATCTTATGTTTTCACTTTGCGCTTTGTTGCAATGTTTTCGCTTTGCAACAAAGATAAATACAATTTTTTTAATCTTTCAAATATATATATATATATATATATATATATGTGTGTGTGTGTGTGTGTGTGTGTGTGTATATATATACAGAGTATCCCATAAATACCACCCAAACTTTGCACAGACAAACTCCTCGCTGGAAGTACGTAAAAAATGCCAAAGAACTGTACCTGTACGACCCATAGTTTTCAAGAAAAATACGAAAAACAAAGTATGAGTCACATCCGGTGCAAGGAAAAACGCTTTATTTGACACATCAACAGCACTATTTGCAAATATTTATAAAGGCAGATGTTCAAAGTGTCCGCCGTGCATATAGAGGCAGGTTTTGAGCGTGCCGTGGAATGAATAACTGCACACGTCACAGCAGCGCGGTGAGCACCGAAGTACGAGCAGCATGCAGACGATAAACTAAGTCCGTCTGCTAGGGCATACTCCCTAGCAGTTCGTAAGGCATTTCCATTACACTGGCCGTAGATGAAATACATGTCGCAATATTCACGAACGGAATACATGATCACCCTGCGAAGAATACCGGTAGCTGCAAGATGCAGTCTTTTAAATACGAGTTAAACGACGGCTTAACGTCATTCTACGGCGCGCGTATTGCATGACGCGATATGCGCGGAGAACATTTTGAACATTTTGAATCGACATTTTGAATCGTCGGAAGAAAATATCTGCAAATACTGCTGTTGATGTGTTAAAGTGTTTTTTTCCTTGCACCGGATGTGACTCATACTTTGTTTTTCGTATTTTTCTCGAAAAATATGGGTCGTAAAGGTACAGTTCTTCGGTCATTTTTTATGTACTCCCAACGAGGAATCCGGCTGTGCTGAGTTTGGGCGGTATTTATGGGACACCTAGTATATATATATATACGTCGCGTAAAGAATAGATGAAGAAACCTTAACTGTCCCGTTTAGCAACCTGGTTGATAAAGTAAGCAGTAGAGTAGACAGTCCAAAATAAAAACAAAGTGAGCTAATATGAATCAATTAAAGTTATTAATAGTAATATTCAGATCATTGTTATCATTTTATTTCAGCATTAAAGTGATCAAACTTAGTCGATGAGTGTCTTATGATAAATTTACATAGTACACTAAACGGAAAGTCTTGTGATATTTCTTTCTTAGCTTCTCAGGAAAATACTTTCGTATAACGCTCCCCTATTTGAGATTAATGGGACCAAATTATTAAATGGAAGAACGTTCCCATGAAAATATTACGAAAGACTGCAGTGGTAATTTAATAAAAATGGCTATCTAACACAATACCGGTAATGTTAAACATGCATCATTAAAAAATTAAAATATGATAAAATGTAGACTTAAATAAGGGATATTAACATCACGGAAGGGTTGAATACTTTTATCCCGTTTGTTACACTGTGTGACAATTGCTAAGGAACAATCACATTTTTAGGAATATTTCATAATAGACATTGGTTGAAGAAATGAAACTTAGTACATATTTAGCAGAGATACTGTGCATTATTTATTATGCAAAATGGTACGGAATTCGCCACATGGAAAAAGAAGAAAACGAAAAACAAAAAAGATGTTCTTTGGAACATTTCCAAACAGCCACGAAAAATGGGTCTTCTTGCCAGAATGAAACAGTTATGAGTACCTTAGTAAGGTGTATGACCTCATCGGACACTAGTGCGCATTTTGCATCTGTTTTTTATGCTGTCTACTAAACTATTTAGGAGTCCTTGGGGGATATTGTCCCACTCCTCTCTCAAGGCGATTTTCAGTTGTTGCAAGGTTCGGGGAGGGTGAGTTCGTTGAGAAATACGTCGGCCAAGATCATCCCAGGCATGCTCTATAGGATTTATGCCAGGAGAGTAAGCAGGCCATGTCATACGTTCAATATTTTCACTCTCTAGTGTATCCGATACTTCAGTGGTCCTGTGTGAGTGCGCATTGTAGTCCATAAACAGAAAATCTGGACCTACCACACCTCTAAAAAGACGAACATGATCCAGAACAATCTCTCTGCAATACCGCTGCGATGTAACGGTACCTCGCTCAAAGATGTGAAGCGGTGTTTTGCCATTGTGCATAATGCCTGCCCACACCATCACGACTTGGACTTACCGATGACGTTCCTGAACATTCTGTGGTGCATAACGTGATCCCCTCTCTCTCCACACTAACTGTTGGCCAGAATCACTTGTCACGGTGAAACGGGATTCGTGAAAGAACATCACTCTGGACCACTCTTGCTGATCCCAACCAATATGTTCCTTACATCAACGTAATCTTTCTCGACAATGGCGTGGTTGAAATGGGATGCATTGAAAAGGCTTCCGTGCATACAAACCAACCTGATTTAATTGCCTAGAACTGGTTCTGGCTGATACATTTGTACGGGTAGCGGTTGCAAGATCTCCAGCTATCTGACTAGGAGTGAGATGTCAGTTCCTTTTCGCCACTAGGGATACATATCGATCCTCTTGTGGTGTAGTGTTCCTTCCACGATCACCGGCATGCTTTCGATTAGCATTTCCGTATTCAGCGGCCTTTTTTAATCGCGATATGACACTTTTCGCCTCTCACATTACTCTGGCCACAGTAGTGACACTTTGTCCTGCTTCGAGCTGTCCAACCGCTCGTCCACGATCGTGCGCACTCAAATGATGTCTTGCAAACATTTTGCACTTAATTATTGCCACACCACACTGATTTTCCCAGAAATAACTTCCAACAACCTACGGTGCTATTTTCGTCAAACACCTAACTGCATGAACTTTCGAATGAATAAAGAGTTTTCGTGCAAGGCCTTTTATACAGATAACAGATCCTGCCATATTACGCCCTCTGCATTTCATTTTACTGTGATTGGTCTGCTGTCGGGTACGCTAGCTTGAAGAAACCAGTTGTTCCTTAGCAATTGTCAAGCAGTGTATTAATTAATCGATACTTTTTGGCGATATTAGTGTGCACATTCATTAGGGTGACTTCAGCTTCTAAATATTTTCCTACAGGTGCACATGTGCCGCAACCACATCTCCCTAGAGCATTCTGTAAATGTTAGAGAGGATGTACATCGAGTATCATGGTGAAAAATATTCTCTGTTTTAGCATCTTATCAATTACCTTAATACAGTGGAATTTAGTGTTATCGCCCATCAATAATTGGTACTTCTTGCACCCTGGCGATGTCTGGAGCTGTGTACGACCATTTAGGCCAGGGGTAGGTATTAAGTAGATCGCGATAGACCGGTGGACCACCAAGACATTTTTGGGTGACCGCCTTTACTAAGACCTAAGACGCGCATACTAAAAGAAACATATTTATGGAACACCGGCGCGATTTGCTTTAAACGCGGTTTTAAAAGAGTAAGTTTTTTTTCATGTAGTTAAGTACATATTCTGTATTTATTATTAAGTTATAATAAATATTGTAGACCGTATTTTTAGCTCACCACACCTATGTCACTGGGTGGACCGCAACACCATGAAAAAATTAGAAGTAGCCCGTATCCTGGAAAAGTTTTAAAAGAGTAAGTTTTTTTTCTCGTAGTTATGTAGGTAAGTACATATTCCGTATTTATTATTAAGTTATAATAAATATTGTAGACCGTTTTTTTAGCTCACCACACCTATGTCACTGGGTGGACCGCAACACCTTGAAAAATTTAGAAGTAGTCCGTACCCTGGAAAAGTCTGCCCACCCCTGATCTAGGCAAATGGCTCTCAGGAAAGAATAGGACTGACCTCCAGTCCATCAATGAATTCCAGTAACCTTTTCAGGGTCATAATGAGTTCAAACCACTCACCAGATCACCTAACTTTACGAAACGCTACTGAGACATAAATTAATGTCATCAGTGGCAGGTTTCTCATAAAACTACTCTAGTCCTTTAATTCGTCTGCATAATTTCAAATAGTATAGTCTTTGGGAAGGCGTTAGTAGCTCCAGCCTTTTCACAAGTATTTTACCTATGATGAGGGTTCTGGTTACAGTGAATGGCACTATCTTTCGTTCTGTGAAGTAAATTTGCAATGGTTCCAGGTGTTTAGAAGGGATTCTTTTCTTAGTTGGGCAGTACATGACGTTGTAATTGGGTTTTGATTTCGATGATCACTATCCTTGGAACAACTTTATTGATCGGTCAAAAGGCCGATCAAGCTCTCCAGTGGTACTCCAGTAGTAACTCTTCGCGTTTTTATTCCAAGCTCTCCAATGGTACGCCAGGTACCTAACTCTTTGGGTTTTTATCCTGTTACTCCCCTCTTTTTCTAGTTTTCCAATTTTTTAAACCCAGGGAAGTCATGCACATGTTCTTTCCTTGCAATTTCTTTTCCTCAAGATCAGTATAAAACTATTCAAATGATCGTAGCTTTTCAAAACATGCTTACAACTGTTAAACTGCAGTCTTTATCCTTTTCAGCTATACCCCACGTATTCACATGCACTAGCTTTATAGTGAAAATCAACAACGATTCCAATTGCCAAATGTTGATTTGTAATATTTTCTGTCGTAACGCCTAGAACCATTTTTTGATTATAAGTCTTGCATACCATTGTATTTTAAAACTGCAAAATTGTCTTCAATTATAGTAATGAGTTTCCTTTTGTAATTTTTACGTTGAAGAGTGTTTCATGGAAAATATGTATGATTTGTGGATGGGAAAGATGTATTTAAGTATACAAAATTCTTTTGAAAAAAATTTAAACATTGCTACATGCGTTTGTGACGTTTATATTTTGTGTGACTATACAGAGTAAGCCAAAAGCTCGTAAAAATTTTTAAAAATCATAAAAAAGGAAGAAATTATGATATAGAAGTTCGGTTTGTAAGAAAGGGCTCACAAGGGAGTTGGGTATTTTTTTAGCATCAACAAAAAAAGTCACCGGTAGATGGCGCTGACATGTGAGAGATTCAGCAGAATTATGCAACTCAATTTTGCAATAAATGACCATTATAGATGAGGATTTCTCATTTGCTTTAAGAATGTTATCATTACATGATCGAGCGTTGTTGGTCAAGCTGTTAAGAGTCGCCTTAGTTGTGTCATGTTGAACAATTGTGATAACAAGAATAATTGAATGGAATGTACTGTTGTCCTGGTCATTATGTTTCGGGTCGTTAGCGCCTTCTACCGGTGACTGTTTAAACTAATTTTTATTTTGCTGCTAAAAAAAATCCGATTTCCTCGTGAGCCCTTTCTTGCAAACCACTCATTTTTATCATAATTTCTTCTCTTTTTTTATGAATTTTTAAAGTTTTTGCGAACTTTTGGTTCACCCTATATACGTTATAGTCATACCACTGTCATTTTGCCGTAACTCAGCTTCTTTCTTTACAAAATATCAAAAATGCTTATTGTTATCTTTATGTGACATTAAGAGCCTCAAATTTTCACGATTCCCAGAAACTGACTTATGTATCCGAACAATATCTTAGAATTATAGAGTTATCCAATGATGCATCTGACATTAACTTTTACGCATTTCGTTTACATAATTTCCTCATCCATTCCAGATAAACTTTCAGTTGTAGTTTGGGTCACATTACCTACATAGAATGAGATAAATATGGTCCACCATAATCAGGGTCATATTTAATGATGTTGCCTTAAACAAACTGGCTCCGGATGCTTTGGCTAAAAAATTAATTATTTTGGGCCTAGGCTTCACGTAATCGATTTCCGTAATGAACTTTCAGAAACTAGCCTGTATTAGTTCCCAAATATCATTTCGTTGCTTAACATGTCATTAGGGTCTTTCCACGTGGATTCTCTGTTACGCAATCTCAGGAAATTTAAATCCTTCGACTCAAAGCTGAACGGAAATTAATAGTATATTAATGATATTATATTTTTTGCCAGTGCTTCTAATTCATAATTTATTGTTTATGCTGCAATAATAATGTATGACAAATGAAAAATTAAGAAGTAAACTTAAACTCTGATTATTCAAGATAATGCAAGGGTGTGCGTGACAAATTGAATGTACTCCAAAAGAAAACTATGTAAACCACAAAAAATGAACAATTTAGATGTTCACTATTATATATATATATATATATATATATATATATATATATATATATATATATATATATATATATATATATATATATATATATATATATATATATATACATATATATATATTATATATATATATACAGTCAAACCTCCATATATCGAAGTAGCAAATTGCGCGAAAAAAATTCGATATATAGAAATTTCGATATATAGAATTGAGCTTAGTCTTATCATAATTCTCCTAAAAAAAAAATTAAAGCTAATTTTCGCATACGAAACTCCATTTCTAATTTATATGCGAATCCCATTAAATGAAAGTTAATAACTAAAAAATGAATTAATATGAAAAATTTATTGATTACTACATATCTTTAAAAAAACAATAATGCACACAGCGGTTACAATAATCACAGTTACTTTCTTTAAAAAAAAACTTTGAATATCTTGCTGAACAGTTAGTTTTGCGGAAAGTTCAAAGAAATGTTCGTATTTATTCAGTCCACTAAAAACTTCATCACAGACATTTTCCGCGAATTGAAGTCCACGACGTATTGTTTCAAATGCCAAAAATTGGGAGATTTTATTCAAAAGTGGAATAAAAATCTCCCAATTTGTCTTGAAAAAATTTCGATATATAGAGATTTTTTCGATATATAGAAACAATTTTTCTATGTAATGAACATGGAGATTTGCTAAGAGTTCGATATATAGAAAATTTCGATATAGGGAAGTTCGATATATGGAGGTTCGACTGTATATATATATATATATATATATATATATATATATATATATATATATATATATATATATATATATATATATATATATATATTCCCCTAATAGTTGCCGTGTTCTGTGTATGCCTCTGTCAAGTAACGCTTCCGGAGCGACCGCTTCACAAATATTTCAGCGTATATTTATCTCACGTGCAAAAAATACAATAATAAACAGAAATTAAATACACCAAAATCGTTTGTTTAACAAATTTGTAGACTAAGTTAATTGTTATTCAATGTGTGTTATTCAATATATGTGTGTGTGTGTGTGTGTGTGTGTGTGTTAGTTAGTTAGTTAGTTAGTTAAACCTTAATTGAGACAAGATAATTTACAGGGGGCTTCGAAATAACAAATTTCTAACGTTAAAAGCATGATTATTCAGATTCAATCAGATTACACGCGTCTACAAATGCATAGACTATAGGAGTTATTAATAGAGTTGGATGGACTTGGGGAGAATCAGGAAAGGGGAATCGCTGGCATTCATTCCGTGGGGAGTTGTTTTGGAGTTTAGACTCGGGTTTCCCGAGAATATTTAATTGCATACTCAGCAAAAGGTTCTTCTGGAACATTCAGCAGACGTCAATGAGCATGCGCGATAAGGTTAGACGCCTTGAGGAACAATAGAGTTTTCGGCAGAGCCGAATAAGCATTTGATTTGGGCGGTCACGCATAGCGAGGGTGAGATGATTACTTGGAAAATTAAATTATGTACGGATTGAATTTGAGGGTAGTTAAATTAATAGTTGGAATAAACGTTTTGGATATAGTTAAATTGTAGTCATTTACCACGGCCTATGTTTACTGACTGCAATATTATTAATAAGTATTAGGGAGTAAATAAGAATGATTTACGATATAAGAGCACGCTTCGAGCCGGCCATTTAGTCAGGCCCGTCTTATATATATATATATATATATATATATATATGTGTGTGTGTGTGTGTGTGTGTGTGTGTGTATAGTGGACGCTCGATAATTCGATCTCGGTTAGTTCGAACTAATCAAAAGGCCCCCATAAACTTGTATCGAAATTAATGATAAAAATATCTCATTAATTCGAACTATATTTTTATCACTTTCTGTTAATTCGAACTAAAAATGTAACAAAAAAATTTCTTTTTCCTCGTTTGACAGAGAAAATACACGCTGTATTTATTATTTTGTGTGTCAAAATCATCTGTATTTCTTTTCTGTGCAAAGAGGCACATTCCTGTATTCCTAGACTATTGCATTTCCGCTAAACGTTAGGGACATCAGTGCTTAACGGACAAAGCGATTTTCCGTTATTTGTATCGATTTTTTAGAATTTCAGAAAAACCAGTCATTACTACAGATTCTAGGGAGCTGCGTCAGTTAATGCCTGCAGTGCAGACAAATTAATGTGATCTAGTTTTTCATCCTAGTTTGGTTTGGAGCGATACGGTCAACTTTTTGCTACACGAGGGCTAATTAGACCGGGACCTACAGTTTAAAGCTGATTCGGAACGGCTACAAGCATCCATGCCAACAGTGGGACTCGACCCCACAGGATCTGAACCGAATGCCAGCGCCCTAGCCATTCGGCCATCACCTGGCAAGTTTTTCGTCCTCAGTGTGAGGTGTGAACGATTAAAAATTCAGGATTGCTACACGTAGAAAGTACAAAACCCTAACTTTGGAGACAAAGATAGAAATTTTAAAGAAAATGGAGAATGGTGAATGTAAAACAAAGTTAGCAGCTGACTATAGAATTTAAAAAAATACCTTGTCAACTTATTTGAAAAATAAGGAGTCAATTTTAGATTCACGAGAAAAATCAAAATTTGCTAGAGAAGCTGGCTGAACAATGTAGTCATCATAAACAAAACCAAGCATCCATTTTACAGTTTTTCCCAAAAGTGCAATTCATATTTTTTAATTAAAGTTTACTTTCTACGGGATATCTTCTGCATCATTTTATGATTAAGGTAAGTCTGTATTGCTTTTTAATATGTTTAAATTTAGATAGCATAGTATAATATATTTTCTGGGGATATACGTACCAGGAGAATTTTCTTCTTCATTGATACACTTTTAAAGTTATATATTTTCTCTTAACATCGGGTAATTCGAACTTCGGATAATTCGAACTTTTTTCCGAGAACCTTTGAGTTCGAATTAACGAGCGTCCACTGTATGTATATATATATATATATATATATATATACACGCATTTGAATTTATTTTTATTTAAACGATTAAATATATTAAATTTATTTCCTGTATATATCTCAAATTGTCAGTTATTTTCATTTTTCCTGAGCCATAGCCACACTTTTTTCAGATAATTAGCATTTTATTGTTAACCTTTATATTTCTTTTAAACAAATAACCTGCAGAGAGGTATCGTAGCACCTAGGTTATACTTTTTTGAAAAATTAGATTTAAAATTATATGTGATACATATAACGTTAATGTCATGTTATCTTTAATATAAGTATTTCAAGTTTGGTATTACAAAATAATACGTTTTAGGGTTATCTGATTAAAAAACTTTCAGATGCGTTAGTTGTAGAGAAATGTAGTATAGAGAATGAAACATTTTTATTTTCATTGACTTAAAGTAAGTTGTTCTAAAATAAATTATACATAAACTGATGTAGGGAAGAGTTAATTTACCTAATACATAAAAAGGAACTAATACCCATTATTCCTAAATGGATGATTTTATTCCCAGATTATGTATGGATTTAGAAACGCAATACGCTGTATGATGCTTCTATGTGGACTCCAATAAATAACGTCACAACGCGCTCAATGAACTTTTTCTCCACTGGACATAAGTACAAAAGTTCCTCTTCTTTGGGAATGAATTATATTCAATAGTTTTATTTATATACGTCCAACAAAAGAATTAATTTAATTCTTTTTTTGGCACGTGCTAAGTTTCTGAACAAATTTAAATCATTTTAACAAATTATCACGAATATTTATATCGTTTAAAAAATAGTTATATTCCCTATTTTTATTTGTTAATATTTTTCCTACGGGCTGTCAAGCAAATGTATAATTCAAAAACCAAGAAAGACCAGTAGCTAAACTTATCAATGCGTATGGAGGTGCTACAGATCAATTCATCAATGACATTATTCGGGTCATTTTAATTTTCAAAAACTGATAGTACTTTATAAATTTCCGATTGTAGATGAAAAAGAATTACGTTATCGCTAAAAGTGAATCCAAGAAATGTTTAAGGAGTAAAAAATTGACGAATTATTTCTTAATGTAATCTGTAGGAATTGAAGCCTGTTCACATATCAGTCCATTAGCGTAAGCGTAAAAGGTCAATGCTGTGTTCACGGATGATAATACGCGAGACAAAGGATGATGTTATAGCGGTCAGCTATATGATTGGTTAAAATTTAACGATTACTCTAACGGACTGCTATGGGAACAGGCCCTTAGAATCTAAGCTTGTGACCTTTGATTCGTTTAAATGAGATTCAGCATAAAACTTCCCGAGAGGACCTGTTTTGTAGTTCAATTGAATGATTTCTCTCTTATTGGGGTTTTCGAAGGATGTAAAGTTTGGAATATATAGGGTGGTCATAAAAAAACTTTGCCGAAGTATGGACTTCTAGCCATTGTCCCATTCAACCGCTCGAGATGAGATTTCAGATATAGTTATTCAGAGGTATGAGCTCGGGATTTTTTGAACTGCAACATAGTGGCGGTCACGGTTACGGTTATACGTACAGAAACTCCAAATTTCCGAATAGCAACGACCTATTTTTCCCGTCGCAAAATATTCAGAGCATGCGAAAATCCTAAAGAGCGTTGGAACGGTACATGTATCACAAAAGACGGATGCGTTATGCACGCACAAAAAACAGCTCTGCAAACGGCCTATGATGGCATCCATGTGGAAAATGTGTAATCCAAATAGAATTTTTCTTTTGTCCGATCTGTTTCCATTAGTGATTGGTGCCTTGCCTCTGTCAAATGCAAATTTCCTCCGTGCTCCCCGATCGTGTTTTTGTTGGCCGTTCGCAGAGCTGTTTGTGATACGCGTACCGTTTTTTGTGATACGCGTACCGTTCCAATGCTCTTTAGGGTTTTCGTACGCACTGAGCATTTTGTGACGGGAAAAAAGTGGGCTTTACCTTTCGCAAATTTCGAGTTTCTGTACCTATAACCGTAACCGTGACCACCACTTGGTTGCTGTTCACAGAATACTGAGCTCATACCAGTGAATAACTACTGAAATCTCATCTCGGTAGATTGAACGGAACAGCCGCTAGAGGTCCATATATCGGCAAAGTTTTTTTTATGACCACCCTGTATTTCAAGCAGGTTGAAAAACCTATCGTCTCACAGTCTAAGAAAATTTATTTATATGAAATTGATAAATATTGAAACATAAAGTTCAGGCTTCGGTACAAAGACTTTTGTATCAAAGAATTCTTATTCATAAAATAGTGATAAAAAATACGCGAAAAACTGTGAGACGGAAACTTAAGGTTGAGTTTTTTTAGCACGAAATGCCTTATTAAATCAAATATTCAAATATACGAAAACTTCATTATACATATCTTTTATTATCTTACAGTAGAAAAACTACGTAACAAGAAATCCTCACGCGTGAGAAGTCTAATAAATGTTATCCATAACTTTCTAAAAACCCAATAGCATTTCCATTACACAACAAAAAATACACCGCTTAACTATCTGCATTTGTTCACTTTTATTAAATAGGAAATATTTGAACTGGAGGAAAATATTCCCTTTTTTATGTACAACCCACTCACTTGAGGTAACGAAAAAAATAGGCCGTAGGAGAAGTGACCATCGATGTGTAAAATGCTCCTCTAGGATATTTTGAAAAAGAGATTAAGAGTTCGGAAACTGATGGGGAATAAATAAGAAAGTTTCTCTTTGAAACTCCACATGGAAACGTTTATTGTAGTTTCTTCCATTCGAGATGAAACTACTTAAGTATGAAATTTCAAAGTTGATTGCTTCCATCTGAAAAAAATCGATATACATATATATATATATATATATATATATATATATATATATATATATATATATATATATATATATATATATATATATATATATATATATATATATATATATATATATATATATATATATATATATATATATGAATCGATATATATATATAATGTATGTATATATATATATAAATATGTCAAGAATTAATTAAGAAAAGAACAATAATTATATAATTTACAGGGGGGCTTCTGGTTAATTTCGTGGCGTAAAACGCCACTATTTTCATATCGTATGTCTAAACGTGCTGTTTATTAGGGAATTTCCCTTTTTCAACGAACAAAGAGAGAATCTATTAATAGTATCAAATTTAGGCAGCGCCCATTCCCCACTCTCGGCGCATACGTCACGAGCATGTGCTATAGCATTAGACGGCTTGAAACAATGGGGTTTTAACGCAGATAGGATAGTTTTTGGTCAGGGTTCGTCACGTGTCATGAGGATCTAGATGACGAATTGGCATGCAATTAATAGATTGAATCTGGATAAGTTAACGTTCGGAAATAAACTCTTAAGTAGAATTAATTTGTAGTTCTTTACCACAGGCCTTTAATTACTGACTGCTATATCATTAATAATTATTTAGGAATAGATTAAGATGGAGTGAATTAAGACGTGAATTAAGACGACATAATGAAGCTGGGTAAGAATAAGCCTCGTGTCACACACACACACACACACACATATATATATATATATATATATATATATATAAATACACAATCATGGGTCGCCGTTATCATCGGATACGTGCTATCCCACCCCGTAAGGGAAAGGTTAACTCTGTCATGTAAGCAGTTACTGTTTTCGCGTCCCGTCCTGCCAGGAAAGTCCTATGGCCGTTACTACACTTCCCTTTGCATGTAGCTGCTCCAGATCTGCTCTCAGATATCATGTTCTTTGCCGGTCAAGTCATGTGGCCACTACTGCTATACTGTCTTCGTAATGCGTCTTGAACAACAAAATAGTTGAATCGATAAAGTTTGTGATTTGTGTATCGCTTCTATGGCTCCATGTGTTTGTTCCTCTTATCACCCAACGAGTGACTGCATATGTGTGATCAACACTTTCTCGTGATAACTACATCTCAAATAAGTTGCACGCAGCTATAATATTTTGGTTTATTATCACACACACATATGCATATATATACATATGTATATATGTATATATATATATATATATATATATATATATATATACATATATATACATATATATACATATATATATATATACATATATATGCATATATATATATATATACATATATATATATATATATATATATATATATATATATATATATATATATAATATATATATATATATATATATATATATATATATATATATACAGAGACTGTTTGCACATTTTTTAGACTATTTTGGTAAGCGGTAATAAAAAATCGCTTGCTGCAAAAGAAATATTTGCAATTGTACTATGTTTTTAAAAGTCAAAATTATCGTCTGCGGCTTGAAAGTTTTGTTTTTATTCAAAATGGCGTTTTTAACAAAGCAGTGGTTCGAAGGCTACATTTATGCTCTTTCCGAAGAGAAATATGCATACTCCGTTATCCAAAAACGATGTGAGAGTCCTGGTTTTGTGATATCTAAAGCGTCGATAGGTAATATCGTCAACAAGAAAGGAAAAAAAACGTCAAATCGGAGCCTCAAGTGGGACAAAAATTCCAAACAAGTATCAAAGGAAAAAACGGACATCTTCGACTATTGCAAAGGTAGGTTGTTTAATGTTAAATGAAAATCCCCCTAGTCAAAGGACAGTTGCAAAATCATTAAAATGCTCGGTGTCCACTGTAAACAAAATGATAAACGTTGATTTATATCTTAAGAAAGCGAAAAAACGCAATGTGCATCGTCTTCTTCGAAATCATATCGCTGAACGCAGAACACGCTGCAGAATTCTATATGAGAAACACTTATCAAAAGAAAAATGGAAAACAATTGTCACAATAGATGAAAAATGGGTGTATTTAAATGATTGCAACAAAAAAAGAGCCATTTATTATCATAAAAGGGGAGAAAATTATTTAAGTACATGGTTCAAAGAATCGAAAGAAAGTTTTTCTAAGGGATTCATGATTGTTGCTGGTTTTTCTTATAATGGCAAGTTAAAAATAAAGAGAGTGGAAAAAAATGTCAAGATTAACTCCAAATACTATCAGGAAAATATTTTATCGCCAATTTTTCTCAATGAAATACCATCGCTTTACCCACAGTGCCATCAATCTGTGAGACTCCATCAGGACAAAGCTAGCAGTCACACATCAAAATCCACTGTAAATTTCCTAAAAGAAATGGAACAAAAAACTGGTATCAAGGCCATACCCTTCACTGATATCCCTACTAAATCTCCCGATGTATCACCTATGGAATTTTTGTGCTTTCGGACTTTTAAAATCTGCACTTTTAAAATTATCCAAACGTCGTCCCAAAAACCTTACAGGTCTCTGGAAAGCTGTTCAGGAGGAATGGGATAGAATACCTCTTCTGGCACTTCAAAAGGCCTTATTATCCTGGAAATTGCGGTGTCGAAAGATAGTTCAGAATAAGGGATGTCAAATAGAACATTTAAAACACAAGAATTTTATGTAATTTAGTTTTGTGAATACAATATACATCGTCTAAAAAATGTGTGAACAGCCTCTGTATATATATATATATATATATCGCATGAAAATTTTAAAGACTAGGAATGAAGGACGAATATCAGATTTGACTCTCTTTCAGTGTGCAAATATAATCTTAGCGGGGAATGTTTTAAAAATTATAGTAATTTATTTATTTGGGAGTATCTAAAGTACTATTAGTTTGGAAATTATTTAAGTACAGATGAGCTATATTTCATGCATACAATAGGTTTTCAAGGAGATAAAAGGTAAAGTAAATCTGAAAAAAATCTCATGAAAATCCTGACTACCGTTAGTTTTAATATGTGAAGTGCCTCTGAAAATGATTTTCGTTTCCATAACTTCAACAATTTCATTTTTATGTTATTTTAATAGATTTCAGAGAAAGAAGATTTCACAAGAGAAAACTTATACTTTTAATTTCTCCACAATCACAGAAAATATAGCCAATATATATTTCCTTACCGATATCTTATAATAAGCTTTTATGTTATAAAGGATTATAATCCATGCTACCTGAATATATAGTGATAAAAAACAAAATAATTACTAGATAAAAAGAACTTTTTATATACCATGTTTTTAAATTTTCTGTTGAATCATATAAACTTGATAATTCTGCGTATTACTAAATACTTTTGTAAATTTTTTTTGATCAATTATCCCATCAACTTGAAAGAAAATGAAGTTAATTGGACTTTTTATTCCCATCCCAGCCGATAGATGGTTGTACCAATGTACAAAACAAAATTAACTGAAAAGGATTTCAATTCTGCTTAAAGATCTTTAAACGTATCAAAAGAATACGCTGTCATCGTGTTCTGAGCTATTCTAAAAGTTTCAAATTTCTAGTTAGTCGGGAAGTTAGTTAAAAATCGATTGCAAGATTTGTACTGGACAAACACACAAACACACAAACAAACAAGAAAGCGAGTTAATAAAAACATGTAAAAAATACGCAAAAAAACGGTGAGACGGAAACTTAAGATGGTGTTTTTAAAGACGAAATGTCTTATTAAATCAAATACTCAAATGTACGACAACTTCATTGTACATAAGTTTTATCATGTTACAATAAAAAAACTGCGTAACAAGAAATTCTCACGTTCTTACAAAATTCTACTTTTTATGGCACCTAACTATATACAGATGAATATGATTGTATTTAATATTTTCATATGAAGGAACATATTCACTGCTATTTATTCATACTTTATAGGACAAAGAATTATAATTTTAAAAACACGGGATATATTTACCATGTTTTTATTAACTCGCTTTCTTGTATGTTTGTTTGTTTGTGTGTGTGTGTGTGTGTTTGTCCGGTACAAATCTTGCAATCGATTTTTAACTAACTTCCCGACTAGCTAGACATTTGAATCTTTTAGAATAGCTCAGAACACGATGACAATGCATCATTTAAATACTTTTAGCTATCTTTAAGCAGTATTGAGTTCATTTTAAGTTAATTTTGTTTTGTAGAATGATGCAGCCATCTATCGGCCGGGACGGGAACGAAAAGTTAAACGCATGTTGACTTCCAATTAACTTCGTTTTCTTTCATGTTGATGGTATAATTCATCAAAAAAAATTTAAAAAGTATTTATTAATACATAGAATTGTCAAGTTTGTATGATTCAACAGAAAATTTAAAAACATGGTATATAAAAAGATCTTTTTATCTTGTAATTATTAATATATTTGATTCATTCTGTAAACAAACACACACACACACATTGTCAGGGTTTCATTGGTACAGAGGAGTCTAGACAAAATTCCGGGATAATGTCGCGTATGAATAAGTTCTCTGTCAAGCGGCGATAATGCAATGTTTAATTGTAAAAATTAACGTGGCTTATCGATGTAATGGTCAGTAAATCATTCCAGAAAGATTAAAGTCCGGTAATTGGTTACAGCGGAGTTGCGCAATTTTTTTATACCCTCGACCCACTTTCTTTATTTAAAGAATCACTCTAGGGCAATGAAACTTTTTAGGTAATACCAAATTTTTTACAAAAATTCGAAAAATGTAAACAAAATTAGAAAAAATAAGGAACTTTTGGCAAACTATAACAAAAATCAATGAACTATAGATTTCGTGTATATATTCACTTTGCATAATAACAATTAAAAATAATGTCTTCTTTAATTTCTGCTCTTGTCCTTGGCAAATCGCATGCGACTAAAACTTCATATTTAAATATTAATGTACATTTCAATTACACAAAAATTTAAAAAAATTATAATTATAAAATAGCAATATTTTACAAGTATAAGCATCGTATTAACATTGTTTTTATATAAAGCTGAAATAGAAAAAAAATTATGAGAAGTGTGAGCCTAGGCCCCTTATAATATTAACTGCATATTTGGTGTAATATTTTAGAGAGTTATTGTAGTAGAACTTCCGGGTAAATTTTTAACCGTCGTTCGGTTTTTATAGCTAATAATTTTGAATATCCAGTCTCACACACATAGATAGATAGAAGCAAATGAAAACAATGTAAGTATAATCCTCTCGAGAAGGAATTTTTTTATTGTAAAAATGCTTGACACCTTATTTAACAATATCAAATCATATATATTTTAACATATAAAAATACATATATAATTACAAGATAAAAATAACTTTTCATATACCATGTTTTTAAATTTTCTGTTGAATCATATAAACTTGACAATTCTATGTATTAATACATACTTTTTAAAAAAATTTTTGATGCATTATCCCATCAACTTGAAAGAAAATGAAATTAATTGGAAGTTTAACTTTTCCTTCCTGTCACGTCCGATAGATGGCTGCACCAGTCTACAAAACAAAATTAACTGATAATGAATTCAATGCTGCTTAAAAATCGCTAACAGTATTAAAAAAAGCACTGACATCGTGTTCTGAGCTATTCTAAAAATTTCAAATGTCTAGCTAGTCGGGAAGTTAGTTAAAAATCGATTGCAAGATTTGTACTGTGCAAACACACACACCCAAACAAACAAGAAAGCAAGTTAATGCAAACATGGTAAAAATACGTAATTATAGATAATTTAAAGCATGTTTTTTTAATTTAAAAAACCAATATGATATAAATTTACTTCAGACTATCCGCTTCAGACTATGCTCTAATTTTTCTGTGGGTGGCTATCCTCAGTTTGTTTATCACTGGATTATACAGTAGTTTTTTTTTCAAATGCTGAGGCACTTGTCGTTAGACATTCGCCCGAATGTGAATTACCCGGCAATCAATGCCTTTTAGACACCAGACCATTAGTGGTCAACATCGAATGCGAACTACCGTCCTAACTCACACCTCAAGACTGCTGGCCATTCTTTTAAGAGTGCGCCATATGAGCGGCCAGTACTACCCCCTATAATCCGGTCCCACAGTTTAGAACCAAGTCACGTGACGAGGCCGAAACACTGGTCCCCGCACATCCAGGGGAAAATTTGAGAACTTGGAGGACATTGCAGCCATGACAGATTTTACTTGCATCACTCGCCATTAGTGTACACGGCGATGGATTTGCAGCAATGGGCATCGAACCAGAGACGTTTAGATCACTACCCTTGCCAACTGGGCCATCAATGTATATATTCGGACCTGCTGCACTCTGCCGTTGCTGGATTTGTGACTCGCCTGTAATGAATTATCCCCTGTGGTGGGGGTCATTTGGAACACCTACTGCTGTAATAAACGATTTAGAAGCATTCTTTTCGTTATTTGCGTATCTTTTTTTTTGGACTTGTGTACGTAAGCGCCATCTGTTGGCTGTTTTGTTGAGTTATTTTTTTCTTGCCTTAAAAAAAAAATCCCGCGACCTAGCAATGCTAACCCTGCAACCGTTTTTTTCCCAGTTTTTATGAATTTTTAAAGTTTCTACGGACTTATTGCCTCCCCCCGGTATTATATCAATAAAACAAAAATATATAAACAGATTTAATTATTTAAATATTAAATGTTATAGCTTTTTTAAAAACACATTAATTCTCCTAGTTTTAATTCCCCATACTAATTTTTAGAATCGTGTGATAACGATATAAAATATGTTAATTATTTATATAGATTATGAATTGAATAAACGATTTATATTCAAATGTTATAATTTATCATTTTCTCTTTGTCCAGCTGGTAATTTAAATATTCAGTCATTACTCAGACATCCCTCAGTTCAAAATATTTCTGAAGATCATCAGACATAATTGAAGTTTCATTTCCAAGTTTTACACATTTTTGATTAAAAAACAAATTTATGCTCGATGGCGGATATCCGTTTCACGACGAGAGTAATGAAAGAATAAACAATATTAGCAGCTGATGTAATCTAAAGCATACATGTCTTTTGCCATCGGAACAAAAGTAATTGAAACAGAAAGACAACTAATCTGAATAAAACACCATTTTTCTGGAGTGAAACTAAGTATTGATTAATATTTGGAAAATTAATTCGTCTTATGTATTCCATTTTGGGAGAGCTGTGACGTTTAACTTATTTTATTCGGCGTTAATGGTAATATTTTGCAATAGATAATACATTAATTGTAACCGTAGATTAATTTTAATAACTTGAGCCTATTTGACGTTATAATTCTGGCACTAAATATTTAACAATAGTTAGGTATATAACTATTATATACTAAAAGCAGATCTGAATAATATTTAAGCTTTTTCTCAATATTTTTTTAACTTAAATATCCGAATAATTTTGTTGGGTATGGTGCCTTACATTTCATGAAAACTTAAATATATAAAACTATTTGCATATTAACTATATTTAATTAAAACATTAATATTTAAGACTATTAATATTCCAGATACTTCATTCTTTTTATTCTCATAAAACTTTCTGTAACAAAGAAAATTAACTGATGTTAAGGCAGCACAGAGATATCGTTTTTTTAATATAGTTTGTTACCATACGTAAGTTTCTTATTTTAAGTTTCAAATGCGGAATTTTTGAAGGGTCAAAAATAAGGGGTGAATATTTTGTATGGGTAAGCATAACCATATAAAGAAATATGAAATCTAATCCTCATATCACAGTTCTCATGGAATCCTAATGTTTGGGTACATTTTAATTTATATTTGAATACGAAATACTTTTCGTATACACTTCTAACAAACACATCTTGCACAGTGCAATCGGATTATTTATTTCATCAACATGGAAATGTGACCAGAGCAAAAATTGAACATATCATCTTCGACATATTGACCGTATATTCGAGTCACTGAACTACCTTTGTCATTTTGTTGATCAATCTTGGACATACTCCTAAATACATGAAAAGATCAAAATGTTTTCATATGATCCAATAAAGTATGCTATAGTCACAGGTTAGCCATTTGTCATAGTAAGACGTTGTGTATGGATAGTAGCATATCAACGCCTTGGAATCATGGCAGTTGCCAATGGCGCCGTGGTCAGAAGGGTACCGAATATTCTAAATTACAAACATTATGGCCATTAAAATGTGCAAAGCCATGAATTAACCAAGAGCTCCAAGAAAAGGTGTGCCGCTGTGTATGGACTAAATCACTGCAGTGAGCAGACCAAATGCTGCAACACTAAGATGTTTGGAAACAGAGCGATAGCGAAAGTTTACCTCATTGATATAAGGTAATCTTTTCTTATCTGAACGATGGGAAAACTCCTCACCAGTATAAGAAATAGTGGAGAACACAGCACATGGAGGCCAACTGAGCATCCAAAATCATGACGTGACGCCAATGAAAACACTATCATATTGAAATGGAAAAGGATATCAAAAGCGTTAGCAGCAACAGCTGTGGAAAGGAACCACCAAATAGACTTGGACGCTCATTGCAGTTGGAGATGATAAAATATCCACTATTGCTAAGACGCGAGTCAAAGCAAACTTAATCTCTCAGCTAAACTAAAAAGAAACAGAAAAAACACTGATAGACTTTTTCACAAATGAGGAAGGATTCCCATTTAAGAAATTTCAATCCGGGAGGTTTAAAGCGCTAATGTGTTAAATTGAATAATAAAAAATAGTGCTATCAAAAGCTTTCCAGACGCGAAGGGTTATAAATATGGTTGGTGACTATTCTAAAGTGTAATAAATCTTATTCAGCTGTGTTGTGGTTAGGTATTGAATGATTAATCCCTTTTAGGCCGCTATTTTATATTCAGCCCTCGTATTCCTATAATCTGACATAAATTTATGTTAAATATGCACTAAACTGTGAATACATTGCATATTTAACATCATTGCTATCATCATTGCAACACTCTATTTCAACAGTGCTCAGTATATGTATTTCCTTATAATAGTGTCTATAATAGAATGTTTGAAATGTTTACCTAAAATTTTGCACGTTATGGTAGAGGGAAATATTTGTTTATGTATACTTACCAATCCGCAAATTTTTAATGTGTCATTAGCTCAAATTTGCCCTAATTTCACCTTGAAACATGTATAGTCACTTAAAATGACAAAAGGTACGCATGTGTTACATTAAGTGTATCAAATTTTCTAATCCATGTACTTACACAAATTTAAGTGATAAACAAATGTATTATCGATATCCAATTATTGTTTTCTCGGAAGTATAATGAAGATTTAATCTATACTGATTGAAGTTGTACTCTTTGTCGGATTTCCTCTCATAATGAAAGCAATTGGAAGAAATAAATTCACATCTCAGTAAGATCCTAATCTATTTCTTTAGGAATAACGTTTCAAACACATATTTACAAAATTAACGGTACAATGGAACTTTTGAAATTTCATTTAAACTAAAAAAGAAAATACTAGCAAACCTACTTTAAAAAATAACATATTTATATTGAAAAGTAAAATAAGAAAATTTTTAAAATATTACTTTAGTTGAGATATCAAAACTACAGTAGAAGTAATTTATTTCACACAAATGTTGTTGTTGGTACGTATGGCAATTTTGGAACTTATTATATTGCACTTGTAGCTGGGACTGCTGGCCATTTATTTAAGGGGGTACCGTATAAGTGTCCAGCATTACCCCCTACAGGCTGGTCCCGTAATTTAGAAACGAGTTAAGTGCCGAGACCGGAACACTTGACCCCGCACCTCCAGGGATAAATTTGAGAACTTGGAGGACTTTTCAGCCACGGCGGATACGTGCACCAGCAGCCGTTAGTGTACACGATGATGGATTTGCAGCATTGAACCATAGACCTTCAAATCTCAGGCGGTACAAGTATGATATCTCCCAAGAGATTTCTTGCCAAATCTGGCGCCCTTTGTTTTGGTTGTAGTGTTGCCGGTTTATACTTTGGTGTAATGATTTGGTGCAATGCTCCATCAAAATATTAAATAACAGCTGCTATTTAATTTTTTGACGGGGGTTGGGTTGTTAAAGAGCGCGAATTGCAAAAAATGTGGATCAGAGATGAGGATTAAAGTTAAAAGTTCTTATTCTGATGGTTTTACATTTGTTTCTAG
This sequence comes from Dolomedes plantarius, assembly GCA_907164885.2. Classification (NCBI taxonomy): domain Eukaryota; kingdom Metazoa; phylum Arthropoda; class Arachnida; order Araneae; family Dolomedidae; genus Dolomedes; species Dolomedes plantarius. The sequence goes on from OU015493.1 coordinate 108,628,135, forward strand.
GAAAGTTATTAGGGGGGGGGGGGGAGCAATGTAACACTGAGAAATCTATTCGGCATGGTTCGTGGTTTTCTAATTCTAAATTAAAGTTATTTGAGGTTTTATATATTACTTTTGAGATTTTCAAGGGTACAACAACTGGGCGAATTATGGAAGAATACTCTTTTGAAAAGACTACATTGGCTGATTAGAAAAAAATTATTAAATAGACTGTTTTCGATTATATTGAATTGTCTTCCGAAAAAGTGGAGGGGGGGGAAGGTCGTCGAAATTGATGAGTCGAAATTTGGGAAACGAAAGAATCATAAGGGACATAGGGTTGAGGGCCATTGGGTGTTTGGAGGGGGTTGAGAGGGATTCCGGGATGGATTTTTCAGTTGCTGTGCATGACAGGACTCAGGAGACTTTGTTGGGGGACATAAAAGATTGGATATTGCCAGGGACCTCAGTTTATTCCGATTGCTGGAAAAGTCTCGACTGTCTCGAGCAGGAGGGATTTGATCACCTTAAAGTAAACCATAAGCTTACATTCGTTGACTCCGATACTGGGTGTCACACGAATACAATTGAAAGTGCGTGGAGGCATGTAAAAGCAACGTTGCCTACGTACAATCGTAAGGCAGATTTTAAATTCTACCTAGCGATGTACATATTTCGGAAATCATGTTTATCGGCAAATGTAGATTGTTTTAATAAATTTATTGAAATCGTTTCGGGGATTAACTGGGAGGAGTACAAAATTTCGGTATAGATACTTTTTTTTAAAATTCTATTGCCAACATGTATTTCTTTCTATTGTATATGTGCTTTAATTTATGTTTAATCAAGAAATGTATATTTAACCAAGATGTATTTTATGTTTATTTAAATGAATTATTATTGGTTGCACTATACTGACTTTTCTTCGCGGGGAGCTTGGGGGGAGAGGCACCCTCCCTAACAAATTTCGTATTATTTTTCAGCTTTTATTTTTAGTATTTATGTGTTTTTGCGCTTTTTTGTGGTTGTACAGTATAAAAAATGCGCATTTTGGGAACTTTCCGGAATTTCCCGTTTCAAAGACACGCGTTCTGCTTGGCGACAAAAAAAAAAATCGCCAAAATCGCCATTTGGGGAGGCTGGATATCATACTAGTTCCTCACAGGCACACTGCTCTTGCAAAATGGGCCATCGTGCCAGTTAATAAATGTTGAAGTTTTTAATACGAATTATTAGGAAATTAATTCATGTAATATAGACCAGAAAAATAAATTTCAAAAGTAAGTACTTTAATACAGAAAGCATTTTGTCAACTGACACTTAAAGAATTTGGGTGTGTCTTTTTGGTGTTTCGTGTAAAATTATTCATATACGTTATTCTCAGTTATGCTGTTTTTTTTTTGTATGAAAAGTTTTCTACTTTTGTATAATTTTTATTTTCTCTCCTCGACTGGCATTCAATTTACTTTTCCGCTGTCACATACACTGATATAAAGTTTGTAAAAGATCAAGGAATTGTTAATTCCATTCATAATTTCGCAAGGCAGTTGAGACTGGAATTGGCCGGTTACCAGAGCTGCTCAAGCTATAGAGTTCCCTTGTTTAGATTCCCAGACAGATAAACCCTGACCTGCAAATAGTCTTTTTGTCTCGAGCAGCGGATCTCACGCTTTTCCATAAACACGTACCACCTGGAGAAAAATGTATAATTTTCGTTACCGACAACAGAAGTTTATCTTTTATAAAATAAGAAATTAAAGACTGCTAATATACCAAAACCATCTCTCCCATACCGCTAAAGATACGCATACTGCTTAGTTGTAATCAAAAGTAGAAAGAGGGTCGCAGTGGCCCAGTTGGCAGCATCGGGATAGTGATCTGAAAGTCACTGGTTCGATACTTGTCGCTGACAAATCCACTTCCATGTACATTAAAGGTGGCTGATGCACGCAAAATATGTCGTGGCTGCAATGTCCTCCAAGTTCTCAAAATTACCTCTGGAGGTGTGGGGTCAAGTGTTCTGCTCTCGTGACTTGAATCGGTTCAAAATTACAGGACTGGTCCTTTGGCCAAGTCGGACTCCAACCTTTGTGGTGCCAGTCAGAACAAGAGCCGCACTTTCATCGCCCATAGACTTCGGAACTTGACCTGATGTTGCTGTCGGTCAAGTGGCATAAGCAACAACAACTACAAAAGTATGAAGCCTGGGTAAGCCTTTAGCTATGCAGTTACTCCTAAAATTTATAAACGTGTTAGCGTGCAATATTAGACTCTTCACTGCAAGTATGTTCTTTTCATTGTAATAATACAACAAGTGTTATTATCAATTATCAGCAAAGTAAATAGAAATGCATCTAAAAAACTAAACATGCAGTAATGTTGACTGAATTGGGATTAAACAAGAAATGATTTGCATTCCATTGTTAATTAAATATATTTACACAAAACCCTAAGGTATACTTCCGTTTCTGTTTTGGAGAAATGTGTCAATAGAGAGTAAAATAAATCTCTTGAAAAATTTACTTTTTTCATTAATTAAAACTTCAGTTTCCTAATACGAAACACTAGACGCTTCTCACATTACCGATAAAGTAAATAATATCTCTGTTTACAATAATAACTAACTTCTATTTCAATTTCCTTCACTACTGTTTATCGAAATGAAATTACAAAAAGAATACACAGTATAGTTCTCAATATTTCATCTGCATTTAATTAATGTATACAGACGCTTTGGGAAAAAAGTTTCACTGTCTTATTGAATTCGTGTTTGTTCAAAATATTTAAAGTAATAATTAACATTAATGGAAGTGAAAATTGTTAAAATTTAAAACAACCTATGTAATGCATTACAGTTTCATATATTCAGTTAAATTTACTTGCTAATTCTAAAGAACTTTGAAAACCCGAAAATTATTCCATCTCAGAGGTGGCAGAGTTCTTCAGTCTCTGTACAGTATGATCGGTATTGGAATATTGGGAACGCTTAGGGAATTATCACTAATTCACAATATTCATGTACAATGGATATGAGACTCAATGATCATGAGGTGGCTAACAGCCAGGTGAAGAATCCCTGAGTTCCACTGCATCTTTGAATTATCTCGCGAACTTCTCTATTAAGTTCTTCTCTATTAAGAACTCTTGGAGACTTCTTCTAGTTCATAATTTGTATCACAAAGCTTATCATGAAGGCACTTAACTGTAAGGGCACTATAAATATGCAAAGTAGGTTCGCCAGTGGACACTTGAAGGGTCTTAGATCTGATCGAGGGGTATTTCCGATGTGCAGCAAGAGTAAGTAATACAGAGAAGGTCTCCCGACCATCTCCTTGAGTTTATGGGGTTAAACGTAAAGGATTTTTATGCAGATAAGTTGTTGGTACTGGATTTTATGGGGGAGCATGGACTCATGGATTTGATCTATTAGGATTGGGCCAAGTTAGTATTCGAATTAACAATAGAAAAGCATGCCGGGTGTCATGGAATCTGACACATCAGATATAGTTCCACGATCATCTTATATTTAGGTTAACGTTCAGTTTTAGGTCAAAAAATATATTAATTTAAAAATATAGCGGAGTCAACAGGATCTAACTTGGTATTTCTAGGATAATCGAAATTCCCGGGAATTTAACCCTCGTGTTTTACCCCTCGTGCAGCAAAAACTGACCGTAGTGCTCCAAACCAAACCAAACCAAACCCGGAAATTTAAATTTCTCTCTTATGAGTGAATGCAGTCATTCTTTTCATTTCCCCAAACGTGATTTCGTTATGTAGAAATAATATCATTGCAGTCCGTGCTGAAAAGAAAATGGCAGGTATTAAACAACAAGAAGTCTGTCTGATTTGCCATGAAGGGAGCCCACACAACACTTTCTTAAGTCTGACGCATCCTTAAGAAAGTCTACGGAGAAATGTACACTGGCGAGAATTCATTTGATTAGGCGTCAGGTAGCTTTCTCCCCTGTATTGTGTTAATAGAATCGGCCATTTCCAACTCATACCGGATGTCTCTCCTTATCTTCATTTGACGATAGGACTATAATCAGTGAAGAAACGTGCAACGTCCCTCCTTCGTTTTACACATATTTTCTTATTTTCCTTCTATATGTGTATCTAATTACAAATTAGAAATTGAACTAATTTCAAACCATAACAATTAATTGGAAATACCTTTGTATTGCAGTTGGTCTATCTTTATGAGTTCCTTAAAATATACATACCTATTCCTTAAAATATACATACATGTATGCATGTATATTTTAAGGAATTTATACGTTACTATATAAAAAATACTTAAACTTTTCCTCATCTCAAAATATTCTAAATAAATGTGCCTAAAGTTACTACAAAAGGATAAAGCATTGAAAAACATTTAGTATTTATTTAGTTGCATGATATTATGTTTCACAAATATATTTAACCTCTTTGTTCTATTATATTTAAAAAAATAATCGAAGACTATTTTTAAATATTTTCTTGGCATGCAGTGTTTAGAATATTATCATAAAAAAGTACATATGTTACGTACTTCTTTGAGTGGGGCTATTCCGTGATAAACAGTCATTGGTTGGAACAAGTACACAGACACGTCTGGAGTATATTTTAGATTCCCATCTCAGACTGCTAAATTTAGAAACTAGCCATCTCTGAAAAAGTGTTTCTTTCTGATATGTAAAAATAATGAACTTAGGAAAAGTCTAATGTAAACATAGAAGAATCCTCAATGGGTTTTAGATTTAAGGGATAATTAAAAAGGTATTAACATAAAATGTGGCTTTCCGTATGTAGCGTGTTATCTAAAATAATTGCGCACAACCCTTAAAAAATACATGGCTGTTACTTTTGATAAGTTTTGAATAGAAATGTAATATCTAGTTATTAATAACTGTTGTATCCTGATGTCTGTAACACATGAAATCTAATCTAGAGATCTTGATTAACTATATTTATTATACATATATGCAAAATGGTGAACGATGAAAAAGCACACAGCTCTGAATAAATCCACATAGCAACATATTATCCATGTGATTCCTCCATAAAAGCGGTGGCCAGACATTTATAACCGTTAGAAGTCAGAATGGCGCTTGTGCGTTGCTAGGCACTTCGCAAACCTGTTGAACTTGACCTTGAGACGGACTGCGCTACTATACGTAATGGTATTCTTCTTCACAGAAAAATACGGCAACTCGCTAAAACTCAACAACACTGCTCAAGGGTGGTCCCGTGGTATCTTATTGGGTAGTACGTAGACTTTCGGTACCGAGGGTGTTCGGTTTGAATCCCGACATTCGCCACCGAAAGGCTTCGTGCCTACTCCGGGTATAGGCACTTTAAATTCTTTGGCCTTAAAGATCTTCAATGCAGTGTTAGAAGTTGGGAAGTGGGTACAAGTCCTCCAGATATCCCTCCTGAGAGATCTTGTTCAAAATTTTGGTGGCACCAAGTTGGACTCCCATCTGCATATTTCTTCTCCAGTCAACTCGTATTGAGATTAAAGTTAAAAATACTGAAGAAAAGATTGATAAAAAACCTAGACTAGTATATATGTAAACCCCATAATGATAAATTATTGTCCTATAAATTTTCTTATATACTGAATCTGAAATTACCTGAGCTTCGTTCCGTCACGAACTGTACCAGTTTTGTTCTCTTCCTTACTATTTATTGAACGAAAAGTGTTAAACATGTAGTCAGACAGTTAACATATTATCAGCATGATTAAGCATTACATCGCTTTACCACTGTTAATATAGATAAAAATATTTCGATTCTCTGGGACAACCGTAGTCAAATTCAGTAACTGAGTAGCTGATAAAAAACAACCAATAACATTAGTGTTGCTATTGTTAACAAGCTTTAAAAAATATCTATGCATAATGCAATTCATTTTCAATGGATCCCTTTACACGTTAACCTTACGGATAAGGATATCGATGACAGCTTAGTAAAAGCGGTCACAACTGATTCTCCCTTTTCATCATCTACCCTCACTCTCCAATAGCTTTTCGAAAAAAGAAAGTATGCAATAACCAAATATGGGGGGGACTGTCTGATTCCCATTTGGTACCATCGTAACCACCCTGAAGCTGCACTTGAATTTCATGGGGACCGAAGAATACAAGCAACCTATTTTTGTCTTGCTAGAGGTTACACTAAAGTTCTTTCACAACTGATTCTTCCTTTTCATTATCAACCCTAAGTTTCCATTTTTATAAAAGGAACTTTTTCATTAATCAAGTAATGAAGTCTCTCCACTTCACAGCTGGTACCATCGTAACCATCATGGAGCTGTAGTTGAATTTGATAGAGACAGAATATTGCAGTCCACCCATTCCCGTCTTGCTAGTGATCATAGTAAAACTCTTTAACAAATGATTTTAACTTTTCATCATCTACATTAACTTCCCATTTTCAAAAGAAAAAATATTTCAATAATCACGTATGGAGGGCCTCTCCACTTCACAGTTTGTACCATCAAAACCCCCCCTTGAGCTATACTTGAATCTGATAGAGGCAGAAGAATGCAGACTACCTTCCCTAGACTATGCTTCTATGCAGACTATGCTTCCCTAGAGCTGCACATCAGTCTGATGGAACAAGAACAAAAATGCAGACCACCTATTCCCATCTTGCTAGTGATCATAGTAAAGCTCTTTAACAAAGGATTTTAACTTTTCATCATCTATACTAACCTCCCATTTTCAAAAGAATTTTTTTTTCAATAATCAAGTATGGAGGATCTCTCCTATTCACAGTTTGTACCATCAAATCCACCCTTAAGCTATACTTGAATCTGAGGGAGGCAGAAGAATGCAGACCACCCATTCTTGCCTTTCTAATCTTCAGAATAAAGATCTTTCACAACTGATTCTTCCTTTTCATTTTCCTTCCTAACTTCCCAAATGCTTTTCCAAAAAGGAATTTTTTTCAATAATCAAATACGAAGGGTCTCCAATTCCCAGTAGGTGCCCTCGCAACCACCCTAGAGGTGCATTTTAGTCTGATGGAACAAGACAAAAAATGCAGACCACCCATTCTCGTCTTGCTAATGGTCAGAGTAAAGTTCTTTCGTTCATCCATGGCCGAAAAGTTTTCAAGTCATGCAGTATATGTAATTTGGAACATGCCTCTATAAGTCATCTTACACGTCACATGGAACGAGGCAAGAAGAGTATTTCTTGAAACCCCAACCAGGATCTTTGATTTTAAAGGTGTATTCCCTCATGGACTTGGTCTGGATGGTAAAATTTAGACAAAGAGGAATGAGCAACAACAACAACAACAACAAAAAATCAACATGTGAATTACACACCAAAGAGAAATTACGTAACATGCATTGTTTCTCATTTTATATCACATATTTATCAGATGAATTATATTAATTTTAATGCCTAGCACTGATATAATGACATAATTAATATGTTATATAAAATTCAAGATATTACTATGGATCATAATTAAAATGTAAATGAAGAAATTATCCATTCATATACTTATTGCCAATACATATTTGAAAAATTTGAACGAAGCTATAAATAGTCTAAACATGTTATTAATACGGATGTTTGACTTGTAGTTAAACGACGCCAGAATATAAAATTAAAATTAAATTAAATTCACTTCAATCCGCCACAACCTTAATCGATAAAGATAAAAGAGTTTTTCATATACAAAAGAGAGATAGTTTGAAAACCCTTTTCGTGTTTTCGAACGCAGTTTTTGGTATTTAATTTTGTTTGAACACTGGTATGAAAGTATACTAAAAGCACATAAATCTCTTCTTTCGCCAACACAAATAAAACATATTTTTATTTCATAACTCGAAGGTATAATATTGAGATATAGAGTGATTGATAACCTTTTATTTTTTTCTGAAGTCAATGAAAAATGTTTATCTTCGTGAATCAGAAATTTTTATTTTTTGCTGATATTTCCACATAAAACTACAATCGACGGGAAAAATACTTTTCTAATACAAATATTTTTTATGGGGAAAAAAATTACCGTATTTAACTAAAAAAGACGTTTAAAAATCAATCCTTAAAATGTGGAACCTCCCATTGCAGGTGTTTTCTGGTATCTCTCTACTGTGATTGTGGTTGTATTACTTTATATGCTGTATTCATATAAATTTGATTTTAAATTACAATATGAAGTCAAACTTCAGAAAAAAATATAAACAAATAAAATAATGTACCTTTGCTAACAGTTTATAAAACCATCTTCTTTCCATTGATTACCCGGCTTGTAAATGAATCAAAAATTGTAGCTATATATGAATTAAAGATGTAAGGGAGTTTAATTATCTATAATGTAATCTATATTAATAAAGCAAGGTTGGATTCTGTCTGTCGGTCACACCTCCGGGTGTCCATGTTATATGTGTGCTGCGTCGAGACGAATCTATAAAACATACAACTATTAAATTTGGCTCACGGGTAGTGAAGATTCTGAACATGTGCACCTCGAAGCCCGAATTTAAAATTTTATTACCGTTAATTTTTAATTAATAAAAAACCAACAATTTTGAAGGGTGACAACAGTAAATGGAAGCTGTTACATTTCCGAAAATCACCCCTCTTGATATGGCGTGATTTTGGCGGCCATTTTGGTCGAAAATCGGTGTATTTTTTTTCTCATGAAAGTAAATAAATCTTACATATTTGGAAAGAGCTTTGAAAACTGATACGTTCTTCTGCTTACAGTTATTCTGTTACTTTAATAGTTTTACAGAAATTTAAATTCTAAAAGCAGACTCCACCGCTATCCGATATATATCCGTAAATAACGCGTGAATCACAGACATTTCGAAGAATTACCGTTGATTCTTCGAAGAATTAATCGCATTTGTTATTATTTCTTAAAGTAAATTGTTGCATTTATTATGTTATCGTTCATTTGTATGAGCATCTCGAAGCCCGAATTTTAAATTTTATTCTAGAAAAAATTTGATTAAATTTTTTATGCAATATTTGGTTCTATTTGTGCTAAGGTCCGCTAGATGGTGCCACGAGAGTGATACAGTATGAGCTGTATCGAGTGTGACACATACGTAGCCCTATTTATTGTTGTACCACAAAATTTAAATACCTTTATTCGTTGTATTTTAGTGTTTCCATTCTCTGACAATGATTGCTGAAGGGTGCGGGACCCTAAACCGACCGGCTAGACAGGCGAAGCCCGGCTAGTTTGATAATATATCCAACCTGTTGTAAAAGAAGGACATTCTATACTATACATAACTGTTACTGTAAGAGTGTAAATTTTAACTATGCATTTTTTAAATGTTTAATGTGGTTTTGATTTTAGAAAAGCAAAAATTTAGGAGACTTTGGTCATAAATATAGATTTTTATGTGTTATAGAATATTTTTTAAACACTGTCGTTAAGTTCATATATTACAATGCACTTATCCAAAAGATTTTTCAGAACTTATATTTTTTTATAGTTCTTTAAAAATAAACAAAATTTCTTCACTTCGAAAGTTTTAATGCACTATGATAGAGCTTTATTTTTAAAATTTAATTCTAATTTAATTTTACGACAAAAATTTAAAAGTACAAGTAATTATTTTCCATAGCTTTCGATTTTTATGATTTACTGATACTCCTCTGGCAGATTCTCTGTTAATACCAAAAAAATCTAAACCCATCATATCATTAAAAAAATTGTGTAGCATACATATTTTTTAAATTATTGGTATACCAAATATGCTTTTTCATACTATACAAAATATTTTTTTTTCATAATGAACAATTATTTTATTAGATATATTAGATTATATCTAAATACTCTATGCTAAACAATGATAAAACCCTTATACTGATTACGCATTACGAAATTCATGCAATTAAACTTATTTCACATTATTTGGTTTAGTTAAAAGTGTTTCATTCTAGATTATTAAAACTAATTTTTCTTAAAAAGTTGTACAACAAAAGATCTCCTTTTATGAAATACTTTTGAAAATTTTAACAGAGATTTAAAGTTTAAAATATTTATCCGCTTTTAATATCCACTTGCAGATGAAAAAAAATCTACTTTTACTAAGATGTAATAGCAAAAAAGAGACATTTGTGTATTATTTGGAAATTTTATGTCTAGGAAGTTAACATATAAATCAAAAAATAACAATTCTATGCTAATAAAACTTTACGATAAAATAGTTAAGTAATAAAAAATTACATTTGATCGGCTTACATAAAATTTAAAACTTCGTTAAAGGGAATGTCTTCAATAGGCTCAAATTTAATTTATTGAATTTCAATAAACTACTTTAAAAGTCCAGTTTATTGAAATTAAATCCTAAAGATTAAAAGTAAGTTTAGAAATTCTAACTTATTATTATACATCAGGAATTGTGTCCCAAAACAATTCATGGAGTCTAATAATATGTTAGAAGAGCCCCACAATATCGAAAGACACTTTTAAGTCGATTTTTCAAATGTAAGATAAAATCGAACTTTCTTATCGTCTACCAGTTTCAGCTCTTAAAAGTGCTATTTTTTTATAGATCTTCCTTTCTTCTACTCCTGTTACGGAGAAGAAATTTTATGAAATCTATTATAACTTCTGTTTAAAACCTGGCAGTTGACACCAAACTATTACTATGTCGTACGATTAATGGGAGGTTCAAAAGTTTTAAATTTATGGATCTCAGTCAAAAATATCAAAAAAAATGTTTAATTTGCTGTTCACATTTACCTCAGATTTATCCATAAATTTATGGTAGAAAAACAGGCGAAGAATTATGTGAAAATCTTCAGCAATTTAAATCTAAGATTAATGTGTATTGTATTATTAATGTTGTAATAGGAATTACCGAATATTAGTTTTTATTGCGATACAAGATGTCGCAATAAAATTGTAAAAAGTAATAAAATTATGTTTTCAATAATTTTTTCGGAATATGTTTTACGGTTTAAATAAAAGAAAATTTCAAAAGGTTTCGTTCTGAATGTTTTCGCGGAGAAAATATATGCACTACAATATTTAATTTAAAATCCCGTTTTTATAGTTTTAATACATTATGTGCCCGGATGGAAAAGAAAATGAACACTAATATTTATATTATAGCACAGGCATTTACAACCCAGACAAAAGGATATATATATTTTTTTATGGGAACATATATTTATAATTCACATCTGGGAACGGCTGTATAAGACTTGGAAACTCCTGACGTAGTCGTCTTTAGGGATGGCCTTCAAGAAGATCGTAGCATTACATTGGATCTGCGGAAGGTCCGAAAACCTGTGGCCCGTCAGGACTGATTTCTATTTAGGGAACAAGAAAAGTCCGGGGAAAACAAGTATGGGTAGTAGGGTGAGTGATTCAGGGACACAAATCGGCTGTTGGCCAGGAACTGCTACACCAGAAAGTCAGTATATGGCCGGTCATTTTCGTGAAGCAGGGCCCATTTGCCTTGCTAGGCGTACTGGGGGCGTACTCGATTGATCCCTTTGCGCAGATTTTTCAGTATATCCACGTACTTAGCGGAATTTAACTTGGTGCCCTTAGGGAGGAATTTTTTATGGATTAGACCCTAAGAGTCGATGAACACCACGAGAATTGTCTTGATGCGGGATTTATCACTTCGAAACTGCTTGTTTTTCGGCGACCCTGGACCCCGCCACTCCATACTCTGACGCTTACCGTCGGGGTCGTACTTCAGGTACCAGGTCTCGTCACCCGTGACAATGGTTTTCAGGAAATTTGGATTTTGATCCGCCATGTCGATGAAGTCTGCACAGGCGTCAAGCTGAATTTGTTTTTGTTCCGGTGTCAAAGTGTGGGGCACTAGTCTGGAGCAAAGCTTGCATTTACCCAATTCCTGGATCAGTATGAGGTGGGCCATTTCACGACCCATTCCCACTTCCTCCGCTATCATTCGCACTGTCACACGACTATCCTTGGCCGACAATTCTCTCTCTTTCTGCAAGTTGTTCGGGGTGCGTGCAGTTGCAGGCCGACCACTTTTTGGGGAGTCTTCAATGGTGTCCCGCGCTTCTCGGAAGCGTTTTAACCACTCACAGACGGACTTCCATGTGACAGCGCGTTCTTCGTATACTTTTAGCGGCATTTCATGAGTCTCTTTCGCTGATTTTCCAAGTTTGAAACAGAACAGCATATTCATTCGCTGATCCATTTTGAATTTCGACCGAGTGCACAACACCTTCACTCTACAATGAACTGTTTCCACACCATAAGCTAACTTGCAGCGCCGCCTCTCAGGAACTGGTTCAGACCAGGTTCAGTTCAGGAACTGGTTCAGTCTTCACATATGCGCCGGCTGCAAACTCTTACAACCGTGAGCACTATGACGCCATTTACCGAACTTTCTGGACAAAATTTAGATATATATATATATATATATATATATATATATATATATATATATATTTAAAATTATACATCATCAAAAAATATTTTTATTTTGTTACCACATTCTGTATTGAAATAAATTTATATTAAAAATTATTCATAGATAAATGATTATCTTTCATAGTATAACTATTTAAAATTATATCATTATAAAGGGAATATTAGTTTTTTAGTGTAAAACTACCAGTTATGTTCCCTTAGAATAAACTGTTAAGATAATTATATTTATAAGATAACATAACTGTTGTACACAAATATATATGCATATTATAACTGTTAAGATAGTTATATTTATGATAGTTATACTTTTATAGCTTCAGTGTGTTCATTCAAAAAGTAATAAGTCCGAGCAGTGTCTAATAATACGCATGAGTTGATTAAGAATAGCGTTTAAAATATTTCTATTATGCAAGGCGCCGTAATCAGCAGGTTTTGAAATTTAACTATTTCATAACTATTATCTAACGTTTTATCATATAAATCGAATAAAAACTTCTCTTTGGCAGTAATGCTAATATTCAGAGCCAAGAAACTTACTTCAACTTTATGAGTACTGCTGGTATGATGATCTAAAGAACTCGTATATAAGAACTAGGTTTTATTTACGAGCAGAGCACATTCCCCGAAAGTAAAGCATGAATGCTGCTCAAGAAATGAGACTCGCGAGTTTACGTCTCCGCCTCTAAAGTTAAAATAACGAAGACATCCGCCTAATTTATGATCCTGAAGATTTAAATCAGCTTAACTCTCTACGCGTCTCTATTCATTAGCCAGTTGGCGGAGTGACGAAATGATTAGCATATAACACACGATAAGGCGCGGGAGATTTTGCATCGGAGCCGCTGAAGTCGCGTTTCGGTGACAGAATGCTTGTAATCAGATGTGTCAAAATACATCTGCATGTGGCAGTTTCGATGATGTATATTTATAAGGTGAAATTCAAACAAGCGTATTTTGATTACCGGTAGGAGGCAAAAGAAATATGCTGGCAGTTTCTTCCATATTTAATGGGGAACTGTGGCTAATTTAATTTTTTTTCTCTGTCTGGAACGTGCAGTACAATGTACAAAACGTGGGAAAATGTGGCTATGCAACAAAAAAGCCGCATTTACTATGTTTTTATTAACTCGCTTTCTTGTTTGTTTGTTTGTGCGTGTGTGTGTGTGTGTTTGTCCGGTACAAATCTTGCAATCGATTTTTAACTATCTTCCCGACTAGCTAGACATTTGAAACTTTTAGAATAGCTCAGAACACGATGACAATGCATTATTTTAATACTTTTAGCCATCTTTAAGCAGTATTGAATTCCTTTTCAGTTACTTTTGTTTTGTAGACTGGTGCAGCATTCTATCGGCCGGGACGGGTACGAAAAGTTAATTGCAAGTTAACTTGCAATTAACTTCATTTTCTCTCAAGTTGATGGGATATTTCATCAAAAAAAAATTTTTTAAGTATTTATTAATACATAGAATTGTCAAGTTTATATGATCCAACAGAAAATTTAAAAACATGGTACATAAAAAGTTCTTTTGATCTTGTAATTATTCATATCATACTGTCAAGTTTACTTTTCCGTAAATAATAAAACGTTATTTTTTTTATACCGTTAACTGTCGAGTCGATACTTATTGCTTCTACATGACAGAGAGCTGATCTATAAATTAACCTCATCGAAATTAAATTTCCAAATAATACACAAGTGACTTTTCTTGTGAATACACCTTAGTAAAAGTAAGTTTTCTTTCGTCTGCAAGTAGATATTGAAAGAGCAAAGATATTTTAAACTTACATTTTATTAAAAGTGTCAAGACTATTTCATTCAAAGAAATCTTTGCAATACAATTAAAAAACTGATTTTAATAATCAGGAATGAAACACTTTTCACTAAAGCATCTAATGTAAAATATGTTTAATTTAAGGTATAATTGAAACAAAGCGGGAATATATATATAAATAAGAGCTCGTTTCCAGCTCTAGATAGAAAACAGAGAATATATTGTGCTATTCTCCATTTACTGTGCGCGGTGGCCCAGTTGGAAAGAGCAGCGAGCCATTGATCTGAACGTCCCTGGTTCGATGCTCGTCGCTGTAAATCCACCGCCGTGATCACTAATGACGGCCAGGGCTCGTAAAATAGATCATGGCTGCAAGGTCCTCAAAGTTCTCAAATTTATCTCTGGAGGTGCGGGGTCAATTGTTCCGGCCTCCTTCACTTGACTCGGTTCAAAATTACTTGATAGGTTATTTAGCCAAGTCATACTCCTACCCCTGTGGTGCTGATTCATAACGAGAGACACCCTTTCAGCCCAATAGCCTATAGTACCTGGTGATGGAACCTCTAACCAGGGGGCATTAGAAACAACAACGACAACTTTGCTGAAAGCTGATCTTTGTTTTTGATTAAACTGTTATTATTTTCTTACAGTCTTTTCGAAAATTGTGCTACAGTTCTTCTGTGGACCTTTCATCAAGCATTTGGCTGTAATCAAGGCATCAAAAAAGTAATACAAGAGAGATTCGAGTTTATCTTTACATACTGATACACCGTTTACAAATCACTAACCGTTACTGCTTATTATAACTCAAAAAGAAAAATGATATTGCAATTAGTTTTTTTAAGTATAATTCCTGATTGTGTATATAATGCAGTTTAACACAACACGGTGTAACACTTGGCAATACTTTATATAAGATTCAAATACTATCTGTGTTTCTAACGTACTGAACGCATAAATTTAACGAAATGGTCTTTTTTATATTAAAATTGTTTTTTTTAATATTCCAGTTTTAAATAATTTGAGTGTTCATGGAAAACTATTTTTCAATGAACAGAAAAGAATTTCATTCATATTTTTTTCCTACGCAAAAAAATATAATTTGTTGTGGTTAGGCAAATCTCTCTAATGTTGTAATACTTATATTAAATAATATAGAAAAATGTTTTAATATATGGTTGAAGCATTTATTTTAATAGTTATCTTTCAAGTTTTTCCAATTTTAGAATAGTTTTCCTCGTTGAGTTATTTCAACCATATGTCATTGCCATGTATTTTTAAGATAGTGTCTGCGCAGTTTCTTGCTTTTTTATACATAGTATAACGTTTCGCAGCATATTATCCGAATAGTGAAAATAACCTATTCCTAACGTTATGTAAGACTGTTTTCCTTTCTAGTGTTCACTGAGATATATCAGGCATTTTTGTTTTCGTTTCATACCTATTTTAAAACCTGACAAAGATATTTTTGTCAAAAAAATTAATAAAAGAGCAGACATTTTATCTTTTTGATTATAAGTTTTCATAATTCATAATGTTAGTGAGCATTTATTATAGAAAAGTGCAGTAGAAACAAAGTAATTGTTATCACATTACTGCAAGAAAGAAATATGTTACGTGATAGAAAATGTTACTCAATTTCGGGTTTAACTGTAAGTGACTTGAGTAAATAATACATTTTTTACTACTACTAGGGACTTCGCCCCTAGGCTCGCTACGCTCGCTTCAAGTCGAATCTGTGGCATATTTTCTCTCCTATCTGACATTCATATTTTGTGCAATCGTTGTTCTGACATATTTCCTAAACGGTTGGCAGCACGTTTGTGTTCCAATTTATCTTCTTCAAGTCTCACTGTTTCAAAGTGTTTATTTAACTGAACTCCTTCAGTTTCGACTCCATGTCTTGTTGAAACTTCCTCTTTACCTAGCCTTTCTCTTCGTTCCCTCTGTGCCTGAGCACTTCGTCTTCTTTCTTTATCACCAGTTATACTTCGCTTTCTTTTAGGCATTTTTTCAATACACGTCTTATGGAAGCAAAATTAAAAAATCAATGCTGTAGTAAAAACGGATAAAAGAAAAATAATATGAACTGAATATAATGTATTAGAAAAGGAATATAATATAAACTGAATATAATGTATTAGAAAATGAATATAATATAAACAGAATTTGATTTTAGTTTCTTTTAAATTGTTTTTACATCTTTCCTCCGTTAGGGCTAATAGCGAGGTACATAAGCGTGATACTCGGGCAATGTAACAGCTTCCATCCATTTACTGTTGTCACCCTTATGCGAAGGTCTTTTCATCACTGTTGAATTATCAGCTTTAAAATTGAATTAAAAATCGAAATTTTAAGATAGAGACTTGAAATGGGGTTTATATGAATAATAAAGCTTTCAGCTTCCAGATTATGTAAATATTTTCTTTGTAAAATGAAAACTCGAGGAGCATCGATATTACATCTACATATGCGACGATATTTCTTGAAAAACTGTGTTTCATTTTTTGATGAAAATATTAGTCTGTTTAAAAATATTTTTAAACAAATGAGGTCTATTTTGAAAGAGAAATGCCTGTAGATTTAGATTGTAAAAAGATCAAAATTCTACGATCATCTTTTGGCGAGTTATCGTAATCTGAAGATGAAAAAGTCGATGTTTTCCCCCAAAACATAAAATTAAAAAAAAAAAAAAAACACTTAAAGTCCGACGAAGATGAGACATGTCTTACTTCGGTTCCCCCATTTTCCTGCATCCATTCGTATCGCTCTCGACCCTATTCCCCCAGTGGTTTCGGAGGAGATAGCGTTACATGTTTCGACAACGGCGGCAGCGGCAGTTACTTTTTTTTAGAATAGAGAGATATAATTTATTCCAGTCAAAAATAATTTATTTTTTTAATTTCAGAAAAAAACAGAAAATTACAGAGATGATAGTTATGGTTTCAAATAATCTCTAATTATTATCAATCTTGTCACCTTACGGAAAGCCAGAAATATGTTACGTGATAGATAATGTTACTCAATTCATAGTTTAAGTGACTTAAGTATATGACACATTTTCTTACTACTATAGAATTTATTCCAGTGAAAAATAATTTTTTTTTTTATTTCAGAAAAAAAACATGAAGTTACAGAGATGATAGTTATGGTTTCAAAATTCTCTAATTATTATCTATCTTGTCACATTACGGAAAAATCAGAAATATGTTACGTGATAGAGAATGTTACTAAATTCCTAGTTTAAGTGATTTAAAGTATATGACACATTTTTTACTACTATAGAATTTATTCCGGTGAAAAATAATTTTTTTTTTTAATTTCAGAGAAAAAAAAGTTACAGAGGTGATAGTTATGGTTTCAAATAATCTCTTATTATCTATCTTGTCACATTATCTATATATAAAAAACGCGTAGGTATGCGGCACAAAAATCGACGATATTTCTACACTCCGAATGGCAACGGCTACAACTACCGGATGTAAACTTTAGCGGCCGTGCACGCGTGTGTACGATAGCACGTAATTTGGTACAATTTAATTGCTGTATTTTACTCGTGAATAATTTTAATTTATTCATTTGATATGATTAAGTGGAGATCTCTGAATTGCGAACAATAGTACATACAGAGAGTGATGTAATCTATACTATATTTTAGTACTTGCTGAAATTTTATTCCTTTTTATAAGTGAAGAAATTTTCCCAACAATTTATTATTTGATTTAATGATAGTGTTTGTATCTTCATCTTGAAAAATAGTACATACAGAGAGGGATGTAATTTTTAAAATCATTAGTGTTGGGTTTCACAGTGTTATCTTGAACTCTGTTCCGAAGTAATGGAAATTCACATTTTTTAATCACGATGTTTTAGAATCAGTCTTATAGTGAATTTAGCAATGATTTTAAATTTTTTCGCTAAACTCCCACTAACCCTTAACAACGTAAATTCATGTTGACAGCTAATGGTAACATTCTTTACATATGTTACTTTCAGTTGAATTGTTTTGCAAAAGAAAATATATAACTAAAAGCGACCATGTTGGTCGCGCAGCGGCTAGTAAGTCAGAAATATGCTACGTGATAGATAATGTTACTCAATTCATAGTTTAAGTGACATAAGGTTATGACACATTTTCTTACTACTATAGAATTTATTCCGGTGAAAAATATTTTTTTTTTAATTTCAGAAAAAACCCATAAAGTTACAGAGATAATAGTTACGGTTTCAAACAATCTCTAATTATTATCTCTCTTGTCACATTACGGCAAGTGAGAAATATCTTACGTGATAGATAATGTCACTCAATTCATGGTTTAACTTAAAGTGACTTAAGTATACGATACATTTCCTTACCACTATAGAATTTATTCCGGTCAAAAATAATTGATATTTTTTTATTTCAGAAAAAATAATAGAGCTACAGAGATGATAGCTATGGTTTCAGACAATCTCTAATTATTCGCTGTGACATCAACTTTGCACTTTTCCGGGAAAACGACAGAGCTTCCGAAAACGGCACTTGACTACCAAGTTCCCGGAAAATTGTTTCCTCTAATTGTGCCCTGTAGGGATAGATGAACATCTCAGAACATTCAGAGTGCAATTCTTTCTATTACTTTTTATTGGAATATCTTGTTACATGAATTTAACACGTGTAAGGTATTTTTTTTTCTAAAATGTCCTTCAATTTTATTTCACGTCAATTTTCTGTGTGAGTGTCTTGTTAATAAATAAAAAGAAAGTTTTGATACTAACATTATATGGAGGTATTTTGAACCGACTTTTTTCAGTTCCTAAATTAGATGAAATTTACTGGAAGGTTTTATCAGTTTTTCTGTTCTTTTACCAAAAGGCAACTCATATCGAATTTTATAGCATTTTGAGAAGAAATTTCTTAGGATACATATACTTGTACTCTTAGTTCATTACAAAAGCAGGAGTTTTGATATGAAAAGTTTATTTAGAGTGCTTTACTAAAACCTCGTGTATTTGATTCCATTACGATGTCAGTTTATACTGTCAATTATTTATACTGAATTTTTCATATTAAAGATGACCAGTAACTGAAAAAAATACACTTTAGATATTGTAACGGTATTTCATTCAAGGAAGATAAAATCTCCTTTGATATATTTTCTTATATTAATCAAATTTCTTTTATCATTATATGACGTCATAATCAAAAATATAACACTAAGACTGAAGTAACTGCAGAATGTATAACTGGATGATAGAGAAATCGCTTTCCAGATTAGCGGTTGATGATAGTTAGCGATACCTAATTATCAGCTTTAATTAGCGATCGCTTAATTAAAACAACCTGTAACGTACCTGAAATCATTATTTCCTTTTCAAATACCTTTTACTTTAAGTAGTATTTTTAAGACGGAAAGTTGCGATAAAATATAAAATACTTAGTATTAAAAGGTTTTTATAAAAGTACTCGTATATTAGAACGACGAGTTATTGATCTTGTAGACACTATTTTACCCATGAAGCCACATATCTTGTGACAACATACCTTAAAATGAATGTTATATTTTCTCCTTATACAGAATAAACCTTAAAAAGAACTGTCTAGCAATACAGAAATTACGGGGTTGTGAAAAACTCTGCAAATATATTTTTATGAGTGTGCATAGTATTGCGACACAAAACCTAACAACTTAAGTGCGACGTTTTCTATGACGTATAATTATATTGCTGCCGTTGTTAACCTTTATAGTCGTGATCCGACAAATCATTATCATGTAGAAGTAATCATAACTGTAGCACCAACTCTTATTTACATCTGGTTTATTGACACGTTAAAATCTTGATTAAATAAGTCATTTACAAACTTTCGTTCCGACGAACGTTAATATACTCGTGATAGTCGGGCTCATTATTCAAAGTCCGTCCGAGACCCTGTCTCTCCGTACGCGTGTTGACCCTTCAACAGTCCAAAACTATTCTCCCCCCTTCGTTACCGGCGTCTGTATTTATCCATTCTTCTCAGCGCCTTCTCGAACCATCCATGACGAATTTTCTTTCCTGCCGACTTTTCCAAGGTAAATGCGAGCCGCTAATGGATTTCACAAATCATTCTAAATGATTTGCGTCCTTTTGTCGCACTTCTCCAAAGGTGTATATCGTTCGACACCTGTTTGCGTTTCTTTTGGGCTCATTGAAGACGCTATTACTCACGTTCATCAATTCCACTTAAGAATGGGAGACGAGAGTCTGACAGCCGTATTGCAACAACAATACAGCAGTGTAGAAAGGTCAGTTTTAAATTCTTTTTGGCCACGATGCATTGTAGTTCCACACTGTGACAGTGCCACGGCAATTTTACAAAAATCGATTAAGAAGTTAATGATGCATTTTGAAACGGCTTTGTGATAGTTCCTAAATGATACTCCGCTTTGTTGCCAAAAAAATCTTCATATTTACAAGGTTACTGGAAAGGTAATGGATTTAAGTAAAATGTTTCGTCATATTTGTTACCAAATGTTCACGCCATATTATGAAGACGATATCACCGGAACTTAATTTGGTTTGAAACAGCCCGACCACATTTCTGCTGACATGTTTACTTTGCGGGAAGTGTTGGTAGTTTCTAACAGGTTTGTGTTTAGATAGGAAAATATTACAAATTTTCAGGCTTGCAATGGACCTCGTATATAAGTTTTACAACGAAGTTTTTTGAAGGAAAAAGCGAAATCCAGATTTAAACGTCTTATTTTTACTAAGGCACGTAGAATGATTCTATGAATGAATAAGAAAAATATTAGACGAACAAATCCATTTATTTTAATTTATTTAGACACCCAGTTGATTCCCAAATAGGAATACTAATGCTTTATCAGCAAAAACAATTACTGAATCACTGGCAAACAAAAATACTTTCTCACTATACAATTAAAACTTATAGCTAACGGACGGGTTTACATCTAATAACTTATATTTACACTATCAAGAATTAGTTACCATACGATCCAAACCAGACAGAGATCGTGTCACTAAACATCCGGTGTTAGAATTTCACTTAAGTTAGCTAATAAGTCTGTCAAGCTGAAAACATATTTAATGAGCTCGCCTGGGCCACAAATGGATCAGACAATGTTCGTTCTTCTCGCTGCTTTGCAACTACTGTACATATCATTTCTGTCGCAGCTGGAAATTACTAACTTTGTTAAGCTGCTAGAGAACCAAATCCTGAAATTTTAGTAATTGCAGACGAAAACTTTACGCTTTCGACGAGAAACTCTGAAAATTCTAAAAACAATAAAGTGGTTTGTAGAGAAGTTTTGCGATTAAAGTGCTGCGCAATTATCTCTTAAAAAAGAAAATGGGTCTTTGATAGTAGGTTTAACAGCATTTTCTCACAATCATCAAGTCTCATTTTATTCGACTTCGATAATCCTACTTGAAACGCATTACCTATGAAGAAATTCTGAAATTCTTTATTAAAAATAGGATGTATATAATGAAAGTTCTTCACATCGAAGGGGTATCTTGTTTCCCACAATACTTGACTAAATGTTTGATACCCAGATTTTAATTTATGGTTACGGTATGAGTCGTTACAGTGGCTCCCTGTCACTAAAAAGAACGAGAATGGGTCGTTACGAGTCATAAGACAATTAATTAGTCATACAAGAAAAAAAATGAAAAGATTAATGAATGAGTAAGAAATATGTACAAGCCAACATTCTGTCCGACTCTCACACATGCATATATACGAGGGCTGTCCGTAAAGTATCCGAACTGAATGTATAAAACATAATACAGACACTGCTCTGCGTGCGCACGCTAATTCGCATTTTTAAACATATGTAAACTTGTTATGTCGGCAATTAGCCAAGCACTGCGAAGCGCGGTTCTCTTGTAGCAATAACGAAAAGTGAACGCAGTGGAAGTCTCGTGTCGGGTTGGATCATCACGGAATCTAATGAGCAACGTGTTTGCATCAAATTTTGTAGTAAAATTGGAAAAACGGCAACCGAAACGTTAAATTTGCTTAAGAAAGCATACGGTGATGATGTTATGGGTCGAACTCAAGTGTTTAAATGGTTTAGACGTTTTAAAGATGGAAGGGAATCTGTGGAAAGTGATGCACGATCACTATCAACATCGAGAAATGATGTCAAAGTGGAACAGGTTCACACTGTGGTACGACCAGATCGACGAATGACAGTTCGAGAGATTGCGGACGAGGTGGGAATAGCAAAAACTGTTTGCCAAGAAATTTTAACAGAAGATTTGGGCATGCGGCGTGTATCGGGTAAGTTTGTCCCACGTTTGCTTACCGAAGATCAAAGAGAACTTCGCATGCAAATGGCTTCCGAGTTATTCGAACGGTCGTGTGAGGACTGTTATCCGGATGGCCAAATCTTCGGTTAAAATTTCGTGGCAAACAGTCTTTACTATTCCCACCTTGTCCGCAATCTCTCGAACTGTAATTCGTCGATCTGATCGCACGACAATACGAACCTGTTCTACTTTGACATCATCTCTCGACGTTGATGGACGCCCTGATCGTGCATCACTTTCCACAGATTCCCTGCCATCTTTAAAACGTCTAAACCATTTAAACACTTGAGTTCGACCCATAACATCATCACCGTATGCTTTCTTAAGCAAATCGAACGTTTCGGTTGCCGTTTTTCCAATTTTACTACAAAATTTGATGCAAACACGTTGCTCATTAGATTCCGTGATGATCCAACCCGACACGAGACTTCCCCTGCGTTCACTTTTCGTTATTGCTACAAGAGAACCGCGCTTCGCAGTCCTTGGTTAATTGCCAACATAACAAGTTTACATATGTTTAAACATGCTAATTAGCGTGCGCACGCATAGCGGTGTCTGTATTATGTTTTATACATTCAGTTCGGATACTTTACGAACAGCCCTCGTACATATATATATATATATATATATATATATATATATATATATATATATACTAGCTGAATGGCAACCCGATGTGTTGCATTTTCGATTTAAAACGAAATGGTTTTATTTCTTAAAGATTGAAAACTGCTTAATCACTTTTAAAAATACATTAGAATTTTTAAAAAACGAAATAATGATTTAAAATTCAATTTTTCAATTTTTGGTTTTTGGCTTTTGAAATAATTCTTTCAAATTTCCGTTTTCAAATTTTGCTTTTTAAACTAAAAAAGAAGCTCATTCAATTAGAAAAAAATTCTAAAGGTTTTAACTTCTCCTTTCCTGAAACTAAAATTATTTCTAGTGCTTTAAAATTATTTCTGGATTTCAATTATCAAATGACTCGTTTTCAAGTAATAATTTTTCATTTTGGCAACACGGCCGAATGTAAATAGAATATCTCATGGACGAAAAAGTGTTTAAAAAAATAGAAAGACAGTTCTCAGGAATTCAAAATTGGTGGCGGAAGAATCCTCATCAGTTGCTCATTAATTAGAAATAAATTTCACGAACTTGCTGGAATTATTAGTGAGTAAAATAATAAGTCAAAAATTACTAACTCCCCATTCAGTTACATTAAGTTACTATGGCGATCAGTGCGGGAAATTTCAAAAGTGAGTTTGGTAAGTACGCTTTTTCAGAATCATAACATTTTTTTATTAAATGTATTTGGTTATATTTTGGAAGCTGAACATCTAACAAATGCCAATAAATCATAAAATTGAC
This sequence comes from Dolomedes plantarius, assembly GCA_907164885.2. NCBI lineage: Eukaryota > Metazoa > Arthropoda > Arachnida > Araneae > Dolomedidae > Dolomedes > Dolomedes plantarius. Next base: position 108,651,945 of record OU015493.1, read on the forward strand.
ATTAATAGGTGCAGAAAACCGAAATATTTGCCCATCAAAATTGTCGATTTCGGGAAATTCAGAAAACTGCTTTGGGGAAAAAGCTTCGTTTGCAATGAAAAACATTTTTAACTTTATAAAAATGTGTATATCCTTAAAGATGAAGAGTTGTAAAACACATGGAAATAAAAAATTTATCGATTGGTGGGCGAAAAAGTTTAATTTTGCATGCATGAAAATATTGGAAATTTGCGAAACGGAAAGGAGCTGGCCCATCCGGAAGTCATCTGTTTCTGCTGTCCGCTTCTTTTGAGTTCGGCGGGTTTAATTTTATAATTAAAAAAGTTTAAAGTTTTGAAAGTTGAGGATGGCACCAGTGCACGCGTCTCGTCCGTCCGCGTCCATCGGTACCAGACGCGATATCCTGTTATGCTCGGTTCGCGAGATTAGCCAGTCCCCGTGTCTGCTGACTCACAAACTAACAATTGTTTACCTTCAGCTGTTATTATATATATATATATATATATATATATATATATATATATATATATATATATATATATATATATATATATGTATATATATATATATATATACATGTATGTATGTGCGCTTGTTTCATATGTCTATATTTGCTCCTTACTCAACAAATGTATTTTAAATAACTAAAGTCTAATACATCTGACGTTGCATTAATCTTAGGACACGATGTCTTAATTTGGATGTTATATTTTCTCCTTATTACTTCAGAAAATAAAATTACTCATAAATGAATATCTGAGGGCTGCTTGCAAATTACATTCTTTCGTGTAGGATTCCGACGAAATTGCTCCTTTAATTGCATCCTGAGAGGATGCGGAAAACATAAGAACACTCGCAATATTTTTTATTAATATTTCGTAGTATAATTTTTCATTCGTTTTATGAGTTTCAGAGTTTGCTTTGTCCTATTACGAAACCAGCTCTTCTTAAAATGAGGATTTTATTCATATATTAGTCCCGAATATTGCTCGTATTTTAGACAACTTAAAAAAGTCTTCTTTTACAGTTACATTTCTGTCAGATAGTCCCAATAAAAACAATGAAACATGGAGGGTTTTTTAATTTTCCTTGTACTTCATTAGATTTTATGCTTTAGATTTTGTGCATATACATACTGAGGATTCATTGTATAACATATATATATATATATATATATATATATATATATTTCATGTAGTGTCTTCTAAGAAAATTACCGTGGCTTATTAACGTAGGATTACTTATCGTTGTTTACCTCTTTTTTTTTGACGCATTTTGGTAATTTTGTGTTTAACTGTTTACAGTTATTGGGTTTCGGAGGCTGCCAAAATTAAAACTCGTGACACAGGACGGACACCTCTTTTCTTCCCGGAGGACCGTTATTGAGGAACGTCATCCTACGTTAAAAAATTCCTAAATGCAAATTTTAATTTTTTTTCATCCCTTGCTACGATTGCATTTTAGACTTTCCTTTACTAGAAAGACTGCAAATTTTCCCCAGGTTGCAAATATTGAGATTTTCTTCTACTTTCGGAGCCGGTTCTTCTCTTGAATCATGAGATTGAGGCATCCCCCTTCACTTACACAACACGTCCTGAAGTTGTAGCACTAAGATTTACTTCCAGACGTTGGTTCTTTATCTGCACTTTTGATATTACTTTTCAAACCACTATGCAACTGTCTTTAAAATGCGCATTCGTTTCATATTATTCGCAGCGCTTCAATCCAGAGACCATTTCCTCGTCAAAGAGGAAGTCTGCACTGGGGAATTATGGCAATATACCATGATATTAAGACATGCACGTTTACTGACAGATCCTGTCATGAAGATGTAGCTTTCAGATTATCTTCCTCCGCATTTATTCTTTAATATTATGTTTCAGAGCACCAAGTTAAAAAGCTTACCGCTTTGCAACTCTCATAAAAATATGCTTTCGTTTCCCAGTCTTCAGTTTGCGGCAATCCGGAAACATTCCACTCCTGTGTTATATTACACAAAGATCTTCTACTAACGACTTCGGCTACATTTTGCTTTTTTTAATATGGGATACGTATCTACTTCTACTTATATTTTAAAGATCCAACTTAGTTTATAAAAGCAATCGTTACCTCAATATATACATATGGATATTAATAATACAATTCTGCCTCAAACGATATTTGGATAGTAATATAAAGGTGCTGTCGTAACAGCAAAATTCAAACAGTTTAAATCGAATCTGTCCCAAACTTTTAAATTCATTCATTCATTTTTGAATACATGGTTTCTGAAATAGTTTGTTTCGGTCTTTTGTCCATGTTTAATGTTTCTACTGATGCATTTCCATAATTCTGGATTTTTTTTAATTATCATAATTTTATATTTAAAATTTTTTAAAGTAACGCAACAGAAACTTGATGTGGTAAAATACTTAAAAAACAGATTTTATGAAAATACATTATCCTTTTAATTCGAATAATAGCAATTATCGAGAGGGAAAATCCTCTATAAAGAACAGTTTATCAATATTCACAACAATAGTACTTACATTTTTATCATATTGCATGAGTAAAATGTTCGTAGGGTTTAAGAATAGCGAAAGAAAATAAAATAATTCACGATCGCCTTTTAATGAAAATAATTCTAAAGAATGGTAAGTCATTTTGCTCTAAATTAGAAATTTTCCTGTTTTGTAAAACTGAGTTGAGACATTACTTGTGAGTACTTTAGGAGTCAAATTGCCCAAATTATTGGAAAGACAATTTCTGGTTTCCGCTCATTTTATTCATCAACTACCACTTACTAACTAACACTTCCACAGTCGTAACGTAATGAATAGATACGATTAACAAGCCTTGAATATATATAAATCTGAAGACGGGACAGCCCTTTAAATTAAATGGAAGCCGTTAATTTTAATACCAACTGAAAGTGATTAAGAGTATTGATGAAAACTGTAAATCCAAACTAATAAATCAACCGCAGCTAGAGTTTAAAAGGGGTTAAGTAGCTATGCTAAAGTGCATTTATTTATCTAAACAGTTTGGGGGGGAGCGTTTAATGAGTAAAAGTTTTATAGTAAAATACAACCCATTTATAACATGGAAAAAAGACGTAAGGCTAGTATAAGGAAGCTATCATCTCAGGATTTCAACATGACAAAAAAAGGCACAAAAGAATTTCATGAATAGTATACCACGTTCTGCTGGTGAGAATTTTGCTTGAATTCTAGATTATAAGTTACAAAATGTTTAGTTCAGCCACTAAGTACGGAAACGGATACGAATTGGAAATACTTACAACAGTCTTAATTACTTAGGGGCTTTTATGCTTTGAAAGGTTCAGAAAGTGACGAGGATTATTTATCACTTTAATCGATCGAAGTACATTAAATGGAAAGCGTTTTTACAGTTTTCAAAGATCGTAATGCTATTATTAATACAGCTATACGCGCATTTATGGGATGCAATACCTACAGGGGCTGTAAAAGTAAAGATGTTTTTTTCCCTATTCTCTATCTATAATGGTAAGCATGAAACTCTACTAAAAAGCACCATAAATTATATGGCCTATCGGTAGCGCGTCGGCTTACGGTACTGAGGGTGCTCGGATCGAATCTCGACAAGCGTCGTTAGATACCTTTTTGTCTAGGACGGATATGAGAATGTTAAATACGTTGACGGGAAAGTATTTCTATGTGGTCTGTGGGTGGAGATGCCACGATCCCCCCCCCCACCGATGTCGCCCCTGGGGGTTCTTATTAAAAATTTTGGTCGTACCTAGCCAAGACGAACTCTAACTATTGTGGTGGTGTTATAAACCGGAGCCTCACTACTCAGTCCGAAGCCTATATGGACTTGATCTGGTACTTCCAGCCAGGTGGATTAGGAACAACAACATAACAAAGATGAAAGAACTTTAAAAGACCCTTGAGGTGCTGTTATAAACCGGATCCGCACTACTCAGCCCGAAGCCTATATGGACCTTATCTGGCACTTCCGGTCAGGTGGATTAGGAACAACAACATAACAAAGATAAAAGAACTTTAAAAGGCCCTTGAGGTGCTGTTATAAACCGAACCCGCACTACTCAGCAGGAACCCTATATGGACCTGTTCTGGCACTTCCGGCCAGGGGACATTAGGAACAACAACAACAACATAAATTATATGAATGTGTATAATCTTTTGTCCAAAATTTATACATTTGTTAGCTGTATTTTGTAATGAGCTTCCAAGTGTTCCCTAAGTATTTTTCTTTCTGTATTTACATAAAAATATTTCTCCTTACAAATAATATGAAGACATTTATTTCTTTTAATTGTGTCCTCAGGGAAGAAGTAAACATCTAACTGCACTTGATATGATTCCATTTATATATTTTTATTAGAAATGATGTACATTCCACTAGTTTTCAAAAACATTAACCTGCAAGGTATAATCTCCCAAAGGACGAGTTTTCTTCTCTTATAAATGCAACAAAAATGTATAATACGTTTAACAAAACGTATATTAAAAGGTTTGTTAAATTCTCATTGCCACTGTACAGCGTGCATGTGAATGCAGAAACTACTGGTTCAGTAGGGAGATCTCTAGGGAATTTTGCAATGTAAATTACTTTAAAACAAATATGAGGTAAAACTAATGTTTCCTCTCGGTTCTAATTTTCATAAAAGGAAAAGATACAAACAATATTTTATTCCTTTAAACTACTTTTATGTGTTTCATTTTCTCGGGGAAAAATTTAGAGGGAAGACATTTGTTATTGTATTAATTTTTATTATATTAACATACAATTTTAATGTTATTTAAAGTTGTAATTAAGATTCTAGAAGGAACCCGGCAGGATAGACCTAGAAAATTCTATAGTTATTCTTTTTTCAGTTATTTGTTAATTTTTTTCCAACTCTAAAAGGGGAATCTAGTATGCATTTCAACAATTACACAAATTCGGTTTCATTGTTAAAGATAACAGAACTTCTTTCTGTTCATAAATTCTCAGAGGTATAGTGGTAATTAAATAAAAAAACTGCGAAATCATCAAGAGAATTGTATAAGTAAAATTTTATAGCTGCTCCATATTCATAGCTTTCTAATAAAAAATGTTTATCACCTGCCAGGTGGTAAATATTTATATTTATGTATTTAAGTTGCATTTGCTGTAAAAATATTATTTGTTGTAAATGCACTAGACATTTGTGTGTTTATGCTGTATTTTCTGGAAAAGAGTTATATAGAGGGTGATTTTTTTTTAAACTGACACTACTCAAAGCCACCTGGAGCGTGATGTATCAGCCGGAATTCCACCAAAATTGATAGAGGATTAAGGACGACATGGGAAAGAGTTTCTGTGAAAAAAGAAAAAAAGTTCCAAAAGTCGCCGATAGGGAAAGATATGGCACTGTTGTTGTCGGCGCACCCTAGAATTTGCATAAAAGACAATTAAAACATCAAAATGCAAATTCATGACTACTTAATCGACAGCAGCGCCACTATTTTGGGCTATAAAGTGCGGAATATTTCGTGTCTTCGGTTTACAGAAGAAAGGACCATCAGTCGCTTTTTTCCACTTACATGGCCACCTCGCTTCCCGGACCTAACCCATGTGACTTTTTTCTGTGGCATTATGTAAAGACGAAGGTGTATCTTGGTGGAGTCTCTACGTTGGCGGCCCTAAAGGGCAACATATCCAGGACTTTGATGAATATTCCTGGTGACATGTTACGCTTGGCCGTTGAGATCGTAGTGCTCAGGATGCAATGTGTCGTCCACCAGGACTGTGGTCACATGAAGGAGGGAGAAGTGAAATTGCTGCATAAAGTGGTTTTGCAGTGAAATTTCTTTTTTATTGATTTGTCTGCTTGCAACTTTTTCAGTATTCATCCCTTATCTTTATAGCCCCATAATACTGACGTTGCTGTCGACTACATAGTCGTGAATTTGTATTTTGATGTTTTACTTGCCTTTTATGCAAATTCTCAAATGCGCCTACAACAACAGCGCAATATCTTCCCCTATCGGTCGCTTTTGGAACTTTTTTTCAAAGAAACTCTTTCTCGTGTCATCCTTAGTGCCTCTATCAATTTTGGTGGAATTCCGGCTGATATATCGTGCTACAGATGACTCTGAGAATAGTCAGTTTAAAAAAAAATCACCCTGTACTTTAAATGTACTATGTATTTGGGTGTTTACGTTCTATTTGCTGTAAATGTAATGCAAACGTAATTATTTATATTGTATACAAAAAAAGAATTTATTTGAAATCTAAATGTTAAATGTGTTGTCACAAAAAATGAAGACAAATTTGTATAAAAATTAGAGTTTCCCTGTAAATATTATTACAAATTATGATTGGAGGAATATATTTGTGTCAAACTTTGTATAAATGATTAATAAAAAACGACTAAGTCTTCGTGCGGAACAGGAAGGGTTAATTATTGTTATTAAATAAATTGTCCTAGTTTTCCAGAATTTTGGCTTTAACGCCTTCGGTTTTCTTTAATTGTTTATTTAAACGGAGCAGGATTGCTGCCTCACGACCTGTCATAAGGGGATTGTCGGATATCTTAGGAAAGGAGGGTTTAAATTTTGGATTATCACCTGCCAGGATTGGAAAAGAAGCCAGAACCCTAGAGTTTGACGCAAATTCTCTGACTATTACAATATCTCGACCAGGGATTTAAAAACTCACGCTGTGAACACCACACATTCTACTCTGTGATGCAATTTTAAATCAGTAATGTAAAGCCAATAGTATAGAAATGTAATACGTGCCGTCTAATTTACAATATTTAATTGTTAGGCAAGCAAGTACAGGTATAACAACAATTGTAATATATTTGTTAGGGATATATTTATCATTAAGTAACCTTGTAAAGTAAAATTTACATTTCATCAGTGGAATTACAAAAATGCTTAAATTAATTTTAATTAAATATTGATTATTTTGCTGTTTAAAAAATTTTTAGATCCGAGGAAATAATTATCAACTCTTGTATGATTCCTTTTGAAATATTTCATGTAAACAGTAATTACAGAGTTTCAAAGTAATCAATAAACTTAATAATATATTTGATAAATAATTTTCTTTTATATCTGATAAATAATTTTGTTAAAAATAAAATATTAAAACACTAGGTTTTAATAATTATTATATTTTATTATCCATAGTATTACGTAGAAGTACGACTCTTATCTCAATAGAAAGCACTTTCAAGCTGTAAACAGCTTGCCAAGAATTCTACAGGCTTACAGGAATACAACGATAGCAAGCATAAAAAGAAAAATTGTCGTTTCATCATTTTCAAACTAGATGGTAATGTTTATTCATTTAAAACTAATAACTCTCATAATTTTCTATTTTAACAAGCAGTTTAATAATATTATACTTTAATTTCATGTTTGATCTACATAGAAAGAGCCTGAAATCATAATTCCTCGAGCTGTCCTTATGAAAAGAGGTTATTTGCATAAAAATAAGTACCATATGGGCATGAATTGTGCATTATATGGAGAGTGATTAAAATCATAGATACGGTGTAAGCAAAGCTGCAATTTAAATTTAAATTAATATACTAAGTACATTAGCATTCAGACGATCTTTAAAGAATATAAAAGGAACGGTTTAATTACTAATAACAGTTAGTAATAACGGCTAAATAACGGTTAATTTTAATTTGTAAAGAAACGAAGTTGGAGAACTGATGAGTTTTCAGTTATAAAAAATTGGCAGAATTTAACAAAAATACTCACAGTGATGTCTTACTTTTAAAGACTTGAACTGTACTATTCAAATTGTGAATTTTATGAAACCGAACGGTTTTTTAAAGAAAATGTAAGCTGACATACGACGTAAAATGTGTAAGAAAAGTACTTTCATTTTTAAAATCTTGATTTATTAGATTATTTTTAGTGTGATATCAAAAGTTATACATATTTAATGAATTACTAGGTACGAAATGCTTAGGGATCTATGTATTTAATATTAAAGGGAAAATATGCGCTGTTTTGGGTAGCAATTTTTCTAAATATATCTGAGATAGAAATCATTGTTCGGCAAACAGAAAATCTTTGCTGCATAACCCCAGAGAATAAAAATACCCAGTGAAAATGAAAGGAATATAAATATTTTATTAACGCTGGAAATAAAAGATCCTTGTAAACCAGTACAAAAATATTTTATGCATAAAGTACATAAAGCAGTTGCATGATTTTATATTTACTAAACATTTCTAAATTATAAATTATAATGCTAGAATAAAAACAAAATTGTCAAAGTTAATTAATCATAAAACCTCGAAACAGGCTTTGTTAAAGGTAAATTTTACAAATTTGAAACTTAAGTTTGTTGTAATCCTGCTCATGATACCTAATGTTACATTTCGGACTGCTTATGTATATACACTAATGGACAAAAAAATTAGCGCACCAAGAAGGAGTCGTCAAAATGAAACGAAATTTTACATACGTAATGACTACTTTGATATAAGTAAATGATAAGAAAATCAAAGAAAAAGGATAATTTATTTCAGAGAAAAAGGCAAAAGAACGGAGGAGTTAATACTCCGTTGGACCCCCCTCTAGCGCGAATGCACGATGCGATACGATCGGGCATTGAGTCATACAAGTTCTGTATGATGTCTTGAGACATTTCGTTCCATATTTGCTGTAACCTTACCTCTAGTTCGTTCAAACTCGTGGGATGCCCAACTCGTCGTCCCAAATGATCCCAGATATGCTCGATTGGAGACAAATCTGGTGATCGGCCAGGCCAAGGAAGGGTAGTAACAGTGCGGAGACAGTCTTGTGACACCCTTGCCGTATGAGGCCGAACATTGTCTTGTTGAAAAATGGCTCCTGGGAGCCGTTGCATGAGTGGCAACACATGTGGTTGCAGGATTTCATGAACATACCGCTGGGCTGTCATGGTGCCACCGATCAATACTAGGGGTGACCGTGTATTGTAGGCAATGGCAGCCCATACCATCACACCAGCTGTGGGAGCGATGTGTCGCTGTACAGCGAAGGCAGGATTTAAGCGTTCACCACGGGCTCTCCACACACGAACACGATTGTCATCACTGCCGAGATTGAATCTGGATTCGTCGCTAAAGACGACCTGGTTCCATTCCGCTGCAGTCCAGTTTCCTCGTGCGAGGCAAAACTCCAAACGGAGGCGTCGACGGGTGGGCGTCAAGGGCAGCACACGTAATGGGCGCCGCGATACCAACTGTCCTTCAGCCAGGCGCCTTCGTATGGTTCGAGAAGACACAGAGGCCCCTAGTGAAGGTGCCACCTGTGCCTGGATGGCGGCCGATGAAGCAGTTGGCTGTACGCGTGCATTTCTTACGATGTGGCGGTCTTCTCGACGACTGGTCTGTCGAGGGCGTCCTGAGCCTGGTTTTCGCGTACATGACATCTCTCCGGTCCACTGGTTCCAACACCTCCTCACAACACAATCAGAGCGGCCTAATTGACGAGCTACTCGCCTAGCTGACCACCCAGATTCCATCATCCCGACGATTCTCCCCCTCTCAAACTGCGACAACTGTTTATATTGTCTTCGAACATGGCGTAATGGCATGTCTATCTCAGCTCTTCCTTTGTAAATGATTCAGCACACTCAAACAAGCTTTGGTTACCTGTTTTATACTCCACAGAGTACGATGTTCAACGCCCTCTACCGGTTATACGCAATGCGCAATCACGCTGCATTTCTAATCATTTGCATATCTCCCCGACATGTACCTTCATTGCAAGTTTCGTTACGATCCCGCAATTATTTCTTGGTGCGCTAATTTTTTTGTCCATGAGTGTATTTTAATCGAAAATTTTAAAATTTTCTTTATATATCAGTATAATTAGTAAGTTTATTGGGTTTTTCATTGTATTTAAATCATAATGTTACCTGGGGAATTAGTGAATCACATAAGATGAAACTGGAAAGAACACATGAATAAATCCTAACCATTTAGCAACAAACATCTAATCAGTATTTCAAAAATCATATTTAAATATATCTCTGTATTTTAAATGTTGTTGTGAGTATAATTCACTGCAGAAGGTTACAGTAGTAGCGTTTGAAATTCTGCCAATTACTTGCAAATGAACAAAGCTTGTACCGGAAGCTTTGCTAAATAATTGAGATACATATTACCGGCTTATAGCACATTTAAGCAATATTTTGACAAATATCATGTGAAACTTCTATAGACGGTTTTCCACAGTTTGTATTTAGTGAAGTGCTCACAGTTCATTAATCATTTTCAATCCGATATCATCCGTAGCTCAGTTGAGAGAATTATAGGAAAATTTCACTATATGCACATAGTTTATGGGATTAAATTCTGAATTTTCTCAGGTCTAATGCTCGATGTATGCAATGTACCTATCTATCTGTTTGTCCGTATATATATACACACACACACACACACATATATATATATATATATATATATATATATTATATATGTGTGTGTGTGTGTGTGTGTGTGTGCGAGGAGATGATATATGTCTGTGTGTATGGGCATGCTGTATTAATCAGTCATAACTATTCTTGACATCATGCAATTTAACTCTTAAAATAAATCGATTAAAGTTCAAACTTTAAAAAAATACATATTTTAATATGAGGGGAAGAACTTCATAAAAAAATGTTTTGAGTATTATTATAAATGTAAGGGTTTTTTGAATAAGAATGATGAGTGTGAAATTAAAGTTAATTTCTCTTTCGCATTCCGACATATTCGCGACTGCAGTTGGAGACTTTAATCAGTGATTTATGAGATACCTCATAAATCATAATCAATGAAACATGATATACCTCATAAATCATTGATTAAAAGCTTGGACACTGTAAGCTGGAGAGAACGCATTTAATATCGTCATCACTCAATAGTTATTTTGTTGGACTCATGTAAGGTACTTAAAGGTGTATTGATTGGTCCTTGGAATTCTAGGGTCATCTTTAAGATTTTTTAGAGGCAGTCCTTACAAGTCTGATCGAAAACTACCACTCTGTCAAGAAATCAAGAGGTAGGAGATCTATTTCTTAGTTGGTATGGTTGTATTAAGGCAGCGGTGCTCAACCTGAGGCACTCTTGTCACTTGTTTCAAGCAAGGTATCGTAAAATAGTATTGTCATTCATTTGTTAAAATCGATGGGTGAAAAAAAAATATGACAATTTGCTGAAACGTACAAATTTTTATTAATGGTTTTATATTGGTGGATTTTCAAAGTACACACTTTCTAATACACTTTCAGTCGAAATAAAAATTAATGAATTAAAGACAAGAAACGGTAACTAAAACATCTCTATGTTCCCAAAACCAAAATATTAAAAATATTGGTTCATTGTAAACATATATTTTTTCACTTTACTTCTTTAAAAGAATTTCTGTGCTTAAAATATAACTAAGAACAATTTTAAATATTTACATCCCTGTTGCAGGTAAAATTAAGAGAACTACTTCTATATCCAAAACATCTTTAAAAATTCAGTGATGTGTTCCGTACTTCATAATTATTATATTATATTCCAGTTACCTTCTACAGAATATTTTCACTGTGGCACGTTTGAGTTTTCATATTGCTTTGTTTTGACACATACACTAAAATGATTGGCCACCATTGTATTTACACGAAGAAAAAAAATAGCATGAATGATTATACGAGGCTGATTCGGTGAGGTTATAATATTTAACAAATAAAAACAGTTTACATTTCAGAAAGTATTTTGTACTGAGAGCAAAAAAAAAGTACATTTTTTTCTTTTTCAGATGATTGAGTTGAATTACGTACCTTACATATTTCAAATAAATATTGAATCATTTCTATGCCAAACTTGATGACGCTATGTTTAGTTAGACTGAAATTTAGTTTCAGAAAAAAAAATATTACAGTCTTATCATTCAATGTTGCCACAATACAGCAATTTCAAATTAGGACGCGAGTAAATGATATGATTCAGTAAGTGATCCAAAAATGCTTTCCAACCGAACAATTGAAGCTAGATATTAACTGGATAAGGAATCTCATAGGATTCACTTTTGTGCTTTAATGTGTGCTGACGTTAAATGTATATTAATATCTATTCCCTATCACGAGTTTAATTAACTTAAAGGCTATTGCAGATAAAATAATTCGCATGTATTTTCTTTATATTGCATAGAAGAAGAGTCAAGTTCGCGAATTGTACTGAAATTCGCGATAAGAATATTATTTTCAGGATAATCCGAGAGTTATTCATTACGGATTTCCTAGTACAAAAAGAGACGAAGTAAGTCCTCTATATGCGACCAGAAAATGCAAAAACATTTAATTGTGTTAACGTTTCCTTGGAGCCCAAGGCAACCTAGTGGCAGCGCGTTAGTTTCCGAATGTAGGGAGTTCGGTTCGAACCCCGACAAGCACCCTTGAATGCTCTCGTGCTGTACGCCAGGTATGGGCACGTTAAATCCGTAGGCTGGAAAGTCCTTCCATGTGGTTATAGGGAGGGGGAAGGTATAAACCCTCCAGATGTAGCCAGGTTTGGGATCAAAATTGTGGTTGAACCAGGCTGAGTCGGAATCCGACCGGTGTTGTGCCACTGTAAACCAGAGCAGCATTTCTCTGCCCGCTGCCATCTATGGATCTGGTCTGGGACGTTTCGGCCAGGGCACATAAGTGACAATATATTTTCCCCACTATCACAACCTCAACAAGAATATTGGAAATTGTGGTAGGAAGAAATAGTCTTACCTTTCTCATGATATGGTGCAGTTTTCTATGCATTTCCGCAACTTATAAATTATGTGTCTCATATGACACATATTTTCTTTGCTCAAATGGCAAAATGTTATAAGAAACTTTTCTTAAAAAAATTGAGTTGATCATATTACAGATTCTCATTCGCCGATATTTGCTATTTACTGTAACTACTGTAAGTAAAAGTCACCTATTTTCCAGAAACATTGATACCACGTTTGCTCACGTAAAATAAATTACAGATTTTTCATGACATCTTGAATCTTCGAATTGCTGTCTCGTAAATTTCTTATAACATTTTGCCATCTGAGCACAGATTTATAAGTTTCGGAGATAGCATTACAAAAAGAGGTTCTAATAAAAAGCAAAAGACATTTTATCCCTCTTACCCTGAAGTAATACATAATTATACTGTTAAACAAAAAAAAAGACGAAAGAAGAAGGAGTAATCCGAATGGGACGAAAAGCGGTAGATGTGATGTACATGTACAAAAAAACAAATGATTTTAATTTGAGAAAAAATGGATGATTTATTCAAGAGAAAGAGCTTCACAAAATGAAAAAGTCGATAACGCGTTCGTTCATCTCTGGCCCTTATGCAAGCAGTTATTCGGCTTGGCATTGATTGATAGAGGTGGCGGATGTCCTCCTGCGGGATATCGTGTCAAATTCTGTCCAATTTGCACGTTAGATCATGAAAATACCGAGCTGGTTGGAGGGCCCTGCTCATAATGCCCCAACCGTGCTCAATGGGGGAGAGATCCGGCGCCCTTTCTGGCCAAGGTAGCGTTGGGCAGGCACGAGACAAGCAGTAGAAACTCCCCCCGTATGCGGGCGAGCATTATCTTGCTGACATGTAAGCCCAGGATGGCGTGATATTAACGGCAACACAACGGGGCGTAGAATATCGTCGACGTATCGCTGTGCTGTAAGGGTGCCGCGAATGACCACCAAAGGGGCCCTGCTGTGAAATGATATGGCGCCCCATACAATCACTCCTGGTTGTCGGCCCGTATTTCGGAAGACACTCAGGTTGGTATCCCACCGCTGTCCGAGGCGTCTCCAGGCACATATTCACTGGTCATCGGGGCTCAGTTCGAATGTGCCCAACAGCACTGCAAACGGGCTTGTCGGTGTACAGAGATCAATTGTAGTCGGCGCAAGGAGCACCGTAAGCTCAGCCTCCTTTCTCTGAGCCGCTTACGAATGGTCCTTGCGGTCACTGAAGCAGCAGTTGCACGTACGATCGATGATAATGATGAATCTGGGGCTGTGAGTGCCGCTCTGACGATTGTTCGGTCCTCGCGTTCTGTCGTTTCCTCCAGGCCGACCGCTTCCTTCTCGACAGTGTGTTCGGCCATGGTTCACCCATTCCTAACAACATCGTCTAATTGTGGCATTGCTCCTATCCAAATGTCGAGCGATTCCCCGATTAGATCAACCGGTTTTTTTATCCCAACTACACGTCCTCTCTCAAATGCTGAAATCTGCGCATATTATTTGCGCACTATATACGAGGAATAGATACTGTCTACCTGACTACACGGAATGAAATTCGCTAAGAATTTATGACCTGGAATCGAAATTTCTTCTCTTTAATATCCTGCCAGTTGCGCAGTTAAGATGCGCTGCAGGGTCACGTGATCATTCATTGGCCGCCAAAATTTTAATTTTTGCATTTTCCGTTGAAACATGTATGCATATCAATTTGTGTCTAACTTGCATTATCCCTTCTTGGTGCGTCATTTTTTTGTTTTTGTTTTTTGTCTAAGAGTGCATTTCAATATTTTGAAACATCATTGCTCTGAAACATTAAAAAAGGTAGTATTCAAAAAGAGCAACATAATGTAATAGGGGTACAAAATGTGTCGTTAGGAAGAAATAAAACCAAACATTTCCATGTATAATGTCAAAATCCTAACCTCCCTTGCTTAACTTATCTTAAAACGTAGCTTCTAATTCTTAGATCTTCCGGATAGATTGTTTAAAACCAGCCCTTTAGTTTCTTCTCAACAAATTTGCTTTCTCCCTTCATTTTCCTGCTTTTAAAATATTTCGGAATTTATAGATATTTTACTTCACAGTATTCCTTTATTAAAGCCTCTTCATCGTCTTTAAAATGTAACCCCAGAGCAAACAGCATGAAGGACTAGGAGAAAATTTTGCTAAAGAATTGGGATTGTAAAGCTGATTAACAAGTTTGAAAATAAAAGTAGCCTTGCCATAATATGTATTTTACTTTTCGAAATGATTTTAAGATTTCCAATAACTACAACGCCATGCTTTTGAAAGTTTAGGAAGGTTGAATAAGCTTAAATTTGGCTAGCTTAAGCTTAAATCTCTTTTAATGTACCCTCTACATAAACCTTAATTTCAATTTAAGGCTTTCATAATTTAGATGGGCATAATTTTGAAACAGATTAGGTAAATGTAAATCCAATTATATGGTCCAAATATAACCCGTGTTCGGTAGAAACTTTCCGGCCTGGCTCTAATGTGCAGCTTTAGACCGATAAACCCCATAAATCCATCCATCATATTGAAATAGAACGGGTACTAAAGTACCGGTATATAACTGTATCTCATTCATGAATGGGTGACGTAATTTACTGGAAAATATTCTTATTCGACAGACAAAAGCGGCAATTTCGTGTAAGTTAAAGGGATAGAATACCGTAATAGGATTTGAGCTACCTGCAAAGACACACTAAACTTATTTAAGAATCACACTATTTAAGAATTTGAGTGTGCGTGTAATACTTACCACGTGCCTAAAATAAGTCTCATGGTTGAATTTTTGTGAATGTATCTGAGAATAGGGGGGAAATATCTCAGAATAAAGAGGATAGGGGAATTTAAGTTTGAGGGATTAGAAAAGGGATTTGTGCTACTTGTAAATACACATTACATTTTATCTATGTTGTTGTTGTCGTTGTTGTTTCTAATGCCCCCTGGCTGGAAGTTTCAGACCAGATACATATAGGCTTCGGGCTGAAGTGTGCGGCTCCGGTTATCGGATATGTCCACTGTTGTTTCTAATGCCCCCTGGCTGGAAGTTCCAGACCAGATCCATATAGACTTCGTGCTGAAGTGTGTGGCTTCGGTTATCGGATACGCCCCCTGTTGTTTCTAGTGCCCCCTGGCTGGAAGTTCCAGACCAGTTCCATATAGGCTTCGGGCTGAAGTGTGCGGCTCCGGTTATCAGGTTTTTCTCCTGTTGTTTCCAATGCCCCCTGGCTGGAAGTTCCAGACCAGGTCTATGTCGTGGAGACACGACATGTGTTCAGAAAAGGGGCGATAGAAAACGGAATTCAAAAAATCAGACAAAAGAGATGCCTTGAACAGCGAGATAATGTACTGCGTATGCGAATGGCAAGGAGAGATAACAAGTTGAGAGGGGGCAATTGAAATGAGAAAACGGTCAACAGCTGCGTTTAACGAAGGGCCCAGCTGGTGATAATGAGCTGAGGAAAATGTGAAAACGGAGTCACAGTTAGGAGAAGAAAAGGGGTAGGGCAATTTACGAGGTTGACCGGCGTTAGAAAAGCCACAGGAGGCCCAACGGAGAGCGTGGGAAGTCAAAAATGTAAGAAACCCCAGACAGGTGCAAGGGCGAACGCCCCCGTCAATATGGATTGGAGAAGATGGGAATATAAAATGGGTGATCGGCCAATGAAGGGGTCCCGGATCGACCCATAGGACAGAAGGTGGCCACCAATGAGGGCCTGAATATTTAATGATGGAAGTTGAGCTCGAGAGGAAAAGTTTTTAGAGAGAGCAGAACGAGTTGAGATCTTTCACTAAGAACACATAAGCCCCGGTAGACAGCGAAGGAAGAGAGAAGATGACGGGCCGCTAACTTAATACCGGAGAGACAAGCCAAGTCCTCGGTACCCGAAAAAGCAAACCGATATTAGATAGATGCAGACCCCAATACCGGAGAGGCCGACCGACTAACCTGTCATTTAGCAAGAGAGGAGCAGCCGTTTCCCCTGGACCAATGCGCCCCCGTAGCAAATGCCTAGATGCGGAGTAAAGCACCCTGAGTCCACCGCATGCCGATGATCGCAGCTGTTACCCTGGACCAGAGCCCGATGACCCCCCAGCCATGCTAGTGATGAGGTACGGACCTTCGGAGTGACGAACGCTCTCCCAACGCGAGTGTATTCTCGGAGACGCCGCAGAACGCCGCAACAGATAGTGACCGCAGTTCCGCCGGAACCGACAGCCCGCTGCCCGAAAGAGAGCCCTAGGTTTCTCCCAGCAAGACTTGTGATGTCGATGTGTCGTCAGAAAAGGTAGGAGAGTATTTTGACTTATCCTAGCAATGCCCAATGCCTACTAGAGAGCGCAGTTAATTAGATAGGGCAGATTAGGTGAAATCTTTACATTTATGCATAGAATATCTATCATAAAATAGTGCTTGTGTATATCCATATTAATTGAAGTAGTATCTTGCAATAGTTTTGTAATGTGTTTATGTATAGCAATTAAGAATGTAGGATAAAATAACAATGTTAGGGAGTAGATAAAAATGTTAGTAGTTTGATATTGATGAGAATGAAGGTTAGATAAATAATCAGAATTAATGTATTGATAAGATATAGTAAGGAAGATAAATTGAAATGTATATGTAGATATATGGTGTTAATGAAATAGAAATTCGGAAATCTTTAATGAATAATGCTGTTTGTATATGTTTATGATTGGTTTAATAAATTGATTTGGAACTATACATATGAGCATCACTCTCTAATTACTTGTACTACCACTAATACTATAACTAATAATTATATTACGGTGACAGTCTACATATGCTTCGGGCTGAAGTGTGCGGTTTCGGTTATCTGATATTCCCCCTGTTGTTTCTAATGCCCCCTGGCTCGAAGTTCCACACCAGATCCATATAGGCTTCGAGTTCAAGTGTCCGGTTATGGTACAGCACCAGAAGGGTCGGAGTCCATCTTAGCAAATTGCCGCCTCAATTCTGAGTGATCTCCACCAGGAGCGACATATGGGGGGATCGTACCCTATCCCACCCTCTCTGACGTCGAAGAGGTCCTTTCCAGTCTATGGATTTAACGTGCTTATATTTGGCCTAGACACGGGGTATTTTAATGACACGTGCCAGAATTCGATCCAAGTACACTCAGCACTAGCGCACTACCGCAAGGCTATCTCGAGCCAGTTTTTCTCTGTATATAAAGGAAGCAGTTTGCAGAGTATGGGATATAAAAGTTTGTACTGCATAAATTTTCTATCGAACTATTTAAGAATTTGAGTGTGCATGAAGTCGTGTATAATAATTACCACGTCACAAAAAATCTCATGGTTTGATTTTTTTTAATATCTGAGAATAGGGGGGGAAATATCTGTGACTAGGGAAAATAGGGAATTTTAGTTTGTGGGAGAGATTTCCGTTATCGGATTTATGTTATCTGTAAAGACACATAAAACCTATAATATTCTTAGCTGTATATATAGGACAATATTTGCAACATTTGCAAGAAAAGGTTTTGTTCTTCACATAACTGTCAAAATTTGTCGTAAATATGCAGATAAGAATATTTTTAGTCAGAAAGCAGCTAAGAATATTTTTACAGAAGTTTATTGTCTAAGGTAGCTCAAGTTTACGGGTTAAATTTACAAGTAACACTAATCCTATTACGAAATGACATCCCCCAAAATACAATTTCCCTTTTCTTCCTACTTTCAGATATTTTCAGAAATATGAAACCATCAAATTTGTTTTCGGAGCACTGTAATTTTTACACACACATTCATTCATACGCACTCAAATTCTCAAAAAGTGCGATGAATAATTAGTATAGTACAAAGTTTTTATTTAACATACGTTGTAAATTTTGTGCTTTATATACAACTAAGAATATTTAAAGCTTAGTGTGTATTTTTTTTTGCGACATACGTAAAAGAAAAATTTGCACTACTTTATTCCTCCATATGGCACTGTTGGATAATTTTAATTTGCGTCTAAAATTACCGCGTGCTGAAAAAAAATCTAGTTCGATTTTTCTGAAAATTTCTGAAAATAGGGAAAAATGTCATATTAGTTATAAAATTACCGGTAAATTAGTTGAACCATTATTTGCTAAGTTAAAGGATAATGAATAAAAGGGGAAAAAATGGGAACTGTCAATATTAGTTATTTGGTAATTATTAACACATTTTTATGGTTGTAGATTTATACAACCTTGCTGACGTTATTAAAACTTTAATGAGTTATCAAAGATTTATCTTCATTTTATGATTTACTTAGTGCACACTGCCGAGGGACTTGTGTATTTTAGATTAAAAGGAAACTAAGCATTACTTTGGATACTAGTTTTCCCAACTTAATGAGACTGAATTGGGAAATGTTTGTTCAGTAAACAGAAAATTCCTGCTGCATTACCCTGGAGATTGAAAATGCTTAATAAAAAAAAACAAGTGACTTTATTTCTTAAATTTGAGCTGGAAATAAATTGTTTAGGGTAAACTGATGCAGAATATTTTTTATGAATAAAGAGATTAATCTAGAAAATGGTTTAAACTTCCTGTGTTTTCGGCAAAAAGATATAGACTGATTATTATCATAAAAATAGAGTTACTCAAGTTTACATTTAATTTTCGTTTCTCTCAGCAATGCATTCATGGGTGTTATCAGGGCTTAATTAAATGCTATCTACATGCATAAGGAATATCAACGCGAGTGTAAGGGAATAATAATTACTGCATATCTCCTAGCTGTACAGGAATCGAGTAAACATCTTCTGCAGACTTTCATTAAATAGTTACGTGTCTTGGGATGAGTAGCTGCAAACACAGAAAAAAATATTCTAGAAGTCGAGCAGTTTATTGAAATGTACAACGTTTAAATAGAGGGATGCACATACGTGGAAACTCCCTATAGATAAACACTAAAACAATAAATGGTGGGTTTAATATTTTCTTTTCTAATTTTCTTTTCTTCTTTTTCAAAGTGTATTTTTAATAAAAATTACTTTATCAATGCTTTCATAATATCACTGAGTTCTTCATTGCTTTAAATAAGTTCATATACTAAAATATGTGTACCAATCACATGTGCTTTAAATATTTTAGGGTTTTTGAATAAAAGGGAGTTTTATTTTTCCTTTAATAAAACGAAATCTATATATATAATATAGTTCCGTAACTGACTGACTGACTGATTGACATACAACGCACAGACCAAACAGCCGAACCTAAAGGGCTGAAATTTTGCAGGGCGATTCTTCTTAAAGTGTAGGGGTCCACTAAGATAGATTTTTGAAAAATTCTTCTTAGATTTTTAAAATTAAAATTTAAGCAGTTAGTAACTTTTTTTAAGTTTGAATTTAAA
This sequence comes from Dolomedes plantarius, assembly GCA_907164885.2. NCBI lineage: Eukaryota > Metazoa > Arthropoda > Arachnida > Araneae > Dolomedidae > Dolomedes > Dolomedes plantarius. Next base: position 108,672,028 of record OU015493.1, read on the forward strand.
ATAATAATTTGAGGGTTATAAAATTTATATCACGAAAAATATCATACAAATTCCTTTAAAATGAAATCTTTTTCGAATATTTACCTTCATTTTCTGATTTTTGGGGGAATTTTTAACGATTAATTTTTAGAATTTAATTTATTAAATGCTGATCACGTGATTTCTTTTTTCTGGTACTTTAAATAAATTTATCGTCACGTACATAACAACGAAATAGAAAAAGAATTTCTTGCTAATGCAGCAGATGATTGAACATTATCCAAAAAAATACTAAAATACATTAAAAGATATGTTCCTCAAACTGTACTATATTAACAGTACTATATTCTGTAGTATGTCCTATTAGATTTAATCTGAATATTTTCTTCTACATTATTTTGTCTATAAAAATATCCCTTACGATATTTTATAAATATTTTTTTTTGGTTTTTTTACATCAATTGTATACATTGATCGTCTTATTTATTATATATATATATATATGTATATATATATATATATATATATATATATATATATATATATATATATATATATATATATATATATATATATATATATATATTTATTTATTTTTTTTTGGCATTAATTTCATACAATAGCGCCCTTTATACGTACGTGTAAAGGGAGCTATTCACCGTTGTATTTAATTTGAATGTATTCCGTAGCGAAGTGCGGGTTTTCAGCTAGTATTATATAAAGAGGCAAACGGAAAGATTGAGGAATAGCATAATAACAGGCTGAATGCATATGAATGTTTGTGGTAAAGAACTTCTTGGAACAAAAGAGGGGGAACAACTTCTATTTTTTTTATAATCTTGTACTGATTTCTGATTATATATAATAATATAATTAGTAATCAGTACTAGAATTATAATTCAGTATTTAATAATAATTTTTATAATATTTAATACTTTTTCTATGTTTTCAATGGCGTAAGATAAATACCTGAACATTATTATATATTTTATAATTTAGTACTGATTATTAATTGTATTTTAATTATATTATAGTGCAAGTATTTTATTATTTTTTGTTATCTCTAGAACTTGAGATAATTTAGCTCTATCTACTATTTCTACCACGGTTGAAACCAGTCAACTATTTATATAAAAGTGAAAACCTATTGACAGGTTATTTGAAACTTGAAAGCGAGACGGTACATCAGGACTTCAACAAATAGTTTTTATATTTTTTCTTTTCTTTTGTTTATTAGACAATAGAAAGTTTAGTCACACCCAATCTAAATAGGGAAAAATGTCATATTACTTATAAAATTACCGTTAAATTATCGTTAAATTAGTTACTAAGGTTTCAACAGATGAACTGATCTCTTGTTATAATTGTGGTATTTCGTATAAAAAGTGTGCTCACAAAATTTTAAATTATCATCACTCTCACTAAAACATTTACATAATCCACTGTCACATAAACATTTCATATATGTATTTCTGCACGTTGAACAAAGAAAAACATTCTACGAAACTCGTATAATTCATTCGAATGATAACTTTGCAAAAGTTTTCGCTGTTCATCGTGGTTCTGTATTTTTTTACCTCGCGTTAATCAAATGCTTGTGCTATACATGAATTTATAATAGATGACAGAATGAATAAATGTTTGAGTGTTTTGAGCACAGTTTGAAAAACTTTGTCTCTGTGTTTTCTTTCATTACACCCTAAGAGGATATTGAAACACAAAAGGATTTGGGAAATATCTGTTACGTCTCGGCATATTAAAAATAGAGGTATATCATGAAAAAAACATACTGATAAAACTCAATTTAAAGATCTCGATTTTGATGAACATTTACATAATCCATTGAAAGAAACATAATTTTTACGGCAGTAACAGTTATCCAACACTATTGATTCTTCGTCACTGCATGAGAGATGTCAACATATAATACCATGGCATACAGAGTATAGTACTAAACACCGACACACTTTATCTGTATATATATATATATATATATATATATGGGTATTGTATTATCCCAGCACTCCGGCTATAAGCTATATTCTGCCGTGTACGTTATGCGACTACAGCGCTACCAGGATTTCGGTAGATGAACTGGGAGAAGAACTGGGTAGATGAACTGGGTAGATGAACGGTAGATGAACTGGGATGAAGTGAACGAGAGGGAGATAAGATTTGGGGGCGACTGAAAGCAGAGGCTCTCGTGCGCGAGTGTTCAAGGAAGGAGTTCCCAGGAGAGAACGGGGAAGACACACCGGAGATTGGACATAGCTTGTAGCTACGGGCCGAAGGGAAGCGAGAGTAAGCTCCCGTGCTGAGGAAGTCTGAGTGACTTCAGGAAGCCCAAGCTGGTTGGGTGCTTGGCAAATGGGGTTGAGGAAGTCTGAGTGACTTCTAGAAGTCCAAGTGGTAGAGTGCTTGGCATTATCGTCATTACTGGAAGGTCAACTATTATATGTTTAATGTTATATGTGTGAACTGTGGTGTCTACTGAATAAATGTTTATTGTTACTGTTCATGAGAGACTATTTATCTGAGTCTTGTATTAAATGTGGGGTGCCAGATTGTTATATCAGACGACTAGTTTAGCCCAATCCATAGGAGGCATCCCACACATATATATATATATAATGATACCGCTCAACCATTAGTACTTGTCGGGTAGTCTAAATTATCCTTTTATACTTTCAAAAAAGAACATTTCCTATTCCAAATTACCTAGGAATAGGATAATTAACCAACCGTTCTATTCCCTTCACTGCATGTGCGAAACATTAAAGTTATTTTTAGACATGATTCAGCACCACGTGTCTATCTTGCCAAACCGCACTTATTTGAAAAGTCTTGCGACGTCGAATCATATATTCACGTAGTCAAGTCAGATGTTCGCCGGTACCTAATTATAAGAACTCTAAACACCTAGCGCCCCCATAGAAAAAAAAAGAAGTTTAACGCGCTCTCGCTCTCTCGGTCCTCTGTCCCTTGTCCACGTACTGCTTCCGACTATATTATGGTGTAATCGTATTCAATACTCAAGCCCTTGTAGATCTGGTGGCTAGCTTGTTTGCGTCCTATGGTCTAGTTTGTTGCTTTGCTGGAATGTCTTGTGCGGTGTGCTGTCTTCGTTATTCGGATTAAATAAAATAGTTCACGGACTTTGTGCTTGTCATCCCTGTTATGCGTCACTTCAATGGCTCCAACTACCTGTGTGTGCATCCATCTCCTGTACCGACCTTCTAAAGTTTATAACAAACATATATATAAACATTTATATATATATATATATATATATATATATATATATATATATATATATATATATATATGTGTGTGTGTGTGTGTGTGTCTATGTATGTATGTATGTATGTATGTATATGTAGGGGAGACCTGTGTACCTAGGGCCACCTTTTTTCAATGAACGAAAACAGACCCACTGACCTGCTTAAAATTGTGAAACTGATATGCACACATTGTTATACTAATTGCCATCCCATTGGGATTAATATAAATACTCAAAATAATAAATTCTGTGAAATAAAAAGTTTTTTAAGAAACTTCACAAATGGCCCTAGGTGCAAGACAGCATTGTACCTAGGGCCAGTAGCTGGTGTACCTAGGGCCATTCCCCAAAAGTTAGGTTTCACTCCATAATGTATAGAAAAAACGTATACACATGAATCTTATAACAGAAGCCAAATGAATATGTGCCAGATTACTAGTGAATTACAAGTATTTTCATAATGATTCATCATTCTTTAGATGAATCATTCTTCAGATGAAGTTGCCTCTATTTGAAACACAGGTTGTTTTCACAATTTTCTTTTGGCCATTCTAATTATACGTTGTTATTCAATTTATTTCTTTTATGGAGTGTCTGTCAGGATACTACATCTCTCTCGTTTTCGGCCGCCTCTTTTGGATGTACGAGGTTTTGCTTTTGGAAAAGGTAGTACCTGTTCAGGCGTTACAAATGAAATATGGTATAAAAGTATGATAAAGGTTGAAAATTTAATGAAAATATCGTATAAACCTTATTTAGAATTATACTTTTGCTTTTATAAATATATTTTTAAATAGATTCTCTTGTTTATATAAACAAATTAATAATCCTGAATAATAATAATAGCAGCAAACATATTTTTTGTAAGTCAAGCACAATGAGAGTTCCAGAGCAAAATATATAGTACCCTTTCTATTTAAATAGCATACAAAAAAAACTTAACAAAATCAAAATTGTTCAGAATTTTCCTCCATTTATTATGAAAACTTTTTCAATAAAATAACAACATACAGAATATGATTACAGTTGTACCTAGGGCCATGGACCTAGGTACAAGGCAACTATGTGGCCCAAGGTGCAAGACTAGGTAATTTCATACAAAATGTCTTCTACTGAAAAATCCACATGGAGAGGAGACTTATTTAATACCTCATTTAGTACTTAATGTTACAAACAAAGTTATGTACTAGAATTCAAAGAAAAGAATTTGACTTACCTTTGTAAAACAATAAAAGTGATGAGCTGCAAAATTTTACTTCAGACCATGCAAAAACGTTTTTCACTTATAACTTGCCACAGATTTCTCCTCCTAGATTTCTAATTGGCTGCTAAAATAGCAATTACAGTTGCCACTCTCCCAACTGAGTAATAAAACCTAGAACTAATTATTATTAAAATAAAGTGGGGTGGCCCTAGGTACATGATGCCCTAGGTACACAGGTCTCCCCTACGTGTGTGTCTTGATTTTCAAAGCATTAATTTTCATAGTGAGAGTGAGATGAGCAAAAGTAGGAAACCTATCAGTTTTTAAGAATATATACTGCTGGCCATTAAAATTGCTACACCAGGGAGGAAAGCAATTAACAAAATTTTACTTATTGTACGTATACATCATAGTAGATGGAAAAAATGATTAAATTTGTAGACAATTTGGGGGATATACAATGTCCGAAATTAGTACACACAGTTGCCGCCTCTGGCAGCTAAAACAGCTCTAACCTGGTAAGGCATCGAGTGTAATTGACCTTGGATGACAGATACGGGCAATTCAATCCATGCTCCTTCAACACTATGCTACATTGCGTCAATGTAGCATACTGAGTAATAATGACTGGAGAGCGGTGGCGGACCAATCTCTCAGCAACCCATGAGCAGTTGTTTTCTATGGGTGAGAGATCTGGATAACGTGCTCGACAGGGAAACAGCCGAACTCCCTCTGTGTCGAGGTAGGTCAGGACACGACGGGTGACATGCAGTCTTGCGTTATCTTGTTGAAAGTTGGCTTCTCTTCGGCCTAGAAGATAGTGCACGACCACCGGCCATAACATCTGAGAAATGTAACGATGGTTGTTCAGATTAACGACGACGCGAACAAGAGGTGTTCGTGTCGTGTACGCAATGCATCACACCAGGCGCAGGCCCGTATGACGATATCGAATGCAAGCACGCCACGTACGTTCTCGTCGGTGCCTCCACTCACGGATACGTCCATCACGATGCTGCACGCAGAACCGAGACTCGTCTGAAAAGACTACGTGGTGCCACTCCTGTATCCAGTTTTGTCGTTGGGCACATCACTGCCGCTGCGCCCTCTATGCTGCAGTGTCAAGGGAAGCCGCAATAATTGTCGCCGTGCAGACTGTCCGTACTGTTACAGACGTCGTCGCCCTGTCCGTACGGATACTTGTCGTGCTGCAAAGAAACCCATTTCCTCACTCAAGGTTCGTGATGTTGCTCTACAATACTGCAAGTCTTACCTGACAATATGTCTGTCATCTCGGGTGTTAGTGTAGGGAGGCCGTTGAGATCCTGCATAGCGTACAGCATGACCCTCCTGAACCTATCGATTTCATATTTGCATGACAGTCGCTGGATTCCGACCCCATTCAAATAGCAATATCACGGTACGATAAACTGCACTCTCAATAGGCCACGATCCGGCCTTTATCTACACTCATGTCGATAAATTAAGGATAATGCCAACTCCGGCAAATAAAGGTTCAGAAACAAAACAAACGTGACTTATTCATAAAACCTTTCATAGGAATATGATAATAGTGTCAAGGCCAAAGGCAGGAGAATTGAAAATTACGGGACGAAGTAAAATAATTGCAAAATGTAAGAAAGAAACAGGGCAAGGAAGCAAATGCCTGGCAATAAAAGAGAAGGGGAGAAAAGCCAACAATAAACCGAAACTACTTAAGATAGAAGATTAGTAGGAAGCAATAAAAGTATAAGATAAAAGTTCTGTAGAATGGGTTGCAACGAATAGAAGAAAAGAAGAAGAGGAAGACATAAATTTATGATGGTTATAAAGCAGACCAATATGCTCGGTGTTCTCGGAGCATGGGAAAAGTTAAGGAAGAAGGAAAATGTTATAAATCTCGCCCTTGATGCGCATTGGTGAAAAGGGGATTGAGAAGAGGCAGCCACGGACGAATTGCGATGACATGGGAATAATATGGCCAATGGAATTGGAAGAGGTGGAGCCAGAATTAATAAGAGAAAAAGAATATAAAATAAGATAGAAGAGGCAAAAAACAAGAAAAGAGGAGAGTAGTTAGGAGTTAGAGACAGAAGTAGTATCAACCTCACGAGTATGTACGAAGCACGCCCGATGATAATTATGTAAGCCGTGGCCCATGCAAAAGAGCCCGAGGAAGAGAGTGTTCCAGTTTCCTGTACAGAGTGTCTGCAATGATTGAATGAACCCTGTACCCTAAGAAGAGATTGCCCCAGTTCCAGTGAGGTGAGAGTGCAACGAAGTTCGTCATTACGAGTGCCAGATGCCCATAAAAGTGATCCAGTAATCTTCTGTAGAGGTACCGCCTTTTTGGTTTCCTCTTCATATTTTACCGTCATTCCTTCTCATAGCGTAGCCGTCAATAACTTAATATAGAGCGCGATGATAAAGTAATTTGATAATGGAAGTTAGTGAATAATAAATGAGAATTCGTAAAGGCGAGTAAATTGGTATAGTGTGTTGAATTAAATATGAGCAAATATTAGTTCTTTGAATAAGAATATAGTGTGAAGTTGTATTGATGCTAATGAGTATTTAAGGTTCAATAAATATGTTCTAATAAGTAATGATAACTTGAGATGAGTATAGAGTGTTTAATGAGATTTAATGTTTGATACTAATGAGTATTTAAGGTTGAAGAAATAGGTTGTAATAAGTAATGATAACTTGAGATGAGTATAGAATGTTTAATGAGACTTAGTAGGAGATTGAATGTATCAGTATTATCTATGTGTTTAATAATCAATAAATTAATTTGTCAGTTCAAACCAGAGTTGTTTTCAATCATGAAGGCACACAACGCAATTGTAATGTAATAATGACTATGTGCTACCACGAACCGAAAAGGTGATATTTTGATTGTACGTAACGTATTGAGATATTTTATATATACATTAATAATTGAAATAATTATTAAGAAATCTTCCCACAATAAATATATTTAAAGTCAACTTTCATTGTCACAAAGCCCATTTATTAAACAAAAGATAAAGAACAAAAAAGATTGTGTATGTATGATACCATTTGAAAAAACTACGATTTTTGCTCCCTGGAGCAATTGTAAAAAATATCTCCTTTATAAAAACTTAATATTGCATGGTTGGTATCGACGCCCAGGGCCATAAGCGAATAGTTATGACACAGAGGACGCATGTGGATGATTTTTTACGTGGTAGAATTATCGGCCGCCTGGAATGTGGGCGTACTCAGATGGAAGTATCCGAGGAACTTGGAATTGCCCAAAGTGTCATCTCTAGGCTTTGGCAGCGATTCCAAGAGGATGGAAATGTCAGTAGACGTTACAGCACAGGTCGCCCCCGAGTTACAACGCCGAATAAAAACCGGTATTTGGCAGTAACTGTCAAAAGAAGCAGACGGAGTACAGCATCCGACCTGTGTCGTCAGCTATCTGCAGCCACGGGTACCACAGTTTCAAAGCAAACCGTGTACAGACATTTGGAAAATATTGGTCTATATGCTCGCAGGCCTGTCAGATGTGTTCCGCTCACGGAAACTCACTGTCGACAGCGATTAGCCTGGAGTAGAGAACATGCAATGCGAACAACGTCACAGTGGGCGTGTGTGATGTTTTCCGACTAGTCCAGGTTTAGCTTGCAGTCTGATTCACGCCGGACATTCATATGGAGAACTCCAGGTGTCCGTTGTCGTGGGGTACGACATATAAAAAAAAGAAAATAGAAAAGGTGCAGAAAAACCAATTAACAAACGGGACGGAAAATGGAATAGTAAAATGACGCCAGACTATACGAGAAGAATGTGGTGGGGATACGATATGTTAGGAGTTCAAAAAGGGCAGACAACCCAATTAAAGCGGTCAGTCGGCGGTACTATGAGAAAATTGGAATGGCAATTGATGAGACGAAAGAACCGGATGAAGAGAAGAAATTGAAAGGAAACAATGAAGAGTCGAAACAGCGAGGGGAGACATCGAGATGAAAAGGGAATTGTTGACAAAGAGAAGAGGACCCCACACATAGGAGATGTTCTGGGAAAACACATTTCCTAGAAAAATAGGAATGAGTCGAAGACGGGATTGTTCGAGTATAAAACGCCCCTCACTCTAAATGGTTAAAGAAATGATTAGGGGAGGAACAAGTTAACGAATCAAAGTGGAAGTATAAAGAAAAAGGTTGAACATGAGAGACGAATGAAAATGTAAAAGGCGGGGCGTTGAGAATATAATAAAAAATAGAGAGAGTGAAAAAAAGGATATATCATATTGATGGTGACTCTGAGAGTTGGCACCCAAAATAGAGAGTTGTATCCTCGTAAGCGAGAAGGCAAAAGAGAATATATGGGAGATTCCGCCCCGACGTAGCGCATCGCTGCAACTCAACGATGAAAGGAGCATCAAGGAGCAGCGGAGCCGACATAGATTGCCTGAACCCCGCAAGCTAGCATAGAGAATCCTCGGAGCCGAGATAGATTGCCTGAACCCTGCAAGCTACCTATGAGATGATAAGAGGTGAGACTCGTAACCACGACGGAGTGCCTAACCCCCACAAGCAACGGATGGAGAACTGATCCGGCCGTTAAAGTCTGCCTATTCCTACGTTATTAAGCGAGTCCGAATAGAGACCCCAATAGATGCACCTGAATATGCCAGCCAAAGTCCACTTCTGCAGTCTGCAAAAATGGAGGTAACCTTTTATTAACTATTGCCAAATTTCATGAGTTACCCGAGTCTTATATGATAGGTGGAAGTTAAGGAATAATATAGATATATTGCGTAATGAAATGATATTAATTTAAATAAATGAAATAATATAGGCAAATAATACATTGATATAATGAGAATGTCTGTAAGTTCATAATTAATAAGAATATAATTGAATGTATACTAATATTTGTATTGTGTGAATAAATTAATGTATTGTTTAAAATTCAGAGTAATGGTATCATTGCCTACCACTATAACCAATCACGACCCAACCCAAGAAATACTACAACATCCGTTACCACCAAGACAACATCATTGAACGACACTGTTACGGTGGTGCAGGATTGCTCGTTTGGGGTGGAATTATACTGGGCTCCAGAAAAGATCTGCATGTTCAAATCAAAACCAGGAACTGCCACATTTGTCGGCACATCATTTTGGAACAACATGTATGTTTGTTTAGGGGAGCCATGGGCGCAGAATTTGTGTTTATGGATGTCAACGCCCGTCCTCACCGAGCAAACATCGTAAACGAATGTCTTCAGTCTGAGGATATCACCCGTATGGAATGGCCAGCATTCTCACCTGACTTGAATCCGATATAGCATGTGTGGGACATGCTTGGCCGACGAGTTTCAGCCCGTAAACCACCTCCTACATGTGTACCGGAACTTGGGAGAACATTGCGTGCTGAGTGGAGCAATCTTCCCCAAGATCAGCTCGATAATTTGATACTCAGCCTAGGCGTTGTACAGACTGTATTTCATCGCATGGGAGACATACAATACATCATACCAACCATGTAATATTAAGTTTTTGTAAAGGAGATATTTTTTACAATTTCTCCAGGGAGCAAAAATCGTAGTTTTTATGAATGGTATCATACATACACCATCTTTTTTATTCTTTATCTTATGTTTAATAAATGAGCTTTATGAATAAGTGACGTTTGTTTTGTTTCTGAACCTTTATTTGCCGTATCTGGCATTATCCTTAATTTATGGACATGAGTGTAATTCCGACACGTTCTGGTAGCCGTTTCTCCTTCTTATACGAGGCATAGCACGAGTTTCTCACAAACAAACAATATTCCGACGCGATTTTCGAATGAGGAACCCGCTGTGTATCTTTCCTTTTATACAGTGTTTGAGATGCCGTTACTCCCTACTGCGTCGTTCGATTGCGCTTAAATGCTAATAATTTGCATATCCTAGCATTTTTCTTCTTTCATGCGAATTTCACGTTTATATCATCCCTCCTTCATGGTGTTGCAATTCAATTGGCCAGCAGTATGCATTATGCCAGATAGAAAAAAATTACTTATTTTTTTTTAAAAATGCAGCTTATAAAATATGAAAGTATAAAAAACAAAAATAAATTTATGTCGAACGCGTCACAGAATCCATTAAAACTTGGCAGATCAATTTTTACATCGTATGTATTACGTTTAAAAGCCGTTGTAAATTGTATGTTGTCGAGAAGACATATAAAAACTAAGCATAAGAATAAATTCGATTTACCTTCAAGAATATCAATATTTTAAAACTGAATTTATTTCTTACTGATAATACTCATGTCAGTGAATTTGAAATATTGCTCACATAAATCTTTATACGATAATACCCGTATCGATAGTAACAAAAACTATTTTAAAAGATTGGTGAAACAGAATTTTGTAATTCGTGCTTACACAGGTTTTTCGAACATAGAGATTTAAAATTTAATTTTTCAATTTCGCTAATTTTAGTTTCCTTATTTAAAGACAAAAGATGCTTAGTTCTTTCACACACAATTCGCTACTAGGGGTTAAGTTCTTTATCATAGGTTTCCACCTCAATTAATGACGTATTTAGGATTTTCTGTTTTTCTCTTAGCATACAATGGTTGTATGCAATGTCCATTGTTTTGGACTGCATTTCCAAATGAGTATCCTTATCCTGAAATTCTATCACCTGGATTCTTTTGGCTATGTTAACTGTTATTGTATGAATGACGTAAGATAAATTCCCGAATAGTATTTTTGATTTTGTTTTTCTAGTTGTCGAATTTACTCATTCAATATATTTCTCGATGATGCTGATATTTTCAACAGTGAATTTCAGTCATCGGTCCATTGTTGAATCCAGTGGTGAAACTCCGCTCTAACCAATGCTTGCCAGAACCGAGATCTGACGTCGGATCTTAAAATCGCAAACAAGTATTCAAATAACTCAATTATTTTTGAAATTTCCCAGACATTTTCTCGCAAGTATGGGACGTTTCGGAAAGACTTTTCCCAAAAGGATGATCAAATACTTTTGATGAAATATTTTAACCTTATAAAGATATTTCTACACTCAAAAGCTTACCTGCAATTAATTTATGTATCCTTCTTTTAATTCATTATAATAAGATACTTAAAACCGTATAAATATTTGACAGGTGTTTTCTGTCATTGCTATCCTTGTTTTTTAAGATACCCGAAGTAAAGCCCCGTCTGTAGAAGGGAAGTCTGGAACGTCCATAGTAATATATGGTTAGGTATTGGTTCTTCTTGTTCAAGCAATCTAAGGAAATTTATTCCTGTTTTCTTTGTGGCATAATAATTAATTTATAATTATAATATAATTCACAGCCTTGCGAGGGACAGAAATATTTGTCAGGATTATATCCGCAACGACTGGTCTTTGAGGAATTCGTAATATGGATGGTTTTCCTGAGAACTTATAGGGAATTAACGTTGAATTTTTGATAATGGCTGTTGCTGTTATCACGAGAGCAGTGGTGTTTTTTTATTATGACCTAGCAAGAATTTCTCAATTTTTTAGTATGACAAATGGTGATATATTGAAAGTAAATTGGCTAGAGGAGTTCTATTACCATTGTTGAGAATCATGAAAATACTGTCTGCAGCCGTATCTAGAGATGACCACAAAACGGGGGCTTGAAAGGCATTTTTGTTGTTTAATAATACATCCGTAAAGGGGGAAGTTTGAGTGATATTCTTTTAGAGTATAGAATAATAAATATGCATTATTGCAGTATTTTAAATATACTTAATAGACGGGGAAATTTTGCTGTATTTCATGTGTGTGTGTGCAAATGAAATCGAAATATATTTCATAACAATACTCTTTACTAGATTGTAAAATTTAAATGGAAAAAGCTCTCTTTTCACATATTGACAAGAAAAATGCGAGGAAAATTACTTACAAACACATTTCTTTCTAGTGTGTCTGCATATTTGATGGAATCACAAAAAAAATTAATAGAATGCACCATGGAATACAGCAAAATGCTTAAACTTTATTTTTTTAAGAATGGATCATGCTAAGACGATGTAGGCAAATAATTTGAAAGCGCTGAAGGATATACAGTAAAGAAAAACAAATTGAATTTCCAGTAACACAAAAGACTTTTGACTTAAAAATATTTCATGTCCATTAAATGATTATACGTAGAGTTCGGATTAAAATTATTCGCATTTCTTTTGAGGCATTGCTCACGTAATATGTTTATTGAGTAAACAGATATTTAAAGCTTTTAATACATGTAAAAATGTAGTTTTAATTTTTATCAAAAAAAATTACTTTTATGTACACAACTGAAAATTTTACTTTTTATGTACCTCCTCTTTTTAGAGGTGAAAAGTAGATGTTTTGAGTTGCATATTCATAAAGCCGAAAGAAAAATAGGAATTTTTAATTCATATTTATGTTCTTTATTTTTATCATTAATATAATAAATTAACCGCATAAAACCTCTAGTCTCTCATGGATAATTTTAAAGATCAATCTTTCGCCTAAAGGTGTTTGTTATTATCACCTTGGGATTACTCTTAAATGATTTCCTTGAAACAAAGCATGGTTAATTTATTTGCACCCCACTACTACTAAGTGATATTTGTTATAATATCTATTTATGCTGCTTAAATTTGCCTTTTTTTAATTTCGAAACTTTTTCATAAAGCCAGTCATCATTCGGGAGTAAATTAGAAGTTCAAACAAAATTTCAACTATTTTTAATAAAATAGTCTTGAGCGCATTTTGAAACATTCTCTTAATATTTAATATTGAAAGCATCGGAAGCTAATTGAAAACTCAGTAAAATAAATAAGAATTTGATTTCAATATAAGTGTCTATCGTTTAAATCCATATATATTTTTTAATTTATGTCCTAAAGTAAGAAATAATTTTTACATAATGTCAGAGCTCAAAGTTTATAAGTCAAGACATGTCAATAAAAAGAAAAATAAATTTTGCAATATCTTTTTTTTTTCATAAAGATGAAAAGGAATCTTTTCATTAATTTTCCTGAATTAAACTTCTAAATTGTTTTATTTACATTTTCTAGTTATTTCGCAAATTATAACTATGTAGAAAAAACTCTATTTAAACACCTGGCGTAATAAAATTAACTTTAATCAATGTCATCAATGAAAAGAAATATTTTCGTAAAGTTATTCACACTGAATGTCAAGCAGTCTGGTGAGAACGTTAAAAAGGTAAAAGACTGTTTTTAAAAAGGGAGCTTAATTAGTGGTATTCTAATTGACGCTTTTCAACATCTTTTAGTTGTTTTAAAAAATCTCACAAATATAATTTACGTTCTTAGAAATGTGTAGTTAAAAAAATAAATAAGACGGAATTTTGCACTCTCTAAGTCGCAAGCAGTAACCTTTTTGCATGGAATTTTAAAAAAATAGAGTTTTAAAAATTTAGAATTTAAATTTTGAAATTGAATTGAATTTTTCTCTAACTTATTCAAAACAATTCAATAAATTAAGGACGTAATTGTGGTAAAATAAGAGGGTACTTTTCTAATTCCACTAAAATATTGGTACTACAGAATTCCAACTGAATTAAAAATTATTTTCTAAAAAATTCTTAGAATGCAAAATTTAATCCTGAAAAGTTAAGATAAAGGAAGATTACATTCCCTAAAAAACAAGCAGTAACTTTTCTGCCGTGGAAAGTATAAAAAACGTTGGACTTTATAATTTGAAATATTTTCTGGTCTTTATCAATTCAATACAATAAATATTAAGTAGTAAGCTTGGCAAAATACGAGGGTCCTTTTCTAAATTTCTCAAAACATCTTTTCTTTCCAGTCAGTTAAAGCTTATTTTATAAAGTAACTTTTATGATGTAAAACTTACAATAGGTTATTTTATCGAATTGATACTTAGTATTTAAACAGCACAAACTTTGTTCTGTGTAATATAATTTTAGAAATGTCGATATATATTTACTGAAAAATTATTTTATAAAAGACATTCAGATAAAGAATGTAAAAGAAAAAATTATAAAAGACAAAAGTGTGACAAGAGGACTAGCGAAAATTTTTATTCCTATTGAAAATATACCATTTCAAAGATAGTAGTTTTAGGCTTAGATGTTTAGGTAAGTACTACGCTGTTTTTCAACATTTTTCGTGTAGTGTCTGTAAACTTTAAGAAGAAACTTTTCTCCTCTCTTTTGGTGAAAAGGAATTTTCCGCCTATAAATTTAAATGTTTCTTTATGTGAGTCAGACAATTGTTGAGCTATACTTTTTATGTTTCTGCAACTGGATAAAAGTTTAAATTTTTAGAAATTATTGTAGTTCTTTAGTAGATAAATTTTGACTACAGAAAAAAAAATTAATATAAAATGTTAAAGTAAAAAATTTTTTCAACCGCAACTCGGTAAATTTAAATGTTTCTTTATGCGAGTCCGACAATTGTTGAGCTATATTTTTCATGTTTCTGCAACTCTTTAAAAATTAAAATTTTCGGAAATTATTGTAGTTCTTTAGTAGATGAATTTTGACTACAGAAAAAAAATAATTTAAGATGTTAAGAAAAGTTAATAAGAAGTTGCAGAAAAAAAAATTTCAACTGCAACTCGGTAAATTTAAAGGTTTCTTTATGCGAGTCCGACAATTGTTGAGCTATACTTTTTATGTTTCAGCAACTCGGAAAAAAATTTTAATTTTTAGAAATTATTGTAGTTCTTTAGCGGATGAATTTTGACTACAGAAAAAAAATTAATTTTAAGATGTTAAAGTAAAAAAAAAATTCAACTGCAACTCGGTAAATTTAAATGTTTCTTTATGTGAGTCAGACAATTGTTGAGCTATACATTTTATGTTTCTGCAACAGGGTAAAAATTTAAATTTTTGGAAATTATTGTAGTTATTTAGTAGATGAATTTTGACTACAGAAAAAAAATAATTTAAGATGTTAACGTAAAATTTTTTTCCCAGATATCCATTTGGTTCTCAACGACTTTTTTGTGTAAACTCATATTTGTTTATTCATACTTTTACAACCAAACATATAGTTTTTTGCACGGAATGGACATTTATGAGGTAAGTGCTGTGTTAATTTCAGTTACTCCAAATTTTAATCTGGAACTAAAATAATTAATAAAAGACATTTCTATTTCAGAAAAACCCTTCCTTTCCCTCTTTTTTTCACTTTTTTCATCTAAACATTTTATATTTAACATTTTCTCGTATTTCATGGATAATACCCTTCGGTTGAATAGAACCGGAATACACGAATAAACAAATAATAATTCTTTGTATTTTAAACTTCTGAAGGAAGACTTTAAATAAAGCTTTAGAGCTAAAGTGTTTCTATATTTACAAAGTCATAGCTATGCTTTCATAATTGCAGTAATGTATAATAAGAACATTTCAGGAGAAAAAAAATTGAAACTGAATTTACAAGTTGTCGAAAAAAATTGTAAACCTCAATTAATTCCCTTTCCTTCATTAACTAATTTCTTCTTGGAATATTTGTGATATTTTGAAAGCAAATATTTTACTTACAGTTTTAAAATTTAATTTCGAAATTCGTTCTTATGATATAGAAAATTGCGAATTATTTTCTAAACAAATTTCTTACACATCATTAAAACATAAATTTAATTTCCTTTGTGGACCATAAGGCACATTTTTTATATAAAGAAAATCCACTCGAAATGAAGGTGGTCCGAAGGTAAGATAAAAATAAAATGAATATTCTTTTATACATTATATATATTTATTATATATAGTATATATGTATTATATATATATATATATATATATATATATATATATCTCTAATATATAAAAATGAATGTTTGTCTGTCTATCTATCTATCCATCTATAGTTGTACAGAAATCCACAGTTTAGATAGTCCAGTCAATTTGTGCTCAAAAGGGGCCCTCGAGGGAAAATTTTGGGGTAGTTTTGATTTCTTCCATTTTATATGTTTTTTGGGGTGCTGAATCCGAATCTGAGGTTTGTTAACAAAATTTCGTGACGCAACATTCAAAAAAATGCAAAAAAAGGTGAAAATTTTCATTTTTTGGCGGTTTTTTGCTTATAACTCGGAAACTATCAACTTTTCGTATATAACCTTATTTATCAAAATTAAAGTACATAAAATTTCCTACAAATTTCGCTATTTAGGTTTTTTATCCGACGGACCGTTTGGGCTCAAGCGCTATTTGAAAATTGGCGTATTTCGGCTGGCTCCGCAAAAACCCACTTTTTACACTCCAAAACTTATCATTAAAGGCTGTCATTTAATTCCTGCTTCCAATACAATGTAGGATTTTCAAAATCACATTGTATTTAAATTCTGTGCAAATATAATTCCGTCTTGTACGTCTTTTCATGTTATTTATTCTCGGCGAGCCTCACCAAATGATTTTATAACTGCCCCGTTTGGTTTAAAAGCCCTCTTTCCTTCCATTCGATTCCTTCACAGACGATTCAAGGCCAACTACGTCACTGTGTACATGCGTACCCAATCAACACCCCCTATATCCGATATAGGGGGTGTTGACCCAGTCTCAAGTCCCTTCATATTGTTCACGAGGTTTCCTCTCCCCCCCCCCCCAAAAAAAAAAAAAAAAAAAAAAAAAAAAAAAACACCGGCCATCCGATTCCTACCAGTGACAGTGCGAAGGAAGTAAGTAGTTCAGTGTTAGAATCCAACGACAACACGATTCAAAAGTTATATTTACGCGTAGTGTTAAAAATGGCTTCAAATGTGTGTTTTATTTGTGATGAAGTGCTGGATAGTAACGTAGAGAAGGTGATAACGGTGCGGCAAAGAGGTTTGAAAACGTTTATCGAGTCAAGCAAGAAGAGGAAGGATGGTGAGCATGTTCAGCTACGTGAAAAATCTGCAGTTGATGTTCATGAGCGATGTCGTACAAACTACATTAATAAAAGAATGATTCGAAAGACGTTCTACTGAAGCTCATTTCAATTTGAAAACTCATTGTCTTATGTGTGGCCTCGTCATAACACCTGACTTTATAGAACAACAAAGAAAAAAGAAAACCAATCGTAATATTGTGTATCAGGTTCGAATTTTGAAAGTCAAGGAAACTATCATAAAAAGGGCAGAAGAACGTGGTGATGAGTATGGACAAGCCATAATCAAAAGTCTTTTGCCTGTCTCAGACTTGGTGGTTTCTGATTGTCAGTATCATAGTTTATGCATGAGAAAATTGTACAATCGCCCAAAAATTCAAGAGAAGAGAAAAAGGGGTCGATTCGCCAATCATGTTGAAGCAGCGATGGAATATGGCTACACTTATCTTGAGAATAGTGATGGAGAATGTCAGTTTACGCTAGACGAGTTGGTGGACCAAATCAAGGGTGATTATCGTCCTGACATAAAGACAGTTAAAGCTTATCTACTCAAAAAATATGGAAGCGATATAAAAATGACCTTTTCTCCAAACAAGAAGCTGGTAGTGTGTTTCAAAAACACAGGGTATAAAATTTTAAATGATTCTTGGTACCAGCAGGCGTTAAAAAATGAACAAGAGGAAAGACTCCGGATTATTAAGACGGCTGCTGCAATTGTTGTTGAGGATATCCGGAGCCAAGTTTATGAGACAGAACAGTACCCCTCACCTGATAAATTTTTGGAAGGAAATGAGGAACTCATTCCTGAAAGTCTCCGTACATTTATGGAAACAGTTGTACTAAACAAAAAACGTGGAGGCCATGATATGTGGAAGAAGAAGAACACAGCACTGGCTCATAGTCTTGTAGCAGCAGTGAGGCCCAGATCATTCGTTTAACCAGTCCTCGTAGGGTTGGCAGTGTTTCTGTACAAGAAGTACGGCTCAAGGAAATTAGTCGATGTGGTTTCCTCATTGGGATTTTGTTCGACTTACACAGAGGCTGTCCGCCTGGAAGCATCAGCTGTCAGCAGCGATCCGCTGAAAGTTAACCAGCCATGCTTTTCACAGCAGGTGTACGATAATGCTGATTTTAATGTGCATACAATCGACGGATACAGCACCTTTCACGTCATGGGTACAGGCTGAAGAACAGACTGAAGAAATACGCTTACATGATGCGGAAGGTATGTCTAATCTCACAATCTATTTCGTAATCACTCATCTCTCCTTAAGATATGATCACAAGCTGTTGTTTTCTCACCACCTCTTTCATTTTCCAGATGAAAAAGCCCCGACTCTGACGACAGAACAACCCGAACCTGTGCCAGGACTCGCCGCCTTCGAAGAACCTCAGCCAGGACTCTCTAAACGACGACGGCTCATATAATAATGTAATATATGATCATATGTATTGTAATACAATAATAAAATGTAATAATTTTTCAAGATTTTTCTTTGGAATTTCAACTTTTTTGTACCAATTACAACTAATTTGTACAATTTCGGACTTCTTTAAATAACTTGAACATTATTTTATTTTTGAAAAAATTACCTGTACCTCTACATATACGATCTAAATAAGGTATGTGCAGAGAACTGGGAGGAATTCACTAATTGACAGCCATTAATAATAAATTAGAATTTTGGAGTGGAAAAAGTGGGTTTTTGTGGAGACAGCCGAAATACGCCAATTTTCAAATAGCGCTTGAGCCCAAGCGGTCCATTGGAGAAAAAAACCTAAATAGTGAAATTTGTAGGAAATTTTATGTACTTTAATTTTGATAAATGAGGTTATATACGAAAAGTTGATAGTTTCCGAGTTATAAGCAAAAAACTGCCAAAAAATGAAAATTTTTACCTTTTTTTGCATTTTCTTCAATGTTGCGTCACGAAATTTTGTTAACAAACCTCAGATTCGGATTCAGCACCCCAAAAAACATATAAAATGGAAGAAATCAAAACTACCCCAAAATTTTCCTCCGAAAAACACAATTTGACTGGACTAAGAAGCAACGATCGTGAAATTTTACATACATGTGTATTACAGCCGAGGGTCTTAAGAATTTCCAAAATCGAAATTAATTACCGTTAATTTTTAATTAATAAAAAACAGCAATTTTTGAAGGGGGAATCTAGAAAAGGAAGAGCCAACCAGCCGTGTACCAAGGGTGAATCTAGAAATGTATGAGCCTCACAATTTGAAAAGCCGACATGTTAGGTTTAGAGAACAGCGAGATGCAAAAACGATAGAAAAATAAATACAATCAAACAGTTTCAAGTCATATATTAAACCCGAATAATAAATGAAAATAATAATCTTTCAAGTCAGATTTTATACTCTAAAATAGATCAAATCCAACGGCATATTGACACGCGATGGAAAATTCGAATCAACGAAGCTAAGTGTCACGAGATCTATTTTAATTGCTACTGCAATCCCCCTAGCTTATATCTTTGTGTCTATTGACGAGTTAAAGACTAAGCATCTATCCTGCTAACTTATTTCTCACTTAAAACTCCTCTTACTCCATAAATGCATGTATATTCACCAATCCATAGCAACTTTCCAATAAATTCAGTGTCAATATGCTTTACTTTACTCAACAGAGGTCGTGTCATCGTGCCGCATTCGGTAAAACCGCCTACTTGCTACCCTGTTCGACACGGGTTCGAATGCGGGATCGTTTAAATTTTGCTGAACCTGTATTTCGGCTTTTTTATGAAGGATTTTTAATTTCAGCTTTTATTTTATTATTATTTTTAATTATTATTTTTATTTTATTTTATTATTTTTTAAAATTATTATTTTTATTTTATCTTATTTTTTTTCAGCTTTTTTATGATGAAAGACCGAATATAGCTGAAATCTGAGGAGTTTATTATACATTTAGATATTTTAAATTGAGTTTTTCATATTATTAATGTGTATAACATTTCGTATGATTTTTTTCTATGTTATTTATACTGTGTTTAGTTTTATAATGGATTTTGGTAGATATATTATAAATTTATATATTTTACGTTTTACTTTTCAGGATTTTTTGCTCCAATGATAAAGGCTAAATCTTTTCTATGTTATTTATACTGTGTTTAGGGGACTAATCTTTATTTGTGTGCACGGCCGCCATCTTGGATTTTTTTGGCACCAACTTTGGTGATTTTACCGTGTTTTGAGGAGTAGAAAAATTCTCGCCAATATGTTTTAAGGGGTGTTTTCAAAATGCTAGACTTAGAATTATTTTTAGCTTTTTTAATTAAAACCACCTGTTTAAATTATGAAATTTTTTTCAAAAATCATTTAAACGTTGGACTTAGATTTATTTTTAGGTTTTTAATAAAAACAACTTTTTTAAATTATGAAACTTGGAAGTTTTTTTGAAAAAATCATTCTCAAATATTGGAAATTTTTGTTTTTCTTTTAGCTCTTTTAATAAAAACCAACTTTTTAAATTATGAAACTTAGAAATATTTTTGAAAAATCATTTAATCATTGGACTTAGATTTTATTTATTTTTTTCTTTGCATTTTTGATAAAATCTACTTTTTCAAATTATGAAACTTAGAAAATTTTTTGAAAAAAGCATTCGAATATTGAAGTTTATTTCCACGCCACCCAAGAGGTAAAACTTCCAAGGTCAGTTAAGATTAAGGAAGGTCTGCCAAATTTGCAAATATAACTTAATAAACACTCAGTGACTGCCTCCGTGGTAATTTTGACAAGAGGAAAAAGCTCTAAATGCCTCGAAAAAAAATCAATGATAGTCAAAACATAGGCATTATTTTTAAAAGGACCAAGAATATCCATAGAAACAGCCTCATTAGGTAAAGTGGGAATGGGGTTTGCCTGAAAAGGTGCTGATACAATGGTGTGAGGCTTATTAACAGAACTAAGGTGGCATGACTTTACAAAATTTACTGTATCAACATACACGCCTTGCCAAAAATAATGAGATTTTAGAAAATCATGTCTTGTAGATGCCAAAATGAGAGACATGACAAATTTTGAGAACCTTATATTTTAAAGAATGGGGAATAACAATAATATGAGAAGTATTATTAATTTTAGATTTATCCCAGCATAATAATTTAGAAGCATCATGAATATAAAAATCGGTGAATTTTGAAGACTTAGCAGAGTAGGGTTGATTTAGAAAATTAATAATGTCGATCAATTTTGAATCCCTACTCTGTTCTGCCAAAAATGTGGTCATGGAAATATCAAGAGGAGGGTCATTAGTGATGGGAATAGCTGGAGAATTTTGAATATGGTCAGTAGTTAAAGCATTTACAGAAGTTATAGGGAGGACATCCTCACTATTAATAATTTCAGGATTAGTGGCTAAATTTTGAGAAGGAGGGTCACAGGTGAGGCGAGAAAAATAATCTGCCAAAACATTAACTTTACCAGGATTATGTTCATAAATGATGGAATATTCACTCATTTCGAGTAACCATCTAGTTACAATATCAGTAGGAGAAGTTGTATGCTTATAGTTGATGAGAGGTTTGCTATCAGTTAACACAGTAAAAGTTCTATTATACAAATAATATTTAAATGCAATGATAGATTTGTAAAGTGCGAACAGTTCTTTTTTGAGGATTAAAAATTTTTTCTGACCTTGTTTAAGTGACTTACTAAAATATGATGTAGGTAATAATTTATCAAACTTCTGGATCAAAATGCCAGAAATAGCCATATTTGATTCATCAGTGTTTAAATAAAAATCCTGATCCCACATGGGTAGTTTGGTTTAGAAAAGAATACTGACTGAAGGTTATTAAAACACTCTTGCAGATAGGGAGACCAAATACATTTAACTTTAGGTGAAGTGATGTCAATTAAAGGTTGAGTAAGAGCAGAAAAATTCAGTTCAATCAACGCGATTTCATTGTATAGAAGGGGTTGCCCACGGAGGTACCAGAACGCAATAATTATGGCCAAGCAAACACGCCAAACCCTGGCAGAAATATCCAAGATTGCGGCCGTGCACACAAATCTAGAGTATCCCCGTGTTTAGTTTTACAATTGATATTGGTTAGCAAACATTCATCAATAAATAACCAACAAATTTTGAATGATGCGACTCTCGATTCACAGACGTGCAGTAGATGGCGCCACCATTTTAAACTTTTAGTATTCCAACCCATTTGTAATTTATCTTAATAATATACTAGCTGAAAACCCGCACTTCTCTACGGAGTATATTCAAATTAAATACAATGTCAGTGTATGCAATTAATGCCAATATATATATATATATATATATATATATATATATATATATATATATATATATATATATATATATTATATATATATATTATATATATATAATAAATACGACGATCAATGTATACAAATGATGTAAAAAACAAAAAAATAAATTTATAAAAAAATCGTAAGGGATATTTTTATAGACAAAATAATGTAGAAGAAAATATTCAAATTACATCTCATACGACATACTAAAGAATATAGTGCAGTTAATGTACTACAGTTTGAGGAACATATCTTTTACATTATTTTAATATGTTTTTTGATAATGTCCAATCGTCTGCCGCATTAGCAAGAAAAAAAATATTTTTTTTGTCAATTTCGTTGCTATGTGACGATAAATTTATTTAAAATTACCAGAAAAAGAAATCATGTGATCAGCGTTTAAGAAATTAACCTTTTACATGCCAATGCTCCTTTTTTGGAACACCATGTTTAATATTTTTTTAAAATAAACTGTGATATCTGTGAGTTTGAAAAAATTACTGTTTATTATAGACGGCATGAATGATTTTTTGACATAATTATTTTTTTCAAATATAAATATTTTAGCGTAGAAAAATTTCTAAAAATCGGCTTTTTTTTAACGATTTTTTCAGTACGTAAGAAAAAAAATTCTATAAAATTCCTAAAAATTCAAATCCACCCAAAAATATCCCCACTCGTTAAAGGACAAGTTTAACGAGTTAATAAAATAAATTAAAATAATAACTAGAAATAGTTCCTGAAGACTGCGTAAAAATGCAATGGATCCAAAAAAGGAACATTGGTATGTAACGATATACAAAATCAGTGAGAGCACACGTCTGATTCTGCCGTCTGATGACTTAGAAAATTCCGCCGAACTTACAAAGCTGTATGCCCTACAAAAAGGAGACTCTTTGGACGTCGACGCAAATGACATTCGGCAGTTTCTTGGATTACTGTTGTTTAGTAGCTACCACTCAGTACCTGATGAAAATACATATTGGAGCTCTCAGGAAGATTTGTATATCCTAATTGTTAGCAACATAATGCCCAGAAATAAATTTCGGATGTTAAAAAAGTATTTCCACATTGTTGATATTAGTAAATTGGAACCAGGGGATAAATTAGGAAAAAATTCTCCCTTTTATAAAGAAATTGGAAAAAATGTTCGTCAATTTGGATTTTTTCATGAAAATATGAGTGTCGATAAGTCCATGGTTCCGTGTTATGGAAATCGTTCAGCTAAGGTGTTCATACGTGGAAAGCCAATTCACTTTGATTTCAAAGTTTGAATGATCTGCTCAGCAAATGGTTATCCTTATGCTATGTCTATCTACGGTGGAAAAAGTTCGAAAAAGGAAAATTTGCTGCTTGGATTTTATTGACAATCCAGAGAAACACATAATATTTTTGGATAACTTTTTGCATCGCACAGTCTGCTGACAGATTCATCTATAAAAGGCTTTAAGGCAATCGGCATAGTACGAGATTCTACAATGGAACAATGTCCTCTTAAAACAGCAAAAGAAATGTCGAAATTTCAACGTGGAGAATTTGATTACCGATGCGATGGAGAAGTTTATATGTGCCATTGGAACGATAGTTCTGTTGTAACTATTACATCACATTTTATCACTCACGAACCATTAGGAAGAGCAAAAAGATATGTCCAAGCTAAAAAAAAAGTTGTTTTTCCTTAACCTTACATTATAAAATTATATAATAAAGGAATGGGTGGAGTACACCTGTTGGACCAACTTCCTGGAAGTTATCGACCAAAGTTACGCAGCAAAATATGGCACTTTATTCCTGGATCATAGTGCGGCATGTAAAAGGTTGAATTCTAAAAATTAATCTTTAAAAATTCACCAAAAATCATAAAATGAAGGTACAGATTCGAAAAAAATTTCATTTTAAAGGAAGTTTTATGAGCTTTTTCGTGATATAAATTTTATAACCCTCAATTTATTATTTTAAATGCAAACTTAAAAAAAGTTACTAAAACAGCTCAAAAATTTAATTTTAAAAAAATCTAAGAAGAATTTTTCGAAAAACTTTCTTAGTGCACCCCTACATTATAAGAAGAATCGCCATGCAAAATTTCAGCCCTTTCGGTCCCGCGGTTTGGTCTGTACGTTGTATGTTAGTCAGTCAGTCAGCTACGGAACTGTTTTATATATATATATATATATTATTATTACTATCTTTATATCGTAACGTTAACTTCATGCGTACGCATTATTTTCCTATACTTTTTTTGTTATATTTATAATAGCGTAATTTTCATATGATTTTAAAAAACAATCATCTTTAACTGGCATTCAATTGGCTGTTAAAACTTTATATTTAAACCCTATTTAAAAGAAGTAGGGTGTAAATTTTTCAAAGAGGATGTTTCAACACCCAACTTCAAAGAAGTAGGGTGTAAATTGTAGGGTAGAAAGTTGGTAAAATCAAAATTTTGTGCAATGAATTTAATTTCTTGATTAAAAGTATTTTTTTTCTAAAAATGAATTTATTTCTCTTGAAAAGCGAAATATTTTATGCATGCGGTTTATATTATTATTACTATCTTTATATCATAACGTTAACTTCGTGCGCGAGCATTATTTTCATATGATTGTTTTATTATTATCTTTATAATAGCTTTATTTTCATATGCTTTTAAACAACTATCGATTTTATTCATATTATGTTGGTTTTTTATTTATTAAAAATTAAGGGTAATTAATTTCGATTCCGTAAGTTCTTATTATCTTCATTTTCATATGCTTTTTCATTTACGAATTATTCAAATGTTGGTTAAAAATTTTTTTATGTAATTTATACATTTGTGTGAGTTTAATTATTGTAATTAATAAATTTATATTTCTGGAGAGGATGTTTCAGTTTTTAGTGGTGCTATGATGAAAGGCTGAATCTACCAAAATTCTGAGGAGTTTATTATTGAGAGAAAATGAATTTAATATGTAGAGTATGTTTATAGGAGTTTAATGTGGAGAGGAGCTGAATGGTTTTACAGCCCTCAATGAAACACTTCTTTTTTTAAGCGGCAACGCTAGAGTCATATCATGGTTCTATTGGAAATTTCTGCTAAACCTGTAATTTTAGCTTCTTTTTTTGCCCAAATTATAAAAGGCTAAATCTAGCTGAATTCGGAGGAGTTTATTATAATTTTATATATATATATTTTGGTTTTCATTTTATTCATGTGTATAAGATTTCGCATGTTTTTTCTATGTTATTTATACCGTGTTTAGTTTTAAATTAATTTTGGTTAACAAACATTAGACAATTTGACATTTTTACTTTTCAGACTTTAGTGCTACAATGATGTAAGGCTGAAATTCCTAAATTCTGAGATGTGTATAACATTTCACATATATTTGTTTACAGTGGCGTACCTAGACCATTTGGGGCCCGGGGCGGATTTAATTTTGCCCCCCCCCCAAAAAAAAAAGGTAATTTTTAACTTTTTCTAATCACAGCTAACCTTTCTTTGCCGTAATCAGACAGTCTCCTCAGGCTATTGGCCTGTGCAGACAGTGGCGTGCTCAGGATTTTGTTCTGGGGGGTCAAGGCCTCCATGTGCTAGGGGTTGGCCATTTCCCTTACGCCCTGTTATCAGGGTGGACTAGAAGGGGGTGTCTTTTGGGGGGTATGGAATACCCCCCAGCCGAAGGAGGGTCCGGGGGTCCTTCCCCGGAAAAATTTGAAAATTAGGTGTTAAATAGTGCCATTTAGGCTATCTAGAGTACTAGATGCCACTTCTTAAAAATCATATATCTATGAATTCGGTTAAAATATTTAAAGCGACGTCCCCATCATTATTGGAATGAAAATCTAACAAGAAGTGCTTTTTAAAACAGATACGCGACGAAACAGTGCGTGCGTGCCCTGTTGAAAAAAGACTCAATATTTTGATAGGCAAGGGTTCGGTTCACTCCCGCGGTTCGCAGATAGTACTGTAGAAGTGTATAAACAGCGCTCGGCACTTGGCTTTAGAAATACTGTTTCTGGCACTGTATAGCGCTAAAATTGTAACAATAAAGATCGCTAAAAATGTAAGTGCAATAAAGATCGTAATGGTAAAGAATAAATAACACAATTACTATTAGGCCTATACGAAATATTTTTGCATTATTTTGTAAATTTTAAAAATTTATTTTACCTCTGTGGGGGGGTGTCCTGTCCCGCTTCCCCCCCCGTCAGCACACACCTGTGTGCAGAGAAAAAATTGACAGAATAAGGGAGCAAACTCGTGCAGTACGAGGTGAGCAATGATCATTACTTTTTAAGCGTTAAATTGATAAAAAAAAGTCTTATGTCGAGGCCTGGGTTCGAGCAGTCGAACCAATGACGTACCGCACGGCACACCTCCAAGACCAACGTTCTAACCGCTTGAGCCATGAGCTCGCTAACTTACTGTTCGGTACACGGTTAAAATCAATTGTACGGTGTTGGTTTTCGTTGTATGAATTTTTCGTCAGGCCGAGGTGAATGGTAAAAGGATTGGCCGTTTGATTAATAAAAGCGATAATAGTTAAAGACAAAATTCATATTAAAAAGAAAAGGAGCCATTTTGGCGCCAATACTTACTTATAATATTCAGGTAGCTTCAAGGAAAACCAAAGAAATACCTCACTTTGATCTACGTTAACTTTATTGGTAATTCAAGTTTAAAAAATTTTACTTTTCACAAGGCAATACACATTCACAGTATCAGTATGAAAAAAGTAGAATGGGAATACATCACCTAGAAAATGCCGTGTTGTGTGAAACCATGTTATATGAGACCCAGGGACATTTCCAAAAAGAGGGGGTGCGTTCTAAAAACTTATTAAAAAGAAACATTTTTTAAAAATTCCATATAAGCAAGTTAAATTAAGAATTCTGTATTAATTTCAAATAGGTAAAAGACTCCTTTTAAAATTGTCTTTTTCTAACTTTTGCATCAGAAAATTGTCTAATTGTCTCATGAAAGTTTATTTTCATAGCCAACTTCTTCTCGATGGATAACATTGCTAGGTCATTTTGTCTAATTTGGCTCATTGTTGAGCGCAAATAGTTTTTGATGACTTTCAATTTCGAAAAACTTCTTTCACAAGTTGCGACTGAAATGCAAATCGCTAAAAACAAGTTTGGTACTGACTCTTGAAATTCCATACCAACAATGAACTGCAAAACTTGAAGAGCTGACCACTTTTTGACTTCCTCTGTATTAATATTTGAATGTTATCATTATGGAATGGAATAATATATCTCCTAATGAAACATTCAAACTGGTTCAATCTATGCAGAAATGATTGATGGAGGTCCTTAGACGTAAGGGCTATCTGACCAGTTACGTCTTAGTCTTTTTATTTCTGGCAAAACCTCGTCCTTAGAAAATTCGTCGTAACTTTCAGTTAGACGAGAAATAAGTTCTGGCAATTTCTCATCTGGAGCTTTGATCAAATTAACCGACTGAAGACTTCAAATTCTATGAATGTTCTCCATGGATTTTGTTCTTGTTTGGAGTTCCAAATACAACCTATCTACACATTGGAACACGGACCTCCTTAGTTCTTCTTGTAAAGATAAACCCTCATCTTTAGCTTTTTCACCCGGCATCATCTTTTTCGATCTTTTTCTGCCTCTCTTTTCAATAGCAATTCCCATTTCTTCACATTTCTGGGAAGCGAAGTCCAAAGCATCACTAATTAAAGATTCTCTGCTTTCCTTAATAAAAAGTTCCAATGCTCTTAGTTTATTTAAAGCCTTGTCCAAGGAAATCCCCTGAATTTGCAGGTAGTGTTGAGTGTGGTTAATTTCCTCCAAAATGTCTGACCACAGTCGTAGAAACGCTATAAACTTAAAATCGCAAACATTTGCCATTATAATCTGAGCTGATCCTCTTGTATCTAGGTTTTCAGACTCATCGCACAGCTTCTCCACTGCATCGATCAATTTTCCAAATTTTCCAAAGCATACAACATTATTCAAATTTTTACGCCAAAGCCAGAGTCTGACACAAAGAATCGGCTTACCTGTAATTTCCAGGCTCATCGTCGTCATCCGTCAGTCTTTCCTCAACCTAATGCTTAAATCAGGACTTCTGACATCAGAAAACTAACCAGTCTATAACAGGGCCCGATTTAGAAAATTCTTGACTTTAGGCACAACTCGGGATGGGGCGATGGGGGCCCCCTAACAGTGATGTGGGCGTAAAATTTCCAAAATTGACACACACAAAAAATAATCATGAATCATTGTGAAAGTATCATTTTACCGAGAATTGGCTATTTGAAGAGTAGAAGCCTAGAGCATTATCAAATAACAAAAAGCAATACAACATATTAACTTCTTCATTAAATTAAAACACCAATACAATGCAACCAGAAAAACTTAGTAATCCCTTATATACACAATAACATACATATGAACTATATATATAACTATACATATGATGAACCAATCAATCAAATTTGAAAGGATATATATAAAAAAATTGATATTGAAATATGTAAAATTTAAAAAAAAACTGAATTGGAAATTTTCTTTTTTTTTCTTCTTTTAAAATAAGAGTATTTTGGGGCCCCCAACATTCGGGGGCCCCTAGGCCTGGGCCTTCCGGGCCTAGTGGAAAATCAGGGCCTGGTCTGTAAGGACTTTGCCTAAAATAAAGACTATCAGCCTATTTAATGATTTTTATGCGTTTATTGCACTTCTAGGATAAATACGGTTACGAACAAAATTTTAAAATACATCAAGAAAAGTTCGTGGGTTCTGGAATCTGACGAAGAATGTCGGGCGATTCTCAGCAACTCAGCGTCAGCTCTATGGCATCTCTCAGCACCATAGGCGTAGCGTGCTTCTAACTTTTTTTCTTTTTCTTTTTTCTTTTTTTTTTGGGGGGGGGGCACAAATTGAATTCAGTTAGGGCTCTCCTCAGCGCTTTGACTACCGGACGGTCCTTAAAATATGAAATATTGGGATTTTTTGAATATGAATAAAAATGGAATTGATGTTTGAGTAGTTAGTTATACAATGAGAAAAATAAATATAATATTAATAAAATCAGAAAAAAAATATATCATCGAATTTATGCTATGGATCATATCATTGTTAAAATCTATGTTAAGGCTAAAGACATAATCGGAATCTTCAGTTTCACAGTTTGAAAAGGCGGCAAAAAACCCAGCTTTCTTAAAAATTTTCTACAATTTTATGATTTTAACTGAACTTCTATTAACGTTTTAATTTATTTCAAGTTAAGTTGGGGGGGGGGCACATGAAATGTTGGAAGTCTCTAAAATATGCAAGTGTAATATTTTGTAAAAACAATAACGTTCTTGTCTGATTTTTTTTAAAAAATTAAAAATGTAATTTTTTGTACACACGGGCCCCTTTAGTAAGTGGGGCCCGGGGCGGACCGCCCCCCCCCCCCCTTGGTCCGCCACTGTTTGTTCTATGTTATTTATACTGTGTTAATTTTTAAATTGATTTTGGTTAAAAAATAGTCTTAAAATCCCGGGAAACGCTGGGTACATCAGCTAGTATATATTATAATCCAAAAAAAAGGTACATTAATATCTGACAGAAAATTTTATGCGTTATACCCTAAAATTTAGCATGTTAAATAATGTTTCCAATTCAATATTGAAATAAAATATTATTATCTTGCATATGCACTCCATTGGTTTCAACTTTATAGCATAATGAAATATTCTAATTGAAACCTGCAGTGATTTCATTTAAAACATCGTATGATTTAAAGTTATTTCCCGGTAGGTTAACATGGACGCGATAGAGATTTGATTTTCACTAAGTATTCTGATTCAAGCTTATTAATTTTTAGTCATTCATTAAAATTCCCGAACTAAAGTTATCAGGCTCAATTGAATATTAATTAAAACTTTAAGAACAACGATATCTCTGATATGTTTCATAATGCTCGCCAGAGGGTAAGTACTTAGCATCCATCATGGTGATAAGTTGAAGTTCTCATATTCAGGTGCATGAATAACTGGATTTATCGAAGTGAATTAAAGAAATAAGCTTTTCAACTAATGAAGCTCTGGGAATTGAGGAGCAGGAATGTATGACAAAATGATTTTATTAAAGGGAATACTATATACACATATGAATAAATATAACATGCAAATGGGTAGTATTACAAAGAACAGTCGCAATGTTAATACTCCTAAATTTCAGTCTTTTTAACGTAGACCTGTCTTTGATTTGGCAGTGTCTTTGTTCTTTTATAGAATCATTTAAAGTTTAAGCTCTGCTATTCTGTTACTTTTATGCAAGCATGATACTTTGGAAAAGCGATATGTAAAAAAATAATGCAAATAAAAAAAATTCGGAAAGTATGCCCTTTTTATTTGTTTTTATTTATTCCCCTGTTTTCTTTTGCTACTTTTACATCTATTCTCTCCCCTGTCTCAGTTGGATATTTCTATGCCTTGCTCAAGCGGGACTCACCTCTAGGTCGAAATAATGCCTTTCATTATAGCGGGGAATCAGACGATATCGCAGATCTTCATTCTCAACAAACCATGGAGCATGAGAATAAACCATTGAACAGAGAAAGAGCGTTGTAAGAGATGCACTGACAGATGTAAACAAGCAGATTCCTTAAAGGGACAATGTCAGGTTTGTTTATATTATAAAATTTCTATATATTCACTACTGATAGGCGGAATTACATAAAATTTGCATATATCAATTGAGAAAACTATATTCTATTTTACTAAGCCAAAATTGAAAATTCGAAAATTTGAAGGTATTTTGTATCCTGTCCCCTTATGTTATTTATGGTGAAATTCCTCTCCGTGTTTTACTAATTATAGACTGGCAAACATATATTTTTTAATTGTGTTTGCAGCATTTGAAAATATATGTTTAAACGCAATGAGAGTTATTTTCGAGAAAAACTTTTACATTTATTAATTTTTTTCAAAGAACACTTTTCATTTTATAGCGATTGACAGGAATAATTTAATTCCCAGACATAAAAAAATTAACCACCGAAATATTTAGAATACTTAATAATTACTTGCTCTTAATTGAAACGTATTCCTTTATTTGCAGAAACTGAAGTTTAAAAATATTGATTAGCTAATCTGCATTAGAAATAAATACGGAGAAAAAAGTTATGTGATTCAATATTTTTTATCTAATCCTAAAACTATATCGCCAGCCTAACGATATTATCCAACCTAACTACGCACAATGAAATTGACTTAAGAATACTTATGATAGATTCATATTTTGATCTTTATCTCAGTATTATTATTCAATTTAGAGAAGTAGGGGCAGAACCGCACTTTAGATTTAAATAGTAAAAAAAATCAGATGAGTGATTTTCTGGGGAAAAAATTACCCAAGGGAGAATAAAAAAAATTGTGATAATTCTTTTTTTTTTTTTGGGGGGGGGGTTAGGTCAGTGATCTATGATACTATTGCGTTGGCACTTACGTTGGTATTATATAAGGATTATGCATTTATATTAGAAGCTGAACATTTCAAAATTCGCTTCAAAAATTATTCAGTTATGTTTTTTTCTTAAATATTACAATCTATAGGAGTGAAATACTTCTGTTCACCAACGTTTTGTCTTTGAGGTGCAGTTATGGGAGCTGTCAATAATCCCAGTTTTTCGCATTTCCAGAATTTTTCTCGCAAGCAAATCTCGCGCAAAGAATGTAAGAAAAAATAGTCTTATAACAGCATTATATTAACAAAAGTTGCTTCTCCGTAAAAATCCAGCACATCTCTGCAAAAACTGTACAGAAAAATATTTGATGCAATTACAGCGATACTTCTCTATACGTCCACCCTTCTAATTGGAGATATTTTATTCAGAACCAAATAATTCCATAGATGCTATGTTGTAGAAGAAACCTCTTTTCGTCGGCCACCCCTCAAAACGGCCACTTTTTTTTTGGAACCATGACTGGCCGCCATAGATAAGTTTCATTTTACAATATATACTTGTATAATATATACTTATAAATAAGAAAAATATTACTCACCTTCAAATAAATTTATCTCCTTCAAAATAATCGCCAAAGGAGTCTATACAATTTTTCCAACGTTTCTTCAAGTCATCGAAACACTGTTTATAGGCGTTGGAACTAACCGTTCGGAAAATACGCATAACATTTGATTTGATATCCGAGACGTTTTCAAATCTCTGTACTTTCATGGATTTTGCATTTTTTTATTACAAAGGACTTATTCACCATGAATTTGTACCTGAAAATCAAACAATTAATCAGTATTTTTACAAGGAGGTGCTTTTAGGACTAAGAAACAGGATAAGGCGAGTTAGGAAGGAACTGTTTGATTCTGGGCAATGGTTTCTTTTACACGATAATGCTAGGCCCCATACAGCAATTTTCGTACAACAATAGCTTGCTAAGCATTGAATTACAGTGATAGATCACCCACCACATTCTCCCAGCTCATCGTCAGCTGATTTTTTCCCTTTTTCCGAAGCTTAAGATGGCCATGGAAAGACAGAGATTTGAAAACGTCTCGGATATTAAATCAAATGTTGCGCGTATATTGCGAACGGTTAGTCCCAACGCCTATGAACTGTGTTTCGATGACTTGAAGAAACGTCGGGAAAATTATAGAATCCTTTGGTGATTATTTTGAGACATAAATTTATTTGAAAATGAGTAATATTTTTCTTATTTATAGAAAATTGTCCGGTTACTTTATGTCCGAACCTTGTATTCAACATCGAGATAGAACATTGAAATATCTAGGTGCAGTCGATACAAACATATATTCGAAGCAATTACATTTTGGGTACTTCAAAAGAAAGTTTAAATATTTGGGTATTTTTAAACCCCTAAATAATTAGTTTTAAGGGAATGATAGCATTATGTCCTTATCATCATACATTAAATTATGATAGTACACTTGACTTCTAAAACCGTGAGATCACCAAAAAGTAGGAGTAAGGTCATGTAGGTAGCAAATCTTTTCCTGTAAGTTCAAGAGCTGTTAGAAATCCTCCCTCAATATGTTCAGAAAGAATACCTTTAATTTTTGGGTAAGAAGATATTTTGTTAGTCAAGTGAACTGGAACTGCTAATATCCTAAAGAAGATATAAGAAACATATGTGCTTTGAATAATAATCTCGTAATAAAAATAAATCAACCATCATAAAAGCTGTGTTAATTTTTTAGGACTGCATGATGAAAGCAGTCGGTATGCATTTGGATTTATTTATGTGCAAACTGAACTTTAAAAAAAATTTAACGTGGTAATCCAAGCATTTTTATATTTACCAATGAAATGTTTTTTCTACAAGCAAATTAAAAAATTAATTTTTTATCATTAGTACGTACCAAATACCCTTTTCAGTAAATGCAGTAAGAAACATTTGACTGATTTATAGGATGTAACCAGTAGTTCCATGATTCTGAAATAAACAAACAACAAGCACAATCTAAGGTGAAAATGGAAACGGACCCTAAAGACTGATAAAACGAAGCACATATTAAAAATATATATATATATATACAAGAAAACAGTTAAGGCTGTTATCCGACAAATGGGCGATATATAATTTACAAAACTAACAGTGCAATAGAATTAACAAAATTAACAGCTTTCTTCCACCAGTGCAACTGACTTCGCAGACTGCGTTGATAGAATAGTTAAACGGTACATTTTTTATTGTTTTGCCTCTCCTACGAAAACTTTTATCATCAAATAATATTGTTATTAGAGATCATGAAAGATTTTTATCTTGGGAGTACTAACATTCAATTCATTTTTCAACTCTGCTTTTGGAAAAAAAATGTGGAATCTCAAAAAAAAAAATTACTCAGATTTTGTTTCATCTGACTTCAAGAACTTCAAAATCTTAAAAGCGTCAATCGTTTGTTTTAAAAAACTGAATTTCTATCATGATCTTTTTTATAACTTTTTGATCTCTTCCATCCTTTTTCAAATATTTTATATTTAAAACAATTTTACTGTCTATTACATCTATTTTCAGTCGATTCTTCCCACTTTGTAAAATCTTTTAAACTAAAATATAAGTGTTTTACAGACACATTCTTCACATTTTATCTTACTTGCTCAAGTTCTGGAAAATATTCCAGTTTCCAAACTAATTAAAAAATATTTACACTAATTTTTTTAAGTTGTTCCATTACTTCCAAAAAAAGAATTTTCAATTTGAAATAAATTAAATGTATATTTTATTGATGTTTTAGGTTTCAAAGACCAAATGTTTAAACAAATCAAATATCTGCATCAGAAAACTTTAACTAATCTTAAAGTTGTAAAGAAATAGTATAAGTATAGTTTTACACTCATTTTTTTTAAGTTGTTTCATTATTTCCATTAAAAAGAATTTTCCGTTTGAAATAAATTAAATATATTTTACTGATGTTTCAGGTTCTAGGACCAAATGTTTAAACAAACTAAAAATCTGCATTAGAAAACTTTAACTAAACTTAAAGTTGTAAGGTAAAGAAATAGTATAAGTTAAATTTTCTTTCCGACTATATTACGAAATAGAATCCTAGAGTTTTAATACAAACTATATTAATTAATATTTGAGGGAACATTTTAATTCACATTACGTAAAATCGTTACGTTGTCGAAAAATAATTCCTCTAGCGTAGAGAAAACCTTACGTTGTCATGCAAATTACGAATACATGCAAATTCCACAACTAGATCAGTATTAAGAACTTCCTTCCTTCATCCCCTACGACTTACGTTTTCTAATATTTCCGCTACTCAAAAATTTATACTTCATTATCACGAGTTCAATACTTGTAATAGGGTTTTCTCTTTGAATTTTAATAACTTTGAAACTCGGATATTATTGTTTGGTTCTAGCCCGTGAATTTGTCTGAAGATTAGAATATTCTGTTCAGACGAACATATTGAGAATTGATGAATATTTAAACTAGTAATATAGATATTGAAATAAGCTGATTCAGAAAGAGAATAAACCAAATGAAACCAAGATATTTCGGGAACATAACTAAATTCTTAATGTAAAATATTGGAATTCTGTTGTTAACAGCGCAACTGATGCATGAAATACTACAAGCATAAACATGAGAGTAACTTCGCTTAAAATAATGTATGTTTAACTTAAATAACTACACAACGGGTGTTTTAAAAGGTATTTTGAGTTTTAAGGTTGATTTGTGAGAAATTGAATTTGTCATTGTATGAGCACTTATCATTACAAATTCTTACAAATATGAATTCCTAGAAAGCACAGGAGGTATGCACCTTTTTCAATTCATTTCTTTCAAAGCTCTGTTAGACTAATCCAACATGATGAATACAATTAGATACACTGAAGTCCATTATTAACAGATTGTGACAGAAAATTGGACAAACGGCTGGATACTTTCCGTATCACGATTGAAGCTAACTCTGTAAGTGAAGATATTGAAAGTTCTGGAAAGGTTGAGAATCAGTTTACAAACTGTGATTTCATAAGGATAATATTTTCCATAGCTTGCATTTTTCGTGATTCAATTCTAACTTAAGGTTTAATTCAGCAAAAATTAAATTTGTAAGACGTTTGTAAGAAATGGGATACATTAAGAAACATTCATCTCTCAGTCAAAGGTGTGTAAAAGCAAGAACAGAACAGAACAGAACCTCAAGAAAAATAATTCCCCTACGGTATTGATTCAGAATTATATAACAATAAAAATAGAAAAACTCTTACCTAAATATTTTTTTTCCTTTGCATAAGCTACAATACTAATGCGAAACGTTCCTTTACAAAACATAACTATCTTACAGTTTCATGGTAAATAAATATTAGCAAATATGTTTGGGGAAATTCACTTTTATTATAAAAAGTTATTTTATTCGAATAATTCCGCGGTGACCCTTCAGAAAATACTTCTTGCCTTCCAAGAGGCTTGCAACCCACAGGTCGGGAATCCCTGATTTAAGTAACTATTTACATCGTTTCTAGCTGTCCCGTTGCTCGTAGAAACGGAATTAATCTGTGCAATGTGACAGAGTATTGTAGTACCTATCTATCTACGTCATCACTGCAAGAATGGAAGAAACGATTAACGAGATAACAGTTTAAAAAGAGCAGTACATTAGGATCATAACTCGGATTTTGCCCTGACTTATTAAACGACAACCGCATTTGGTCCAGATATATTAAATGAAGCACTCAAAAGGGAAATCTTTCCTTCCTTCGGTGAAATTTGACGATCTTATACCTTATTGTGAAAGTGTATTCTCGAGGTTCGTCATCGTCAGCATGGATATTCAAATAAATGATACTTCTAAGTCATTATCAGCAATATCCGTCAAACAAATTTAATGTAGCAAACATTGAAATAGGTTGTTAATGAAACTACATACATTGCACTGATATCACTTATGACCAAATCCAGAAATTCAGCGGGAACAAAAACCTTACAGAGCGCCACTATGATTCATCCTCAAACTCAAAAGACGCTTGTGAACCTCTCTTAGACCTATCTTACTGATAATCTGGATCTGCTTCTAATTTACTCTTCTTATAGAGTCATATCACTTCCATTCAAGTTGTAGAAAATTGTATCGACGGGGCGGTGCGACGCCCGTAGAGAGGGAAAAGTTTTCGCTTCTCAGTTCGCTCCTCGCCCTCGTAAAAAAGGGTCATGTAACCCCCCGTTTGAATCCCTATCTGGGGAAACATTTTTCTATTTATGTTTTACAATTGTTTACCGTTACAATAAACCAAAAAGACAAATTTTCGTAGTCGTCAAATTTTAGTAGTTCTTCATAAATTCGATACAAGTCATTACTTAATGTCCTTCTTTCTTTATAAGATGCTTGAAATTAAGACATCTTAAAACCAAGGATGGCTAAGGATCGCCATTTAATTGCCCATGCATGCTAGGCCAAGGATACATGCTAAGCCAAGATATAATGGTTTCATTTTTTATCGTTCTATCTTTTAAAAAAGTTGATCGAAAAAAAAAACAGATTTATTTATATATATATATATATATATATGTATATCTTATTAATAAAAGCGAATGTTTGCGTTTGTGTGTGTGTGTGTGTGTGTGTGCGGCCTCCAGACGAATCTATGAAACTTACAACTGTGAAATTTGGAACACGGGTAGTGAAGAGTCTGAACGTGTGCACCTCGAAGCCCGAATTTTAAATTTTATTACCGTTCATTTTTAATTAATAAAAAACCAACATTTTTTAAGGGTGAGTCCAGAAATGGAAGAGCCTCTCAGCCGCCTTTCCGCCATATTTGAAAATATTTGAAAATGGTATTTTTTTTCATGAAAGTACGTAAATGTTACATATTTGGAAAGAGCTTTAAAAACTGATAATTTTTTCTGCGTACTTTTAATCTTTTACTTCAATAGTTTTAGAGCTATTTGGATTCTAATCTTATTTGAATATTTGGATTATAATCACGGGAGGGTTAAGGCCGTGGCACCATCTTTCGGTTCTGATTTTTAAAACTGAACTGCTATTGAAATAATCACAGAATTGTTTAATAAAAATTAAAATGTTAAATGCATATAAGAATTATATGGAAGAAATATAATTCTACAAGGGATTGTTTTTCCTGGGTTATACAATAAAAGACAAGCAAGACTAGGTCATGCAATAAAAGACAAGAAATAAAAGATCCAAAGCGTGATTCTTTCACAGCGTGATTATGCAATTATAAACACCGAAAAAAACATTTCTATTATAAAAGAAATAAATTTTATTAAAATCTTACTTCTCTTAATAATATTAAGATGGTTTAAAAACATTATACACACTTCAAATTAATTGATTCAATTATTTATGCAACATTTGATTCTATTTGCGCTCAGGTCCGCTAGATGGCACCACGAAACTGATAGAGTATGCGCTGTATTGAGTGTGACACATATTTATTGTTGCACAACAAAATTTAAATACCTTTATTCGTTGTTTTTTAGTGTTTCCATTCTCTGACAATGATTACTGTAGGGAGCGGGTCCCTAAACCGACCGGCTAGACGGGCGAAGCCCAGCTAGTATACATATATATATATATATATATATATATATATATATATATACAGGGACATTTCTGGCCCTTTCTAGCGAAAGGAAAAATTGTTAAAGATGTTTCAAAGGGAAATGTCTTACTGGGTATTTTCCACTAAGGTATCTTCATAAAATATTTAGAAAAATAAAGTGATATGCGGAAGTTAATAGGATAAAAAAAGAAACTATATATGATCAAATTAAATACATAGGATTATTAAAATCTTCCGATTAAGATAGTTGATAATATATTTAAAGAACAGTAATGATATCAAAATAACTAATGCCCTTTGGGAAATCTTCTCCAGTAAATGCCACAATTACTTCCCAGTTTATGATGTACTTCTTTCATCTCTTTTTTTATGTCACAGGAAAATTCTAACAACCGAAATGCACTTCTGGAGTGATTTGAACTAATCACTGTCGAATACATATCCCTTTTCACGATTCTTCGACACTTGATTCCTTCAACATTTTGATCTCACCGAAAGCAACTCTCACGAAGAGGGCAATTAAATGGCTGACGCGCCAGCTCGGGTTTTAGGAACCCCACTGGAAACTGCTATGTCATAGTCTAATGGGGAAAATTAGCAAATTACATAAGCAAAAATGCACACAAAATAAAAATCTCTTATTTTGATTAACATGACATAGAGTTTTTGTCGGACACTGCTATGACCAATGGGACAGTAAAGAACGATTCCGACAAATCAAACTGAATTTTTCATGAATGAGTGTTTTTTATATTTTTTTTATTTACAACGAGATCATATGTAGTGATATTTAACATTTAAGTTACGACCGATTTGAAGATTTTGAAAACGTCGAATTAATCCCGTTATTGTCAATCTATGACAAGTGATTCATATGCTTGTTTAAATTCTTCTTAAATAAAACAGTTATCTTATATCTTGATGTATTTAAATAAATACAAATTTCATACATTTAAATTAATGTTTTAAAAGCATTCATAAATGTTTAAATATTTTAATACAGATACATCTAAACTGATTGACCTAGGCAACAGAAAAATTTTTATTGGCTTCTATTATCCTATTACCCTTTAAAATATGTGCTGTTTCACGTTGAAATGAAAAAGGAAATTATACAGAGGGATTACAATCATTACAGTTTTTGCAAATACGAGCTTTGTCTGAATGAATAATTAGATTTTAACTTTTAATGTACACTGATGCAAATCTCTTTCTATGTAAATACTTTTATATATTTGTCTGTGATATTAAATGTAAATTAATTAAAGGCACTTGGAGTTGTTTCTATATATCAAAGTATTAGGCAAATACTATTTTATGGATTAAAATTTAGCTGATCACTACAAAGATATTAGGGATTACAATTAAAATATCTCTAAGAGATTTATGCAAACATAAAAATATATTTAAAATAAAAATTTCATACTTCAAAATTAAAATTTGTTGCACACTAACATACATATGGTAAAACATAATTTATAATTAACTTTTGGAGCTAAAGAAAATAAATGGGTAATTGGGAAAGCAAAATGATATTGACATTAATTTCTGCGTCAAAGTATATGATACTAAGCATTTTTTTAAAATCATATTAATCATATTTATTTTTCTAATAATCAAAAGATCATTGATTGAAAGAAATTTAATTTATATGCATTTCTCCAAACATCTAAACTATATAGAAATATCCTGTAAAAAAAGAAATTTCTTTAACAGCAAATTTATTATTTTAACACAATGTAGTTATTCGAAAATGCGTGCAACAAGGGAAGATTTTATGCGTAGATGTTCCCTACCGTCTACCGAAGGTAGGTGTTGAATGAGACTACCCTAAGATCGAGTTAGATATTTTTAAAAATGAAATATTCATCTAATATGCATAACTTCTTTTTTTCTATTGTGTTTATCCCGTATTTCTTCTGCATTCTTCAAATCTTGAAAACAGGTCGTTGGCAAAACACATTTAGTATATATACTTTTTGTACTTAATCATTCAATTATAGTGATTAATTTTCCAGCCTTGAACTTTAGTCATATTTTTGACTAATGATCCGTAACTGTTCATTTAAACGTTCACTTTAACGACCGTCTTACCTGGACCGGAACTGATGTCGGGTCTTTTAACCTAGAGGCAAGTATTTTACTGCTCGTTGAGAGTTTTTGATTCGTTTATTCATGTCTTGCAGTTGTTTATTCATGTCTAGCAGTTTTTGCATTTTATTATAAACGCATTCAAAATAACTATCTGAAAAGTGTTTACAGTGTGAAAATAGCAAAATAACCTCTTTTGTTTGTTTCAGAATGTCGGCAACATTTAAATAAGACGTATCATAAAAAATCGAATATAAAAAAGTCGAATAATAAAAAAATTATGATTCGACTTAGAACATTTATATAAAAAAATTGTTTTTGGTGTAGAGAAATTTATAACATGCTTAGAATAAAATGATGTCACTAATTCTATATTGCAGAAGGTATATTTCAAGTTCCCATCAATAGTTGCTGCTTACACAATCCGTTGTTTTCAATCTGCACTTTAGGATGACTCATATTGTTCAATTTTCCTAGGTTTGATAGGATTGAAAAGGAATCTCTTCAGAAAGTGCACACAAAATAAAATTTATTATTGAGTAAATTCTTCAGACCCATACACAAATTCAATCAGAAAACATGTAACAACTGTGTTCTATACAGCAGAAAACTCTAAAAATGCAAGTCAGGATAACAGAGTCTTCAATACAATACACGCCTAACGCACTTTCAATACATTCAATTCTCAGCAGAAAAGAACACTGAGTTCCAATGCCAATGTCATGTATATTTATAGACTTCCAAAGCGTCCCCTATCGGTCGGCCAGCTAAAAATCTTTTAGAAAGGTCTAGAAAGTTGGAGACCATTTGGCGCCATATCGCAAAATTCGGCGAAATATCGCCAAATTTGGCGATTAAAATAAGTCCCCCAAATCCATCGCCAATTTGGCGATAACTCACATACTTGGCAAGATTACCATAGACTCGTAAAATTTGTAACAATATACATTTAAAACCTGTTTAAATCAATTCCTCAAATTCCAAGAAGTTAATCATACAATAAAGTGTTTTTAAAAAATTATCTATAAATGCACAATTAGTTCAAAATTGTATTTAATATCGTTCCAAACTTTGCCTCACTTTTTTTCGTATTCATTAAATTCAAAAACACTTTGGAAGGTTTTGAAGTTTCGACTTGTAAGAAATATTTTATACACTAGTTTTTTAATCATGATACCGCTAATAAGGGGAAAAACATATTTAAAAGCATATTATTGTATTTGTGTATAATATTATCAATATACTTACCTTAATAGTTACTTTATAAAAAATAAAGTTATGATCTATATACCGATTTCGCATATAGCTGTGGCCCACTAGCACAAATTAACTTAACTGCTTCTGATAAAGATTAAATCTCCCTCTTTGTATTACTAAATATAGTTCAATCAGAGACACTCTGAATTCAAATCAGCATCCAGTTCTCGCTTCACATCAGTGATTGCGAGTGATGACAGATTTATCAAAGATCACTCTACTTATCCAGTACTGTTGAATGCAAAACAATCGCATTTTCAAGCACTGACATGGCGTTCAATAGTCTTTCTGTACGATTTTCTCTTTTCAGAACCAGAATCCTCGTTATAACGGAATGTAAATTAGCATCATGCTCTCTGCCGATTCCGTTTCATTACCTTGCCAAGATGAGGTTTCAAATCAAGCTATCAGCTGCGATTTCCGTCAGGTGACGTGACAAATTCGATTAACAGGAGCAAATGGAAAGTGAGCGACAGCCACCCGATTTCAGGCAAAATGGCAATTACTTGACACTGGCTTACGCAAACATTTCATTTCAGAGACCAGTGACGTGATAACACGCACTTTATGCAATGCGACAAACTTTGCAAAATTACTCTTGGCAAAACTCTAACTGCATTAATTACGCAGAGAATATTTTTTCTCAATAAAACTGAACATTTTGTGAGAAAACAGAAAAAAAAATCTTTAGTACAATTAGATTTAATTTTTAATGTACTGACAAATTAACTCCCTTCAAGAGGTTAAAACTGTGAGAAATGTTGATCCAGGTAGAAAAGTTTACACAATTTTTTTTAAAACTAAAACTACTTATAAATTCATAAAATATATTTTAAAGCAAAAGTAGACTATTTACACGATTTATTTTCAATCTGCACTTAGAGGACAACTCATATACACTTAAAAACATGCTTAAATAAATACCTCAAAATGCAAGAAATTAATCACGCAATAAGTTGTTATTTAAAATTAACTATACATAACTATTACTTCATAGTTATATTTAATATCGTTCCAAACTCTGCCTCAATTTCTTTATCATTTTCCTTCATTCTCTTTGAGAACAACAGTTCGCCTCACTCGAAAATTGAACTCGGATCGAATTCCTTCCTTCTAGACAGGTGTGGTGAAAGTTAAATAATAGAGTCAAATCGTGAACTTCTCACATAAGCTCCACATCTTTCCAAATCAAAGATAAACAACAACCTGCCACTCAATTTAAAATTGCTTTATTCTTCGTTATAAGCCACAAAAATTATGCAATATCTGTTGTACATTTACACTCGCGTTCCCTCTTTTCCCTCTAAAACATATTCAAAATTATTCCAAATTTATAAAAATGGCTCCAAATCCTCTTTAAGGAACTTCACAAATACTTGTTATAAATAACTTGTTCTCTTTGATTGATAGTTCATGATATACTGCTAGAGACATTTATGTCTTTACTCACTTAGAGAAATCAATCTTTAAGGTAACTTACCTAGGGTAAATAATAACAATTTTACCTATTAATGTCATAACTCACATTTGAATTATGAATCTAATCATTTTCTCCTCCTAAATTCAGCAATGAATATTTCCAAAATTTCTGTCAGATAAAGTAGCGACGTAAAATAAGAGGAACTATGTTTTGAATTAAACAGACAATTACAGCAGTTTTTTACTGCATTCAAAAGTTAAATACATAGTTGAAACTGGTAGCTAGTTCTAGTAAAATAGGTAATTCTTTAGTAAGAGAAAACTTTGGATGATAATCATAACCCCGGAAATACCACAGCAAGTGCTATGAATCTGTTCATTGATATTCAAATTATTTTGTGAGATTATCAAATACGTCTTTACAAATAAAAAGAAATAGAGCAGAAAATATACGGATAAAAACTTAAAAATCTATGTCTTTTAACTTATATTTTAATCAAACTCAATTTTAAATGTTTCGCAGTGCTCATTTATAAATATTAAAGAGCTTATTTTTCGTGGCGTATATAGGTATTTTTTTACAACCCACATAAAACGTAGCGTTAATTCCTGTGAACAATGGAAGTTCTTTTAATATAACAACGTTTTCATTGGTGAAAACATAAAACATCTATGACCATTTTTTTAAATTTTACCAAAACACTGTTTAAGATAGCACATACAGTTCATTTATAAATCTTGAAAGATCCTTTTTAATGACACCTACGGGCACTTTCTATCCCGTGTAGACCCTTACAATAGTTCTTAATATTAATCAGAAAGTTCAATAAAAACTCTCTCTCTAATATATAGCTATCTTACGATCAGTTGCAAAACATTAATAGTTTTAAGAAACACTGGGGTTTTGTAAGCGGGAGGTCCAAACACATAACTAATAGCTTTAAGGAATCTTGTCTGCAACACCGCTTAATCTATTCTCGCGTATTTAAGAGCATATTACAAAACCAATTAACTGCATGCCTTCAATAATTAAATGAATTGGAGAGGTCTCC
This sequence comes from Dolomedes plantarius, assembly GCA_907164885.2. Lineage (NCBI taxonomy): Eukaryota > Metazoa > Arthropoda > Arachnida > Araneae > Dolomedidae > Dolomedes > Dolomedes plantarius. The sequence goes on from OU015493.1 coordinate 108,716,465, forward strand.
ACTTAATCCTCTCGTATAAAAGTCGCTTAGTATCTGAAAATACACGCAGATGATTAGCTTAGCGCGAGTGACACCTCTCATAAGGGTGTGTCCCATCTTTTCGAGCTACCTAAGTGTTTCAACACAATTTGGTTGGCTCTTTTCGTTCTAAGTTGGATTGACTGCATTTCGTTATTCATAAGCAAAAATTTAGAGAATTTCGGCTTTTGGAATGTAATCCTCAGCGTACTTGTCGGCTCACCAATGTTGAGAAGTGCATAAACACCGGAAGTTACATTAAATATTCAGAGGGTGCATTGGAGATTCCTGTCGCCTTCAACAGTACCCCACGCACACACACATACACACATACTCCAATTAGGAACAGATCCATGCAGTTCTGTCTGTATTGTATTAACCACTTAACGATCGCATAATTTTCAAGAAAACAGAAAAAAACGTATATTTTTTCCCATTTATTTCTCGATCTGCCACATCTAGTTTTAAAAAAACCATCCCCAATTACATTATAAATAGTTTGGTGCTGCCATCTGGTATGTGAAATAAAAAAATTTCAAAGTAAATATGAAATGGATTGTTTTTAATTTTTTAGTTCGTTACTTTTGAACACCGGAAATATCACGGGTACGAGAAAATAGAGGGCGAAGCCTCACCCCGTAATTTTGACGGGAGCGAGAAGGAAGAGGTTAAGTCCCGATACACAACGTTGTCCCTTGCATAATACTAGGTTTTGCCAGCCCATGACATGCAGGCATTGTAGTACTAGTTTCTTTTTTAGACAAAGAAGAATTTCCTTCTCAAACCAAAGCTGTAATTCAATACAAAGTTTTACAAATTGAGAAAGCTTATAAAATATATAATCGATTCTCTCTGGCAGCATAGGCGGCAGATATGTTTTCTTTTACAAACTGTAATTTGAATTTATTTTTATTACAGTGCAATAGATTGTTAGCTATTATCTCCAATAATAATATACGCGGTAATGGAAGAAAAATGCTTTTTGCATGATTATATATTAAATATTGTGGCCGTATGCAGCTTTATACAAATTTTGTGGATAGTATTAAACAAAAATATTTCGATAGATAGGCTTCTTTTGATAGATTTCCTATCATGCGTTAAAGACATTTTTTTTTATTTACCCGCGGTTTGTTGTTATTTTTTACAATGTGTCATCATGCTGTAAGATCAAGATGCCCTGAAAATTTTAGCTAAGATATCACTATAAATATAGAGTGTTTTTTGGAAATTTGAAATTTTCTTTTTAATAAATATAAATTCCAAAACATAAGCGTTGTTAAGCTATAGATACAATAGATGTATGTACAGTTTGATTTCTTTACGTTTTTTTATAGATATCATAGGTTTTGATTATGGGCTTTGTCCATAGGAATGATTTAAAAATAATTTGCTTTCAGGAGATTAATAAAACATTTATTCATGAAATCTACAAGCACTGTAAAAGAAAAATTTTTAACAGTAATTTTTTTTCAGAACATTTAATTAAAATTTTTTCAGTAATGCGGATGATAACTAAACAACCAAAGAGCCCAAAATTTCAGAGAAAAAGGAATTTCGTAATTTTACCCTCTAAATATGTGTTAGAGGCTTCATTCCAGAGGCTTAAACTACAAATGTAAACCAGAGCACGCACAGAAAGAAAAATATTAAATAATGCTGTACCTCGTAATGTATTTAACATATAACAAGCAGTGTTCGTTGTTTGATTCTAAACACATGATACTGTGCTTTAAGCCCAAAACATAAAACTTCGTATTTTTATACAGAAGTTTTTGTTTCTCCTTAACTTGGTCTTAATCTCCGTATCCAAAGATAATCAGTCCAACCAAACCCTTATCTTTGAAATTTATAAGAACTTTTCAGTAAAGATAGCAAACGAATTTGGTAAATGCCGGTTTATTTCGTAATTTAAAGCCTCTTAGATAATAAAACTTGCTGAATTACACACAAAAAAGACAACATTCATATAAATTATGCATTAAACTGTAAGCCTTTACGCGTCAGGTACCAAATAATTATAACTTACTTTGAATCTGTCAGTAACAAATCAGTATTATCGCCACGTTATCTTAACAACAACAGCCTGCAGCAATTGATCAGCTGGAAACCGATTTTATCGATCACTTAATTCCGTTCCTTTTTCAAGATGCGGTGACTTCAAAATGATTGGTTATAGTTAAAGTTAACGTAAAATACATCGACAGAAAAAACATGATCTTAGAAATTTGGTGTAACTTGAGGGGAAAATTGGTAATAAACTTAAGAGGGTCTTTTGGGAGATCTATTGGGAAAGGGAGATTCACTTTAACGGCGGCCTAAAGTTTGTTTATTCTAAATTTAATACCTATTGATATTAAACTTGAATAGTTTAGAACAAACTAATTTATTGTTATTTTAGTCAATAAAAATGTTTTATATTATACAACATACATCTATTTTTTCCAAATAGGAATGATTACGATTTCTTTGCAGCACTATATATATATAGTATATATATATATATATACACTATCTGGCTAAAAGTATCCAGACACCCCACTGTAACGAGGAATTCGTTACAGGTTCCTTTATTTTGATTAATTTAATTTAATTTGTGTAGTTCTCTTAAACTTTAAATTATAACTTTAATTTTAATCTTAACTCTGCTATTTATGTTTCCTTTCCTTATCTGATAGTAATTTATTTTTTCCCCAGGCTCGTAGTCATGGGAGGTCTCTGTAACTTTAAGTCCGTTCGGTCGGTAATTGAGAATAGCATATCTTCTAACATCTGGCAGTGCAATTTGCCGTCCTAAATTCTTTAAGTCTTTGTCAGATAAGTCCCCTAATTGCTAGCCTCGTGTCCACGAAATAAGATGTCTTTTCTTCCCTGTTTCCTTGTTATTGTTAACAGCATTGATGGGTCTTCTTAAGCTATTAAACTCCGTTTATGCTAAAGGCTCCTGTTTCCCCTTTCCACACGCCTGCGGAGAACGTAATTTATTTACGGTTCTCTTGCATGGGAAACTTAGTTTTTCTCAGAACAGGCGTTTGGGCTTCGCGCTGTTTGACCAGCTCCTCTGATTGGTTAAGCTCAGCCAGTCTCGGCCAATGAAACTCCTTAAAAGGGTTCTTCTGGCATTTTCTTCTGGCAAGAGGAATGTGGTACGTAAGGTTTCCAGTTTTGGCGATGCTTCGAGTATTTTATTTTATGGACACAAGGTGTTGGCGCGCTTTTAAGGTTTTCTTTCTCCTCTCCCTTCTGCACGCCTTGGCGAGATTGGTTGTACGGCAACCCTTCTCTCCTTGCGTTGTCCAGGGCTGAAAAAAAGGTGATTTCGATGCTGAGATTCAGGTTATACATTGGTATATAAAAACTTGCTCTAGAGACCCTGATCCGAGGAATCGGTCTTTTTTTTGGCCGTAACTTGGTGAGGGGGATTTTTTTGTCGAATAATGAGTACCAGTGTATTCTCGTGATCTGATGTATTTTTGTGCCTGTATTTAAAAACATTTCTTCAATACTATTATTTTATTTTGGCTGCTAACCCTAAGTGGTCGTGTAGACCCGAAGATCTCTTTTATTATGTAGCAGACCATTTTGTTGTTATTATTCAATAACCAAGATATATATATATTCATCTCAAATAAATGTGAATTCAAAGTCTACATATGTTTCGTCTACCTTTTTGTGAGTGAAGCATTGTTTTTTTAGATTTTTCTGTTGAGGGATTATAGCCGCTCGTGTTCCTGTGGTATTGCACTAGAAATTTGTTTCCGGCACAACGTACTCCGTGAATATGATCGTGCTAGTAATTTTTTTTGTAGAGACTGTACTCCACTATTTACAGCTGAAAGGATCATCATAATTTCTTTTAATTAGTCCTTCGTACACTTCGTAAGTTTCTTAATCTTCGGAACCCATCCGGCCATATTCACCGTTTGCGTGGGAGTTGACGATTGCTCCATGCCTTCAAGAAATTCATCGTGATCAAATTATAGACGTTCATCAGTATCTGTTTGCAGTGTCCGGAGTCTTGGTTCCATCATCGAAACGTGGTTAATATTGCAAGAACAGTTTTTTGTGAATTTAGGTTTCAGAACTATTTAGGGCCACTTGCCTGCCTGACTTTCTACGTAGCCATAGTATCCCGAACTTTTGTCTTCATACTGCTACGAACAATTTATGACTCCGAGAACTTCAAGTTCACTGATACGAACTATTATAAATATCATCTCCTTTTTTTGCGTGTTATTCCCACTAAAGAAGTGGATTTGGAAAGTGGTGAAATTTGATGCGCAACCGAAAGCTATAAAAGTGTTGGTACTGGTTTGTCAGGTCATATTACTACGTTTGTGAGACAATGAGTAAGTCAAAGGAGCTTAGTGAATTTGACCGTGGCATTATAGTGGGATGCCACCTTTCTAAGAAATCAGTTTGTAAAATTTCGTACATTCTACAGAAGCCAAAATCCACTTGAGTGATGTAATTGTTAAGTGGAAACTTCGAGGCAGTGAAACTGCAGAAAAACGAAGTGGCAGGTCAAAAAAAATCAGCGAACGCAGCCGTAGAACTCTAAAAAGGGTAGTGAAACAAAATCGCAAGTCCTCGTTGATTGAAATCCCTCAAGGGTTCCAAAGTTCATCAGACGTTGATGCTAGCAGCAGGACTGTTCGCCGAGAGTTAAAAAACCTGGGATTCCATGGTCGTTCAGCCGCTCACAAGCCGACCATCACTCCCCAGAAAGCGAAGCGTCCATTTCAATGGTTCAAAGCTCACCGTCATTGGACTCTGGATATGTAGACATATGTTCTTTAGAGTGATGATTCTCGCTTTACAATATGGCAGTCCTATGGACGAGTCTGGGTTTGGCAGATGCCCGGCGAGTGCCTCTTACATGACTGCATTGTGACAACTGTTAAGTTTGTTGGTGGCGGCATCATGGTGTGGGGGTGTTTTCATGGTTTGGCCTGGGTTCCTTAGCTCCTGTGGTTGGAAACATGAACAGTGAGGTGTATGTGGACATTCTGGACAGTGCTGTCCCCCAACTCTATGGCAATATTTCGGGGAAGGCCCACTCCTCTTCCAGCAGGATAACTGTTCCATTTCCATATCGAGACTTACGCAGGCATGGTTTGACGAAATGGGTGTTCAAAAACTGGACTGGCCTGCTCAGAGCCCCGATTTAAATCCCGTCAAACACCTTTGGGACGAATTAGAACGCAGATTACGTAGCCAGCCAAATCGACCATCCTCACTGCCAGCACTCACTTCAGCTGTGATGGACGCCTGGAAGTCAATTCTTATGGACACCTATGAAAAACTGGTGACAAGTCTCCCCAGACGTGTGCGGATGTCATCGATGCAAAAGGAGGACCAACATCACATTTATATATGCCTCAGGACTCTCCAAGTCCGTACCACTGGGCGTCCGGATACTTTTGGCTAAATAGTATATATATATATATATATATATATATATATATATGTGTGTGTGTGTGTGCGTGTGTGTGTGTGTGTGTTTATATATATATATATATATATATATATATATATATATATATATATATATATATATATATATATATATATATATATATATATATATATAGTATGTATATGTGTGTGTGTGTGTGTGTGTTTGTCCGTCGTTCGTTTTCCCATATATATCGTTTATTTCACGCAGTTCCGAATAAATTCCATAGAAAACAAGCAAAAAAGACAGCATGGATCGTTCCTCGATCCATCGTTTTCCCGCAATATTCGTTCAGAATATCGCAGCTTTACATTAATTTATCCGATCGATTGTTTTTTCATAATAACTGAACCTGAAATATAAATGTCTGGATTGAGCTAGAATGACGCTCTAATTAAACAATGAGCAGAACATTTGAGATGCAAGATCTCGTATTTTTGTTTTCTCTTGTTTAGCCTGGTTTCGCTTTATTGTACCACTCCCATTATTTGTTCGTCGTTGGTGTTCCTTAATTCTTAATCCCCTGGAGTACCCTATTTTCGGCTAATCATTCCAAATTCACCGACTATTCAACATTTCTGTTCTCATCAGCAATGGCTCACAGTCAGCTTTTTTGTTGGCCTTGGGATGGAGGCGCCCTGGTGTTTGGTCTAGTTTGTGAGAAGTTTCTGATTACTGCAGTTCTACACTGGCCAGTGAGTGTTTCACCCGGAAGCAGAACTTCCTGGTGGTCTTATGTCGGACCCCATACTGTGCAATGGAATGGTTCTAGTTACAAACGATTCACGGCTGCCGCTTCTTTATACTCTCACATAATAACCAATACCGAATAGAATGCAATTTGCAACGCAAAAAAATATTGTTTTCTTGTGGAGACAAATCCGCCTAAAAACAACGACGATTAAATACTTTCATTTGAATCAAAATTCCTGTGTATTTCTTTTTTTATTATTATTAACTTGGATTTCAGTACAACTTTGTAATTTTATCTTCAGTTACACTACGGGTATGTATGCATTTATGTATGTGAGTAAATATATTCTAGCGATATCAAAATTTAAGTTATGTTAATACTTTTTTGTATGTTCCAGCATCTATCGTTTTCCCGCATTCATCGTTTATTTCAGTCGGTCCCTTCGAAAACGATAGATCGAGATTCCACTGTGTGTGTGTATATATATATATGTATTAACCCATACACAATTCGTTTCATTTTACGTAAATTTCATTTTAATAGTCTACAATATATAAAAGCAATAAGGAATTAAAAACATAATATATATACTTTATAGGACATGCCACTTTACAAATCTTCAGTTTGATTTTCCTAAAAAGGTCCTTTATTTATAGAAAGAAATAAATTCTATTACTTTATCCCTCCTTTGAGGAAAATAAAATATAGCTGCGTTATAGAAAAACCTCTCAAAGCGATAAAAAATTTAAGGAATCATTTAAAGATTCTTAGACATCCACAAGCATTAAGTACGATTGATTGTAGTTAAAATCAATTACAAATAACCAGAGATTAATTCTATAGAATGGCAGTCAATTAAGACCGTTTAACTGTTCTCGTAAACCATCAGTAGGAAATTACTTCACTTAATTCAAGGGATATAAATTTAGAAGCAACGAGGTTTCTTAAGTATAAATGATTTAGCTTCTATATGATTAAAATATTCTTATCAAAAATATTGAAAAAGTAAATGTAAAGTTTTAACACTTGCATACATATTTGCACAAGTTCTGTATACCTCACACTTACGTGCATACACGCACACACACACATAAAGAAGCTGTATATATACAGAGGCTGTTCGCACATTTTTTAGACGATTTTGGTAAGCGGTAATAAAAATTCGTTTGCTGCAAAAGAAATAATTGCAATTGTACTATGTTTTTAAAGTCAAAATTATAGTCTGCGGCTTGAAAGTTTTGTTTTTATTCAAAATGGCGTTATTAACAAAGCAGTGGTTCGAAGGCTACATTTATGCTCTTTCCGAAGAAAAATATGCATACTCTGTTATCCAAAAACGATGTGAGAGTCATGGTTTTGTGATATCTAAAGCGTCGATAGGTAATATCGTCAACAAGAAAGAAAAAAACGTCAAATTGGAGCCTCAAGTAGGGCAAAAATTCCAAACAAGTATCCAAGGAAAAAACGGACATCTTCGACTATTACAAAGGTACGTTGTTTAATGTTAAAAAAAATCCCTCTAGTCAAAGGACAGTTGCAAAATTATAAAAATGCTCGGAGTCCACTGTAAACAAAATGATAAACGTTCATTTAAATCTTAAGAAAGCGAAAAAACGCAATGTGCATCGTCTTCTTCCAAATCATATCACTGAACGCAGGACACGCTGCAGAATTCCATATGAGAAAAACTTATCCAAAGAAAAATAGAAAACAATTGTCACAATAGATGAATCATGGGTGTATTTAAATGATTGCAACAAAAAAAGAGCCATTTATTATCATAAAAGGGGAGAAAAAAATTTAAGTACATGGTTCAAAGAATCGAAAGAAAGTTTTTCTAAGGGATTCATGATTGTTGCTGGTTTTTTTATAATGGCAAGTTAAAAATAAAGACAGTGGAAAAATGTCAAGATTAACTCAATACTATCAGGAATATATTTTATCGCCAATTTTTCTGAATGAAATACCATCGCTTTACCCACAGTGATATCAATCTGTGAGACTCCATCAGGACAAAACTAGCAGTCACACATCAAAATCCATTGTAAATTTCCTAAAAGAAATGGAACAAAAAACTGGTATCATGGCCATACCCTTCACTGATATCCCTACTAAATCTCCCGATGTATCACCTATGGATTTTTGTGCTTTTGGACTTTTAAAATCTGCATTATCCAAACATCGTCCCAAAACCCTTACAGGACTCTGGAAAGCTGTTCAGGAGGTATGGGATAGAATACCTCTTCTGACACTTCAAAAGGCATTATTATCCTGGAAATTGCGGTGTCGAAAAATAGTTCAGAATAAGGGATGTCAAATGGAACATTTAAAACACAAGAATTTTATGTAATTTAGTTTTGTGAATACAATATACATCGTCTAAAAAATGTATGAACAATCTCATTACATATATATATATATATATATATATATATATATATATATATATATATATATATATATATATATATATATATATATATATGCGTGTGTAAGAGAGAGAGAAAGAGAGTGTGTACAAATTAAGTGATGTCTGCCATTAAAACTCAGATTGTTGCTGAGCATAGAGGAAAAGCATGTTGCATTTTCCCATTTATCATCATCATATACCACTAAATTAGTAAATAAGAAAAAACATAAGAAAACTTCTAAAGAGATATTACTTGTAACATCATTAATCTAAATCGGGGGGGAAATTTATGAGAGCGTTCACTCTAACATTCTCTTAGTGGCAAAGGGATAAGTAATCTTTCTCCAAAATGTATGGATCAAGGTATCCAATTAGGTATATTCCCATTTATCGAAACAAGCGAAAATTAATTATTTTTAAATGGTTATAAATGAAACTGTATGTAAAATAGCATATGATTTTAAAAATTAATAGTTTTCTCATTATTAGATTTTAAATAACCCTATTACAATTAATAGAAGCACCAAGAATCAGTTATCCTTCCGTAATGAAATTCCGCATGCAAAGATGTTTTGACCATACATGCAAATGATTAAAATTTGGTGTCCAACGATCTCTTATTCAAAATTTCTGTTTCATTTCGACTGCGGATATCTTATTCCGACTGTACCAATGCGACGCCGAAGGATTCTCACTCAGTATGAGCATATTTCAAAGAGGTCGATTGAAAGAACCTGGTTGGGCAAATCAAAGAATAGCTCGACAACTGGGTCGAAGGGATGCAGCGATTACACGATGCTGGCGAGAGTGGGTCAACAACGGCAGATTTAAGAGTCAGGACGGCAGCGGTCGAACTAGGACAACAGCATAACTGGACGACACAGCCATTGTCAGATCAGCTGTCACAGCACTGGATTTTGTCGTTATCAGCCATCCGACCTGTGAGCCACACACAAGTTTCTAAAATGACCATTGACAGGTGACTGCGATAGCGGAATCTACGTTACGTCGCTTACTTCTTACGTCTGTTCACCATCAAATACGATTACAGTGGTACTTACCTGTATCAACTTAGAAACCCGCTGACTGGGTACGTATAATCTTAACTGAAGTGATGGGCCGCGTTTCCAACTGTGTCCTGACGATTACCGAAGACGTGTCTGGAGACGTCCAGGATAGCGTAGGGATTGTGCCCTTACTATCGCTCACCACACACGCCCACAAGAGGACGTTGTGTTCTGGGGTGCCATTTCTTTTGGTAGCCGGACCCCTTTGGTAGTCATTAGTGACATACTTACTGCACAGCGGCACATAGACGACATTCGTCGATTTTTAACGTAGGATTACGTTCCTCCATAACGGTCCTCCGGAAAGCAAAATTTCAGATGTCCTGCGTAGCGATTTATAATTTTGGGAGCGCGCCAAACCCAGTCCATATATCTTGGGCAAGCAGTAAACAGTTAAACAGAAAAGTTCCAAAATGCTTCAGAATTTTGACATAAATATATATATATATATATATATATATATATATATATATATATATATATATATATATATATATATATATAAGATTAATTAGTGAAAATAACAACTAAAAATTAATATTAATTAAAAAATAATTAAATTCTGAAGTAAAAATTATATTAAATAATAAATAATAATATATTACTCTAAGTAATAATAAAAACTCTAATTTAATTTAGGTTATTAGTCCTATATCACAGTCCGCATAGTATGTCTGATTCTGTGTTTTCATTAGCTCCATGGTTGCAAGGTTTGTGACGTCAATCTTCTTGCGGTTTCCTACTCTTAACTTCCACTTTGTCTAGCGCCAGGCTTGGTTTTCTGTGATTAAGCAACTAATTATTCAATTCTTCTGTTTTTATGGATTGTACGGTGTCTAAGTATGTTTATTGATTAGATCATATTTATCAGAGACAATACATTGGTTTTTAGACAGTAACGGCACAGCTGATGAGGAGATGCTGTTTAAAACCTATTTAATTCTTATCTTTTCATGTTTCAAGTTCCTGGCTGCAAGTAGTTTTAGAGCTTATGCTGGTTTTTCACTTTCAACTTTGTCTTATATATATATATATATATATATATATATATATATATATATATATATATATATATATATATATATATATATATATATACTGAAGTGCCACTCAATTAGGGATAGCAAAGCCTATGCAAATTGTGTAGCGCTGCGCATTATGTATGCGCAAGTGAGGGCGCTGTGGTAACTGCATATATAGCGCGTACTGTGGTTGTTCTGAATTAGTTGTTGGAATTGCCAGTATGGGTAAACTGCTTGGTTTAGACGCCTTCGATCGCGGACAAATCGTAGGTGCGTGAAGCATGAGCCATTCAATTTCCGAAATCGTCAGACAGCTAGGATTTTCAAGGTCGACAGTGTCAAGAGTATACCAAGAATACATGGATGGTGGAAAAAAAAAACTAGCGATCGGGCGAACTGCAAAGGACAATTTACCTTGACAGTGCGTGGTGAGAGACGGCTCAGGCGTATTGTACGTAGCCAGCGAAGACAAACATTAGCTCAAATTACCACCCAGTTTAATGACGGTGCCAGTCGTACAGTCAGTAAACGGACTGTGCAACGCTCGCTTCACCGTATGGGTTTCGGGAGCCGTCGACCTACGAGAGTACCATTGCTCTATACTCGCCATCGGGCGGCACGTCTTGCCTGGGCAAAAGAGCACAGAGAGACTGGAAACGAGTAGCATGGAGTGATGAGTCTCGATTCCGACTACTTAACGTCGACTGGAGGCTGAGAATATGGCGTCAGGCTCATGAAGCCATGGATCCTGCATGCCTGGCTGGAACTGTACAAGGGCATGGTGGCTCAATCATGGTCTGGGGTGTTTTTTCGTGGCACAGTTTGGGATCTTTGGTGCGTGTACAGTGCGTGTACTCCATCAATGAAATTCGGTACGTAGAGTTGCTGGGTGATCACCTCCATCCGTTTATGCTGTTCTGTTATCCGCACGGTAATGGAGTTTTCCAGCAAGACAACTGTACCTCTCACAAGTTTCGGTTGGCTACTGGCTGGTTGGATGAGCATTCCTCTGACTTCTCTGTCATGAATTGGCCACCTAGAAGCCCAGACTTAAATCCTATTGAGCATCTTTGGGATGTTTTGGAACAAAGCGTGAAAGGCCATCACACAGTACCAAAGAACCTTACTGAATTATTGACAGCTTCAGCCAATAATTGGCAAGCCATTCCCGTGGAACGTTTCCAGAAACTTGTTGAATCTATACCTCGTCGTGTTACAGCCGTTATCAAGGCCAGAGGAGGCCTAACTCGTTACTAGGTAGGTATCCCTAATTCAGTGGCACATCAGTGTATATATATAATATATCTATATCTATATATCTATCTATCTATCTATCTATCAATATATATATATATATATATATATATATATATATATATATATATATATATATATATATATATATACCGGGCTGTTCGCACATTTTTTAGACGATTTTGGTAAGCGTTAATAAAAAAACGTTTGCTGCAAATGAAATAATTGCAATTGTACTATGTTTTTAAAAGTCAAAATTATAGTCTGCGGCTTGAAAGTTTTGTTTTTATTCAAAATGGCGTTTTTAACAAAGCAGTGGTTCGAAGGCTACATTTATGCTCTTTCCGAAGATAAATATGCATACTCGATAATAAATATGCAATATACATCGTCTAAAAAATGTGTGAACAGCCTCTGTATATATATATATACACACATACATACGTACATATATATAGATACATATATGTACATAATACATACATGCATGTATACATACAAAGGAGGTATGGAACGATAAGTTATCCTACGTTAATAACCCGTGGTAGTTTCGTTAGAAGACCAGATGGTAGTTTCGTTCCTGCTACTGCCTGAATTTTTTTTGTTATTTATTTATTTATTTATTTATTTTTATTTTTTATTTTTTTAATATTATTTTTTTTATGGCTGCATTTTATTCTCAGGAAAAAAACTTTCGATAATATTTTACGCATATTAAATATATTTCTAGAATATAAATATTCATAAAGTATTAATTTTTTTTAAAATTTAGCCGTAGAAATATTACCACCGTAAAAACTCATCTTTAGTACCATTCTGAGAAGAGTTAACGAAATATCAGAGGTGCTGGCTGTCTTTGAATTATAACTGCGTATGTTATGAATAAAAATTTAGAACTTACTCTAAAAATCGTTTAATTTTTTTTAAGGGAAATATACGTGAAATTTTTTATTTATACAATTATGTTGCCATGCGGGTACATTATACCATGAAGTCATGAGAGATGACTTCATAACTGAATAAGCAGTATATAAAACGTCTACAAACCATGCAAAAGCAGGATGCTTTATCGAACAAGCAATTTTATGCTTGAAAAATTATTTTTTCCGTGTGGATGTTTTACTTCAGATATAATATAGCTCCATCCTAGCAGAAAATTTAAAAGTCGATATTCCGATTCCATGCTAAATGTAATATTTCAATATTTTAGGACAGAGACTAGCGTAAAACTTGAATGTGTACCTGAGGCGGTGAATTTCATAATTATCCTTATTCTAAATATAAAAAGAAACATTAGTTAGCAGTGGATTCTGATTACGATGGCACTTACGGTGGTAGATGTAACTGAATTACGTAGAAAAACTCTTATGTTTCCTTGAGTAATATAGTGATAAAATGTGATTATCTGCAAAACTCTTACTATCCATTGCAGTATTTGTTTACAGTAAAACCTCGTTTTTCCGGCCTAACTCGGACCATAGGCAAATCCGGATAATCCGGGTAATACGGGTAATATGCAAAACCAAAAACTTAAGTAAGTAAACTTACCGTTTCCTAAGATAAAAAAACTATGTTTATAGCAAAATTACATAGTATTGTTAGCAAGACATTAAGGTAGGGGTCAAGGTCAACGCTCTCTCCCGGAACTATTTGTAGCTGGTGAGTCAATTCACGTCAACGCTCTGTGAGACTCTAGTAAAGCTTTTCTAAGCTCAACAAAAAGAATTTTACTACCATAATTTATTGTACAATCCATGCAGGAACTGTACATTGAATCAAACTAAAAAGCGAATATTTGGCGTACTCATAGTTACGTTCTCACTATCATAGTTAAAATATTATTATCTAATTGGAACATTAAATTTAAAAAAGTCTACAAATCTGATCCGGATTATTTGAAGATCCGGATTAGTGAGGGCCGGATAAACGAGGTTTTTACTGTATTTATTAAAAATGTTTTCATAGATAATTGAGGCATTTATAGTAAAGTTTATATTTAATATATATTTTTTAGCGCAAAAAATAAACAGCCATTTATCACAATATGTACAAGAAAGTCCTAAAATGCAGTCTAGACAATATTTATAATTTTTTCTTTTTGCAATTTGCGAAAAATTGCTTAAAAGGACAGTTTTTAAACTCGACACCTCATTAATTGTAACTAGTAAATAATATTTTTTCCCCTCTACGTAATGATGTTAATATCCTAAATACCTAAATCCTAGTAAATAACTATTACGTCACTAGTTTATGCAACTAAGTATTAATTTTTCTCTCATTCGTAATCGTTAAGATGTAAAAATTCATAGTAAAATGTACCGGGCGTTATAATTTTCTTCGTGCATTAAGGGAGAACAATTATGGAACTAATTAAGCGATATTTTTATATGCTGCGCAAGGCAGAAAATTCCGTACATCTACGAAAAACAGAGATAGTGAAAGAAAACTTTTATTCCAATTGTGAATTGTTTTGTTATTTAATGGCCTTATATTTTTCATAAGTGGGGGGTAGTTTAGGGGGTGTAGAGGACAACGTTCCGGCCAGGAGTTGCCCGGGCGAGAGAAAATCAATAGAGGATGTTTCTACACCTCTGATAGGGGTTGGGTAGGAAGGGACGCATAGATATTAAAAAAGGGGAAAAATTGTAACGCGGGCACTGGTTTAAAAGGGTAGCGTTTCTGTATTTGCAAAGAAATAAATACCTAAATGTTCTCTATAGCTTTCGTTTATGAATGGCTTAATGCTTTGATAATTTATAAAATTTCGAGCAAAGTAAAATTCGTAAAAAAAAGTTTTCTTTTGGAGGAATGATGCTAATACCTTGAACTTGTCGTGATGCGAAAGCAATTATAGAGGAAGTTTTAGTCAGATTCTTTATTTTTTTTACGTTAATTATAATGAAAAAAGTATATTTTGATTATATACATTATGAAGTAGCAGATTTCCTCATGTACTAACAATAATTAATCAATAGAGGATGTTTCTACACCTCTGATAGGGGTTGGGTAGGAAGGGACGCATAGATATTAAAAAAGGGGGATAATTATAACGTGGGCACTGGTTTAAAAGGGTAGCGTTTCTGTATTTGCAAAGAAATAAATACCTTAATGTTCTCTATAGCTTTCGTTTATGAATGGCTTAATGCTTTGATAATTATACTTTATAAAATTTCGAGCAAAGTAAAATTCGTAAAACAAAAGTTTTCTTTTGGAGGAATGATGCTAATACCTTGAACTTATCATGATGCGAAAGCAATTATAGAGGAAGTTTTAGTCAGATACTTTATTTTTTTTTACGTTAATTATAATGACAAAAGTATATTTTGATTATATACATTATGAAGTAGCAGATTTCCTCATGTACTAACAATAATTAATCAATAGAGGATGTTTCTACACCTCTGATAGGGGTTGGGTAGGAAGGGACGCATAGATATTAAAAAGGGGAAAAATTATAACGTGCGCATTAGTTTAAAGGGGTAGTGTTTCAGTATTTACAAAGAAATAAATACCTAAATGTTCTGTGTTGCTTTCGCTGTTGGATGGCGTTAAACTTTGATAATTGTACTTAATAAAATCTTGTGCAAAGCAAAAGTCGTAAAACTTTTTCTTTTTGGGGAATGATTGTAATACCTTGAATGTCCAGTGACCCGAAAGCAATTATAGAGGAAGTTTTAGTCAGATTCTTTAAATTTTTTTTACATTAATTACATTGACTAAAATATTTTTTGACGATATAGATTATGAAGTAGCAGATTTCCTGGTGTACTAACAATAATAAATCAATAGAGGATGCTTCTACACCTCTTATAAGGGTTGGGTAGGAAGGGACGCATAGATATTAAAGGGGAGAAAATTATAAAGTGGGCACTAGTTTAAAAAGGTAGCATTTCTGTATTTGAAAAGAAATAAATACCTAAATGTTCTTTGTAGCTTTCGTTTATGAAAGGCTTAATGCTTTGATAAATATCCTTTATAAAATATTAGATTAATTATTGTTAGTACACCAGGAAACCTGCTACTTCATAATCTATATCGTGAATACCCGTGCTTCACTGCGGAGTTCATTCAAATTAAATACAACGGTCAAGGGCAATGTATGCAATTAATGCAAAAAAAAAATATTTATCAAAAATCATAGCGGATATTTTTATACACAAAATAATGTAGAAGAAAATAATGAATTTAAATCTAATAGAACATACTAAAGAATATATTGCAGTTAATAAAGTACAGTTTGAGGAACATTTCTTTTACTATATTTTAATATTTTTTTGGATAATGTCCAATCGTCTGAGGCATTAGAAAGAAAAAAATATACTTTTTTTGTCAATTTATTTCGTTGTTATGCACGTGAGGCAAAATTAATTTAAAGTATCACAAAATGAAAAGGAACCATGTGATCGGCATTTAATAAATTAAATTCTGAAAATTAATTTTTTAAAATTCACAAAAAATCAGAAAATGGAGGTAAAGATTCGAAAACGATTTCATTTTAAAGGAATGTTTATGATATTTCTCGTGATAAAAATTTTATAACCCTCAGATTATTATTTTAAATGCAAACTTTACAAGAATCGACATACAAAATTTCAACCCTTTAGATCCAGCGGTTTGGTCTGTGCGTTATCTGTCAGTCAGTCAGTTACAGAATTGTGTTATATATATAAAACAGTTCCGTAAGTGACTGACTGACTGACATACAACGCACAGACCAAACTGCTGGACTTAAAGGGCTGAAATTTTGCATGGTGATTCTTCTTATAGTGTAGGGGTGCACTAAGAGAAGTTTTTGAAAAATTCTTAGATTTTTTAAAATTAAATTTTTAAGCTGTTTTAGTAACTTTTTTAAGTTTGCATTTAAAATAATAATCCGAGAGTTATAACATTTAAATCACGAGAAAGATCCTTAAAATTCCTTTAAAATTAAATCTTTTTAGAATCTTTACCTCCATTTTCTGATTTTTGTGAATTTTTAAAGATTAATTCTTAGAATTTAATTTATTAAATGCTGATCACGTGATTTCTTTTTCTTGTACCTTAAATTAATTTATCGTCACGTGCCTAACAACGAAATAGACGAAAAAAAGTTTTTTCTTGCGAATGCGGCAGACGATTGGACATTATCCAAAAAAATATTAAAATACAGTGAAAGATATGTTCCTCAAACTGTACTATATTCTTTAGCATGTTCTATTAAATTTAAATTGAATATTTTCGTCTACATTATTTTTTTTTATAAAAATATCCCTTACGATTTTTTTGTAAATATATTTTTCGTTTTTTTTACACCAATTGCATACATTGAGCGTTGTATTTATTATAAATGCATATATAAATATATTTTTGGCATTAATTGCATACATTGACTGTTGTATTTAATTTGAATGCATTCCGTAGCAAAGTGCGGGTTTTCAGCTAGTATATATATACATATGTTTGTATCTCTAATTTGTTAGTATATATTAATATACAGTGAAACTTTTTTAGCCGGCCACCCTTATCGACGGGCACCCCTCTAAACATCTATATTTTGTTCAAAACTAATTAAAAACTCCATAGAGCCAGTGTTATCAAAGAAACCTCTTTTCGACGGCCACCCTTTAATACGGCCACTTTTTTTTCGGAACCATGTCTGGCCGCCATAGAGAAGTTTCACTGTATATGTTTGTATCTATAATTAACGTTGTATATATGAACTTTGCATAGGCCATTCGTCCTTAATGTGTTTATTTTTAACTCCCGGAAGTCTGGCATGAGCAAGGATATATTATCTCAGTATTTTTTGCTGATAGCTCATTTAATTCATTTTCGCATGCTTCAATTATGAATGACTATCTGAAGTACCCGGCATTGCCCGATTTTCAAAAAATAATATGCCTATGTTTTAATCTGAAATATCATCTATATCTATACAAAATTTCAGCTCAATTGAAGCAATACTTTTTCACTTATAAAGGAACAAACATAGGCCTATTCGAAATAATCAATAAATTTCACAGTTTCAATGAAACACGCTGATCTGTGAATAAAGTTCAATAATTCAAGTTCGATTTACGCAAATTGTGCATAAAATTGTACATAAATTCAAAAACATAAAGTTTATAAGTTAAATAAAGTTCTGTAATATTATACCAATAAATTTCCATTTGATAGCCAATAAATTGTAAATCTTTTTTTACCTTAAATTTCCAATAAAAAGCGTAGTTCCAAATGTAATTTTCTTCAACAAAACCTTAAATGTTAAAAAATCCTCTTTGTATTTATCAATACCTCCTACACTTGAATCTTTAAAATATTAAATATTTTACTGATAATAAATGAAAATGTAGTTTGATGTGTTGCTATAGTTATTTGACTGTGGTTGACAAAGAAATTTCAAATGTTAAATGTTTTACTGATAATAAAGGAAAATATCTTTTGATGTGTTGCTATGGTTACTTGACTATGGTTGACAAAGGAAAAATTGTAAAGGTGAAGCATCAGGGACATTTAGGCCCCCTAACTTTCTTTCTACTGATCAGATATACATAATATATAGCCTATGAACATCTGGAATAATGTACCTTTCAAATAGTGAAAGAATTTTCAAATATTTGCAGTGGTTCCGGAGATTACCCTCCACATACAAAATCCCCTCTCTCTCTCTCTTTATATATTAGTATAGATGATGAGATATGCATAATATATAGCCTATGACCATCTGGAATAAAGTACCTTTCAAATAGTGAAAGAAATTTTCAAATAGGTGCAGTGGTTCCGGAGATTACCCTCCACATACGAAATCCTCTCTCTCTCTTTATATATTACTATAGATTGTGCAAAGGAAAATTCGTAAAAAAAAATGTTTTCTTTTGGAGGAATGTTGCTAATACCTTGAATGTGTCGTGATGCGAAAGCAATTATAGAGGAAGTTTTAGTTAGGTACTTTAATTTTTTTACATTAATTATAATGACTAAAGTATTTTTTGACGATATGCGTTATGAAGTAGCAGATTCCTGATGAACTGACAATTATTATTGAATAGAGGATGTCTCTACACCTGTGATAGGGGTTGGGTAGGAAGGGAAGCATAGATATTATAGGGGAAAAATTATAAAGTTGGCACTGGTTTAAAAAAGTAGCGTTTCTGTATTTCCAAAGAAGTAAATACCTAAATGTTCTTTGTAGATTTCGATTTTGAATAGAGTAAAGCTTTGATAATTATACTTTATAAAGTTTTCTACAAAGCAAAATTCGTAAAAAAAGTTTTCTTTTGGAGGAATAATGCTATTACCTTGAATAACGTATCGTGATGCGAAACCAAATATAGAGGAAGTTTTTAGTCAGATACTTTAATTTTTTTAAGTTAATTATAATGGCAACAGTATTTTTTGATGATATGCATTACGAAGTAGCAGGTTTCCTGATGTACTCACAATTATTAATCAATAGAGGATGTTTCGACGCCTCTGATAGAGGTTGGGTAGGAAGGGATGCATGGATATCAAAGGAGAAAAAAATATAATACAGACACTGGTAGCTTAAAAAGGTAGCGGTTCTGAGTTTTCAAAGAAATAAATACTTAAATGTTCTCTACAGCTTTTATGAATAGAATATTGGTTTGATAACTATACTTATTTTGAATTTTGTGCAAAGTAAAATTTATAAAAGGTTTTTGGATGAAAGTTGCGGATGCCTTGATCGTACCATAATTCGAAAGCAATTATAGAGGGAGTTTAGTCAAATACTTTAATTTGTTTAAATTAATTTCAATAACAAAAGTAATTTAGCAACGTAAATTATGAAGTTACAGATTTTTAGTTTAAAGTTTGATTTTTTTCGTTTCATGTATTTGCAATAATTAATCAATATAGCATGTTTCTACACCTCTGTTAGGGGTTGTGTTGAAAGGGACGCATGGATATTAAAGGAGAAAAAAGGTATAGCATAGACATTGGTTAAAAAAGTTAGCGTTTCTGACTTTACAAAGAAATCAATACCTGAATATTCTTCGTACCTTTCGCTTATGAACTGCTTAATTCTTTGATAATTGTATAAAATGTTGTGACATTGTGTATTGTATTCATTACTGTATTCGGTTTTTTTTTCTTTTCGGACAGAAGTTGCTAAGCCTTGAACGTATTGTAATGCGAATGCAGTTATAGAGGAAGTTTTTGACAGATACTTAATTTTTTTTATACCAATTATAATACCAAGAGTATTATTTTCATGATACACATTCTGAAATTGCAGATATTTTGTTTTAAGTTTGCTGTTTCCCGGAATACTAATAATAATTATAAAATTGTTAAAATATTACCTTTGTTTTTTACAGAAATCTCGAAATTAAAATATATATCACATTATCGCCAGTTTTACTAGGAAATGCTAGGAAATTACCAATACATACTTCGAGAGGGAATTTTAATATAAAAAATTTTAAATACATTTTATAATAATTTAAATGTTTTTTCAATGATAATAACATTGAAATTTTAATAGGCGAAAAACATACGTTTCAAATATATGTTTAAAATTTCATTGACGGGAGGGCAAAACCATGAATATCATTGAATTAAAAAAATTGATATTATTTTAATCAGCAATTTATGTCAATACACGTAACAGTTAAAATGAAAAACTAAGAGGATAAATGAGAAAATACTTATGAGAGATAAAAACCTATAACCATAGATCATTTCTTCAAATAAAAGTTCTGAGATATAGGGATTCAACGTAAGATATTGATATAATGAATTTTCATGTTTACTTTGAGGAGTTACATTTATTCTCATACTGTAAAAGTTTTAAAGAGGTATAAGCCATAAATTGCTGTCAAAGGTGGAAAGGTAAATGATATAGTATATAATATGTTTTTATCTATCTCGTCTATTATTTTTAACCTTTTTTTATCTTCGCATGTGGATGATGGATCAAAATATAATGAACTATGAAATCTGTTAATTCTTTTCCTTTATTTTGGTCAGGAGGAAGGGAGAAGTTTAGAGTCTCCAAAGACGAGGACGTGTAGACACTTAGAAGTATTTTGCATTTGTGAATTTGTTCATTTCGTTAATCATTCCAAAAGAGCAAACTTTCATCAAAATTAACACAATTTCTGAAATACCTAAAGTTTTATGAACTATAATGCACAAAAATACCGAATATATACCAAAAAGTTATTTGAAATAATTGGGCATCTAGAACACAAATAAAATGTAATAAAATGTAAATTTACCTTCTGTTTAATATGAAGTAATACGATTGTTTTACAGTCGTAATTGAATTAAAACTCGTTTGGTTTTTATAGAAATCTGTTTTAAAATCTGGTAAGACACCAGGAAAAAATTTGGCTCTGAAATCTGTTTGTAAATGATTCAGACTTTGAAACAATTTAGGGCAGTACACGACGTTGTATATCTTATACAACAAATCTTAAAGAAATATCTTACAGATTTGATAACACTCTAAAGAATTTTTTTCACCTTCTAAAGATAGACAATTCCCCTATTTTTTTTTATTAATTCGTATGCGTTTCTTGAAAATTAATTTAAAAAGTTGAAAGGGTTTAGCAATTTCCTTACACAAAACAAAGAGTTTCCTCAATTTTAAAGGTCTATGTTAAAGAATTTTCAGTATATTGGAAGACATAAAAATAAATAATGTTCCATTTTACGCCGTTCGTTGCTTATATGTACACATGCCGAAGTGATACAATTATATATTCAGGTTTCCCCCCAAAAAAATTACATAATTTATGATCTGAAAATAAATAAATAATATAACCCTCTATAAAATTATAAATTTGTCCTTTTATCTATTTCTGTAAACTTTGCATATATATAAATAAAAACATATTTATATACATATAAGTATATACAGTGGAATCTCGATCGATCGTTTTCTGATCCATCGTTTTTCCGTAAGTGTCGTTCATTTTATCCAGTCCCAACTATCATGTTGCTTTATTATGTTTCCGCATCTATCGTTTTCCAGCATTTATCGTTCATTTCAATAGGTCCCTTGAAAAATGATAGATCGAGATTGGACTGTAAATATATATATATATATATATATATATATATATATATATATATATATATATATATATATATATATATATATATATAAATATATATATATATATATATATATATATATATATATATATATATATATATATATATATATATATATATATAAATATATATATATATATATATATATATATATATATATATAAATATATATATATATATATATATATATATATATATATATATATATATGTATATATATATATATATATATATATATATATATATATATATATATATATATATATATATATATTGTTATGAGGGGTACCAGAGATACCCCTTTGCGTTGTGTAAATTTAGGGAGGTGAACTCCAAAGGGAACTATGCGTTTATAAATAAAAATAACAACATTTATTATACAATATTTTACAACAAAAGGTCGGGTTTACATATTATATTTTAAGATCTTGGCTATACATATTTTAACCGAATTAGGGCATACTTCCTCCGCTTCCTGCGGCATAACCATTACGGGTCGAGTGAAATAAAAGTCTCGTAATCTCTCAAAAGGCATGAGCACTATTTAGAGGGGGAATTTATGACCAACCTGGGGAGTTTTGATGAAACAGCAGAGCATGGCATCGTTGAGGCACTTCTACAGGAGGAGGCTTTAGGGATCGGGCTGAAATTCATGTGGCCCTTCACTGGCGGAGGCAACAGGATTCCGCGCTGGCGGTTGAAGACGGACATCTCGCCATTTTACGGGGGCGTCTTTTTTCCCAGGCTCTCTTCGCAGCTCGCTACCTCAAATCGCTCTCTCGCTCTCCCTCCGAACGTCGTTTTTCTCACACTCGGGGCTCCCCCAATCTTCATCATCACCCCTCCCCAGGTTAGTTATTCACGTAAATTTATTGCCTCTTCGATTTTTTTATTCGAGGGCAGGATGCTCTGACATTCCTATGGTGGACCCACGTGGTACGCTTATTTCCAAGAAAATTGGAAGTCCGTTGAATTTCCTGGAATTTCTTTCCCGCGTCCTGAGGAATTCAGGGGCGGGGTGATGTTTCTTGGAAAATTGGTGCAGTTCCAATATGGCCGTTTTATGCCCCGTAATCGTGTTGGAAGAACAAAATGGCTATAACGTTGGAAGGAGTTCAAAATGTCCAAATTGTGGATCCTTCACAACAATCACTCCCCCCCTTTTCTAGGCGTGCTGGCACGCCACAGTCTGTAGGGGTTGAAGAACGGATTGGCTCCATTCGCTTCAGCAAAATAGACTCCAACTGCACAAAAGTCACACTGGCAGTAAAAAAAAAATCATGAATGACATCACGTGTAAAAGTTCAGGAGGTCAAAATCTCCCCTTATAGTGCTGCAAGTTTTACTGATTTAAAAAAAAATTCAAAATTTATAAAGTTTTCTTTAAGCTTACATTAACTCTGACCAACATTAACTAACATCATAGAAAATGGTATGCATACGCTGTAAAACAAATAATAACAAAATAGTGGCTCGATCAACACATGTGATCAGAGATTAAAATGTAAAGAAAAGGTTATCTTACAGAAATAGAAATCTCTACGCTAAAATCGTACAGCGAAGATGAAATTTTCAAAAACGTTGGCAAATGTGCATAATCGCCATTATGTGTTTAACTCGCGGAAAGAGTAAAAATGTTCTCTTTTCCTTGCGCTGCCATTTGTGTGAAACATATAATGTGCTATCCATGCATTCAATAATAATAGTATTAATAATGATAATAATAATAATAAAACACAATAATAAAACATAATACACGCTAATCTTTTAATAATATATATATATATATATATATATTTTTTAATTTTAAATTTTCCTTTTTTTTTTGTTTATTTATTCATTTTCCAACGAAATTGACCAAATTTTGCTCTATCATCAGATTTGTACACTGAAACATCGTCAAATTGAATTTAAACTATGCGCACAAATGAACCCACGACGAAAATTCTAAAGTCTGCTAAGTTTCCTAAAAAAAAATTATATAGATATCACATAGCAATATAACAGAAGACGAAGAGTTAAGAGAGAGAAAAAAAAACTTATTTTTGCCAAAATAAAACTTAACCGAAAGGAGAAAAAAAAATTTACTTGTTACAACTCGGTTTTCAGAAGCCCATCGTTAATACCATATAGTTGATCAGATTATATGTGAAAAACGAATGAGTTCGTCAAACTGAGCCTACCCATGTACGCAGCCACTGGTCAGACAATTTTTTGAGAATGGCCAGTTCCCAAAACGGTCTTTCCGTGACTCTAACCCGCGAGGCGGGAGAAAAAAAATTTTGTAGTTTAGGTTTTTGGGGTTCGCTATCGAAGAAAATATCTAGTTTGAATAAAAGGCGTTTTTGACTGATGGGTTGCCCCCCGAAGATTTGATGGCTGCGAGACCGTCTGCTCATTGTCCTGATTCTCCTTTGGCGGAACATTAGCGACCTGTTCCTGTGTCAACTGCGCTCCCCGCGACTGTTGGCAAGGTTCGAAATCTTCGTCATAGGGGAAAAAATTCTCTTCCTCATTTTGGGGGGTCATTTCCGAGAACGGGGAAAATGTATCCTGCGGGTCCTCGCGAATGTTACCGGTTATCGTGTCCTTTGGACGCAAGTGCTCTCGTCGCTCAGCCCACGTGGTACGCTTATTTCCAAGAAAATTGGAAGTCCGTTGAATTTCCTGGAATTTCTTACCCGCGTCCTGAGGAATTCAGGGGGGGGGGGGTGATGTTTCTTGGAAAATTGGTGCAGTTCCAATATGGCCGTTTTATGCCCCGTAATCGCGTTGGAAGAACAAAATGGCTATAACGTTGGAAGGAGTTCAAAATGTCCAAATTGTGGATCCTTCACAACATATATATATATATATATATATATATATATATACAAGGTGCGTTCCATAAGTAATGCGACCAATTTTTTCAGACGCAACTATACACCGCAGCGCCCTCTAACCTGCTGGGCTAGGTGGAGGGGGGCTGTTAGCTTCATAACGCACCCATTGTCAGTCTGCTCCGAGCTGCCGGAAAGTCAGGAAGTGCGTTCTACAAAGTCCGTTTTGAGCTTAATGTAACACGGCGCGATGGATCGTTCTATGGAGCAAAGTTACGCTATCACATTTTGCGATAAATTTGGGAAGTCCGCCACTGAAACGTTTCTATCGATTCAGCAGGCCTTTGGGAGTGATAGCTTGTCCAAATCACAAGTTCACCGATGACACAAATTGTTCAATGAGGGCCGAGGGAATGTCGCCCACGAACCCCGCAGTGGGCGTCCATCAACCTCCCGATTCGAAGAAAATGTGACGAATGTTCGTGATTGTTTGAAATTTGACAGACGGTTGAGCCTTCAGTGGATAGCAGAAACCCTACAGATGCCGAAAACAACTGTGTATGGCATTGTAGCCGATGATTTGAACATGAAATAGCTGTGCGCCAAACTGCTAACAAAAGTGTTGACCGACGAACAAAAGGACGTGCGAGTGCTCCGGTGCCAAGAACTCTTGGAAATGTGTGAAAAGGATCCTAATTTTTTAAACTCAGTTATCACCGGTGATGAGTCATGGATTTTTGAATACGACCGGGAAACAAAAAGGCAGACTTCAGAGTGAAACACCCCACCGTCGCCCTGGTCCAAGAAGGCACGCAAGTCCGTGATCAAAACCATGCTCATTGTCTTCTTTGATGTCAGAAGCATTGTCCACCACGTATTCGTACCTACCGGGACCACTGTGAACGTAGCTTTTTACTTGGAAGTGCTCAAAAGGCTGAAAAGGAAGGTCGCGCGCTTCAGAAGTGACATGAAGGACGCATGAAAATTCATCGCGATACCGCGCCAAGTCTCAGCGCCTTCGTTGTAAACGATTTCCTGGCCAGGACCCATGCTCCACTGGTTCCCAAGCCTCCCTAAGTCCTGACCTGGTTCCCTAAGACATATTTTTGTTTCCTCGCTTAAAAGGAGTCCTGAAAATGAAACATTTAGACACGATTGAAAACATCCAGGCTCATGTTACATCGGCTCTAAAGGACCTCCCGGAGAAGGCCTTCCACGATGTCTTCCAGGCCTGGAAACACCACCTCCATAAATGTATCGACGCAGGAGGGTGCTATTTTGAAATTTTTTAACTAATTGTACGAATATGTCCAATAAATATTTTTTTATGAATTTGGTCGCATTACTTATGGAACGCACCCTGTATATATATGTCACGGCCCTTCACCGCGCACCCTTTCACAAACTAATTACTCTAAATGCAGTCTTAAAACAATATGCCGGTGGAAGAACTAATACTTAAATAAGATTGAAACACTTCTTTATTAATTAACATTAATCGAATACCCAATTAACCCAGCTAAATCGCCATTTTCAATCATCTCCCAGCTCCCGACAGACGCACGTCCTATTTCCATAAAAATATCCCCAAAACTGCGTAATTTCTTTCTTTTGCTTTATATAAAGGCGTGGGTTATCCTCCCGAGCCCCTTCTCGAACATTCGGCATTGCATCATCACATGATATCATAGTCAGGCACTGCCCGCCTGTATTTTGTTGACAAATTCCTGAGCGCGTGCGAGCAATTCGATGACCCTGAACTCTTCGCTGCGATAAACAATCTACTTCCTGAATTTGAAAACACACTAGGACTTTAATACAAATTTACCATTTAACGCTCATTACTATAATTAAATATAGTTTATGCTTCTAGCATCACAATTTACACCCCCCCCCCTTCCCCAAATGAGGCTCGGATGTAGGAATGGCCAGTTCACACAGGCGAGAACCCCAAAAATGATCACTAAAATTTAAATTCAAAACCTAAATAATTACTAGCTAAAAAATTTAACCCTAACCTAAAATTAATCCCTCCATGCATTTAGCTGGATTGAATTAAGGTGTGGTTTCAGGTTACATAAGTCTCCATTTGAGACAAACTTGAGGTAAAAGAAACACCAATCATTACAATATCAATTATTAAAATATCAAAAATATAAAAACACAATTATCTCAAATATAAGTAAATATAATAAGAAAAATATCGAAAATCAACTATACGAAACGAGTGTAGTACAGAGGCTGTTCACACAATTTTTAGACGATGTATATTGTATTCACAAAACAAAACTACATAAAATTCTTGT